>JAMPIV010004271.1:0-99175 GCA_024509875.1 Oreohelix idahoensis | reverse complement strand
TTTACATCAAGCATTACTATGTTTTCTCAGTACGTTCAACCTTCAAGACTACTTGGTGCAAACCCACTCCTTTTCCACTTCAGTCTACCCTTGTTGGGTTTACTTCACTTTTCAATTTTCAGTTCTTTTACACCAACTTCTAGGCCATCCGTCCACTATCTTGATTTCCTCAAGACCTATGCCCTTAATATGCTAAACAGACTAGAACCCCAGCCTCCATTTCCTTCAATGTGTCCTAACTACAACAGCTCTTTAATTTTAAGATGCAGATTATCAATGGGAACAGCTAAAATTGGTATATCTATTTATTAATTTTCACTAAAATTTTAACAAATATTTCAGAAGAATGTTTTTCAGTCACTTTTTAAAATTATACACTATTCAACAACACTTACTTATCACTTACACAGATGAGGTTTTAGTTTAGTTATTTGACAAAACTGAAAAGGAAACAAAAGTTCAGGCTCTTGAAACAATTACAGCATAACGTGTAACATACACAACTATAACATTTTTGCTTGCATCTTGGAAAGTAAAAAAGAAAAAAAATGTTGCATTTCCCATAGTCTATTTTGTGGAATGAAATACAGATTAAACTTTTCTTTAAATAATTCACCCAATTCACTAAGAATGCTTATAGCACAGAAATAATATCACAAAATCATGAATCCAGCAATAGAAGGTCTAAATTCTACATGCCAAGTCAAGAATTCATATATATATATATGCAATAGTGGATGATCACTGTTAACTATGGAAGTACATGTAATTGTTTTGATATGACATGAGTATAAATATTTTATTTCCTAATGAATTCATGAAGCCACTTACACTGAAGAACAAATAGCCCAGAAATAGCATATTCCCTCTAAAATTAAAATGTACTTGAATATGAAACTGCTGCTTGTAAAAAAAAACCAGCCATTTTGGAATATGGCTCTACTTTTCTCCACAATGTGTCAAGTTAACTGAAACTGACATAGCAAGACAATAACGTTAAAATGATTCAAAAGACACATGCATTATATTTTCTTGCACTTGCGGTGAAAAAAAAAAAAAATATCAAACATATCCTCGCAATAAGTACGCAGTGATTAGTTTCACAGCTTACGACACTAACAGGTCTCCCACCATAAAGCAAATTCAGATCTCATGACTGTAAATGGCTTCAGTGAATCTCAGAACATACTACTATAGTCATTATGGCTAATAAAAAATGTATAGGGTGTGGTATACTCGTAATGCAAATTCAATGCAACAAGGAACAACGCTAGGTTAGGCACTGTTTCAATAAGAAGCCGTCAAAAAGTATTCAGTATTCTCTTCTGATTATGGAATGGTATTGCATAGTCCCTTAGGGAAAGTGGGGCAATTGAAGAGCTCCGTCATAAAATGTTTTCCTTGCTTGAATCTTTAAACTGAAGTAATTATTACGAATATTTAGTTTTCCGTCCTCTCAGGATGTGTGCTCCTGTATTTCAGTTTGATCCTCTGTGTGCTTCAACATGCATGTGGCGGACTATATGTTGTTAATTTTTTTGTCTTTGGACGGGAAAGATTCATTCATGTAAATAACTGAGCTCTTCAACGCCTGCTGCCAGGAGTACTGATAATACATATCTTCATGACAGTCCACTTCCGTAACGGGGCAAGAAATGATAAATAACATTGGATGAAAGCAAAGATGGATGGATAAAGATGAATGGGCAGAGAAATAAATGATGAGCTTGTGATGAAATGAAACAAGAAAAAATATATGTGTATGGCAAAATCAGATATGCGTACACATTCGATGTAAAAACATATTTCTGTGTTCAGTGAGTTTATGTCTAAAACCATGACAGGAATTACCTGAGGTAGACATGCATTAATGGGCTTTCCAACCTTTTCTTCTCAGGTACCCACTAAATATAATTAAACCAGTGTTTTTAACCTTTTAGGGGTCCTGCATCCCTTTACAGCATCTTAAGAAGCCTTGCACCCCTTAACAGCATCTTAAGAAGTCATGTACCCTTTACAGCATCTTAGAAGCCCTCACACGCCATTATCTTCTTATAAGCAAAATATGCCAGAAATGAGCAATCCATAAAGTTTCCCCTGCTTTCAACTGGCGTGGACTAGGCTTTCAAGAGTAAAGGTAAAGGATCCTGTTACACGCCCATTTGGCATATTGGGAATATGGTGTTAGGCCCATATTTTCTTGACCATCGGCACACAAGGGGTGGTGTGGTCAGCATCACGCCAGCCGCCATAACCTTCTCAGAGTTGCTCTGGTACCCAATTCATGAGGCTGGGTCGACCCCAGAGCCGTTTGCGGTCTAAAAAAATCCCACCTTAACTGGGGATCGAACCATGGACCACTGAGCTAGGAAGCCAGGACACTAACCACTGAGCACCGCAGCTGGCTCCCACTTTCAAGAGTACATCATCATTATTTTCCTTTGTATCCCTTATGGAGCGTGGAGTGCCAACTGCAGCTGGACCCCCTACAGGAATCCTACAGCATGCATACAAATGCTCTTGCAGCGGTAGTTTCTGTGGCAATTTGTTTGACATGATGAAGTTGCACAACCTCCTATTAGTATGATATGCCTGAAGGAGCAAGAATCCTCTTTGTTCTTTGTCTCGTTAAAGACCCCGCCGGGAACCACACAGGACTTCAAGAGCACATCTTTCACAAAAATTCTTAAGAAATCTGTTTGACCTACAACTTAGGGATCTGCTCATTTTTGTATATTGATCATTTTACACATTAAAAATGTGTTTATACATCTGCTATCAGGAAATATCATTATACATCAACAGAAGACTCTCCATATAAACCCAGTGACAAGCGTCCACCAGTTCAAAAGCACTGCATGCGTCATATCCACTTATGTAGAAGCACTCGTTTTTAACATGTGATAATTATTTATTGTTTGAACATTGTTATTAGCAATGTGATGTTGCCAAATGAGAGTTAATTTTAAAAAAAAAGAATATTTATTTTGTATTAAAAAAAAATTATGATCAGATTGCTGTAGGCATGTCTAGAAAATCTAATTA
Organism: Oreohelix idahoensis; assembly: GCA_024509875.1. Classification (NCBI taxonomy): domain Eukaryota; kingdom Metazoa; phylum Mollusca; class Gastropoda; order Stylommatophora; family Oreohelicidae; genus Oreohelix; species Oreohelix idahoensis. The sequence continues at coordinate 96,130 of JAMPIV010004271.1, read as the reverse complement.
TTATCTGTAATTGTAAATCAATTTTAGCATAATAATTAAATAATAAATTACAATGACTTACTAAAAAATAAAAACCCACAAACTAACTAGACCAAAATGTTTCACATTTTCCCACATGCGTTGTTTTCTCAGAACTTTGTCTTCTTTGTGCATCTGTTGTTTCTCAGTACTCAATCAAATTTTAGCATAATAACTAACTAATAAAATACAATGATTAAAAAAACAAAGAGAGAAACCCACAAACTACCTACACCAAAACGTTTCACATTTTCGTTGTTTTCTCAGAACTTTACCTTCTACGTACATCAGTAGTTTCTCAATACTCTTGGCTACTTCAAAATTTTTCATTTATCTTCAAGCTACATCCTTCAGAACTTTGTCACCCAGCTAATCACATTTCCTGGCACATAATGTCTCAATCTAATGAACAGTTTCCACCAGCAATCTCCTTAAAATATTTCTTTCCCTGCTGCACCGACCTTCCAAACAACTCAAATGTTTTAACATTACTTTAAGACATTAAATACAGAAACCAGACAAATGTCCAATTCCATGGCAGCACAAAACAAGTGCCAACTAGCTACTTCATTAAAGCAGAATTTCTAGTTTTATGTGCTAGATGTATTTCAGGTTTAACAAACAAAAAATAAAAGACAAGTAAAACCAAAGGAAGGAAATATTTTTATTATAAAAATATACTTAGTCTTTAATATGTAACTAAAATATTACAACATGATAAAAATATCAACTAATCACTGAGGAAATATGTCAGCAGTAAAACCTAAAATTTACAGAAACAAATGGCAGAAATGTAAAATGCAAAATTGGTAGCTTTATTACATCTTGCAACAATGAAGAACACTACACTGAAAGGGTACAACAAAGAAACAACATTTAGCCATTCTGCCTTTCATTATGAACATACAGTCCTTTGTAAGCAATACAGCCTCATACTTTTAATACATAAGAATTTTTACTTACGAAGCAACTGGACCTCGGGTAAGATCTAAGACACTTGAATAACTAAAGCTCATAATAATCTCACTACTATAGTTCACAGCATGCATGATTATAACAAAATATTACTGTGGCCTAGAACATCTGTTATTATTATAGCTCTGGAAATGTCATGACTATGGTGCAGATTTTCTTAACCTGTGGTTCACGGACTCCTTGGGGGGGCATGAATGGAGATTCTAGGGAGTCCATGAACATAACCTAAACATTTGAATTTTATTTTCACCAAAATTTTTACTCAGAGTATTATAACATATTTTTTTGCATTTAAAGTAATATATTCTTGCCATAAATTGTTTTTGTATTCCAGTCTGACAATATGTAAGCTTAACCATTTTTCTTTCTAATAAAATGTATTATTGGTATGCAAACGTTTTAATTATGTGTCTATGAACTTAAAACGAAGATGGCTGTATACCGCTCCACCTATGTCCCAGTCTTGACATATGGATGCGAGTCGTGGGCAATGGCTGCGGCCCACGGGGGCCAGATCCGGGCCTCGGAGGTGAGGTGTCTGAGGAAGGTGGTTGAAGTGACAAGAAGAGACATGGTCCGCAGCCAGACGATACGTCGGGGCCTAGGGTCCCACCCGCTGCAGACCCAAGTGGAACAGTCCCGGCTGAGATGGTTTGGCCATGTCTGCAGAATGGGAGAAGATCGGCTACCACGACAAGCATGGGAGGCAAAGAGCCAGGGATCCAGACCTCCGGGACGACCCGGAGTCCGCTGGGAGGACAACATTAGACACTCTTTGAAGGACCGAGAACTAGAATGGAACCAGGCCGGGAGGAAGACAGCTGATAGAATGGTCTGACGCTCTCTCTTCCAAACCTCTACACCTCACGGTAGAAGGGGAACGACTAAGTAAGTAAGTAAGTCTATGAACTTTTTCTTTTCCCTAAGAAGGGGTCCGTAGCCATCACCGGACAATCAAAGGGGTCGGTAGTCTTCACCAGACAATCAAAGGGGTCCAAGGCACCAGAAAAGTTAAGAACCCCTGCTATAGAGACATTTCAGGAGTACGGTATATCCTACAACAGGGATAGGCAACCCGGGAGCTTTATGGATCTACTTTAGACACACAAAGCTGCCTAAAAATCTACCTTGATAAAATCATATCAGTTTTCAGGTTTCTGATTATCTGGAGTAAGTGCAGGCTATGCATAATTTTGATCTCTGCCATCCCATTGACAGCCGATGGGGAGCTAAAACTAAATATTTGACTGAATGTTAACTTCACTTTAAAGAAAAGATCACTTTGTGTGTTATGCAGTTCACAAATAAATAGGATTTTTGTAAGCTAGCTGGCGGGTTTCCACTGGGAATGGGGTAAATGTGGCTTCAAACCTCGGGACACTGCATTTTTAAGTGCCAATGGAAGAGGGCTTGTCAAAATTTACCTTGGTTTAAATTTTATATTATTTTTTTTCCCTGATCTTAGAGATCTACCAAATGATCCCTGGGATCTATCTGTAGATCATTATCATCAACCGCTTGCCGACCCCTGGCTTACAAGATGTATGACCATACCCCAGAAAATCCCGTAACTGTAGCTTTAATTTCACGTAACCCAAAGCATTTGGACAACTTCAGGCTGTAAATAACACAACAAATTTAGGACTCCTTCCCAGCATTTTGGAAAACTACAGAACACAATAAAAGCAAGAAGGTAGAAGCACGCTCCAGAGCACTCTAATACCCTCTTATCTGTTGCCTGGTAAGTGTCTTTCAAAGCACTTGTAATCTATATGCACTTGATTTAAAGCCATTTCATTTTCTTAAACTTCTCACAAATTTTTCTTTTTTTTTCTTTCTTTAGCTGAGGCACTATATGTAGTGATGGAAGATCAAGTAAAGAAATCAAGACAAGACTTGAGATGGCCTCAGCTGCCATGACAAGACTGAATGTGATCTGGAAAAGTAACATCAGTTTTCCTGTGAAGATCAAATTATACAAATCACTTGTATTATCTATTCTCTTATATGGGTGTGAGAGCTGGACACTCACTGCAGATACGGAGCGTAGGATTCAGGCTTTCGAGCATAAATGTTATAGAAGAATTTTGCGCATTTGCTATAAAGAGCACAAAACAAATGTCTATGTTAGAGAGAAGATAAACACCTATGCAGGCCACCAAGAACCACTTTTGTCAGTAGTGAAACGTCGAAAGCTTGCCTGGTTTGGGCATGTAACTCGTCATGACTCCCTTTTGAAAACAATCCTCCAGGGAACAGTCGAAGGTAAACGGAGAAGAGGAAGGCAAAGAAAATCCTGGGCTGATAACATCAAAGAATGGGCAGGACACGGTTTTTCCACACTTGTACGCATTGCTGAGGACAGAGAGCAGTGGAGGACCCTGTCTGCTGATGCTTCCACCATGGCACCCCTATGACCCATGATGGGTTACGGGTTGAGATGAGATGAGAGCTGAGGCAGGTTGGGGAATTTTAGGAAACTGCCTAAAGGTAGGGCTGAGATAAATATTCTAATCTGCACCCAAAAGCACTGCATTCTGACATACATAAAGTGACTTATTTGACATTATTAAAGATATCGCTCCGCGTAGTTCCGGTGGGGAGGGGTCTCTGATAACATGAAGAAATAGTAAGACCACTGCTCCATCAGGCATGTTGTACTAGGTGACTAATATCAGGCATGTGCATTTGGCTGGCAATCTCATCATGTATAACAAACAGCTGCAGAAACCACCGCTGCAAGAGCATCTGAATGCTTGGTGTAGGCTTCCTGTAAAAAGGGGGGGGGGGGGGGGGCGGGGCAGCTACAGTAGTGGGTTCATGCTTCGTAACAAGCAAAAAGGAAAATGATGATGATGATGAATTAAAGATATCAAATCAAAGAGAGCTGCATTAGTTAATAAAGACGGAAACTCTTACAAAGCAAAGTGATGGGGTGAAATATAACAAGACACCCTCCCACCAGGTCTGCTAAACACTTAACATACAATCCTTCTTCACACGTGTGATATTCAGAGGCATAATCAGTGGAGCAACAGCAGTTAAGAAACCTGGACAAATGATGACGTCTGGAAGGATAATACTGAAATAAAGGCTAATGAGGGCTGCCTATTTCAGACACTGGCAACGGCAATAAACTGACTACATCTTACAGGCAAGGAAGACAAAGAAGCATATAGATGACCAGAAAAAAAAAAAAAAAAAAGACCTGACTTAACTGTGTACACTAAAACAAATGTACACTATCAAACCTCATCTGCATTTTACAACCAATATACCTTGCAAAACAATTTATCATACACTTAAAAAAAAAAGTTGCAACAAGCATACCCACAACATTTAGATTAAACTGCATAGCAACAGATATCTGGAAGCTTCCATGTGAAATATGCATGAAAATATTCAAATATTGAGCTGAATTTTAAAATAAAATAAGGCGCTTTTTTTTTTTAAACTGAAAGATTAAAAACTACCATAAATTGGGCCCAACATCTTTATCCATTTTCCTTTGTACTTAGATAACACAGAGCCCACTACTGCAGCTAGTCCCCTTGCAGGAAACCTGCATTAACCAGTCACATGCACTTACAGCTGTGGTTTCTGTGACAATTTGTTTTACGTGATGAGGTTGCCAGCCAGGCTCATGCACAAACTCAAATTGGTCGCCCTGTACGACATGGCTTAAGGATACAGTGGACCTGTTCTTTCAACTGTAAAATATGGAGTGTACCCAATTTAAAAATAAAAGTACTACCCTTTTGATCAGTTTGACGAAAAAAAAAAGAAACAGGAAAAAGACATGGCCATCAAACATCTGGTGAAGTTAATTAGAACTCACACGAGCACAGCAGTTTGAATATAAAATGTGTGCTTTTTTTTTCTTTAACCGAAAAACTAAAAATTACCATAAACTGTGCCCATCTGTTCACTGCACATACCAGTTTCTATAGAGCCAGGGTAGCCATAGCATGGCTCGCGCAAACCTGCTGCACAATTCTCATTATCTACCAATATAACTATATTAAAATGCTGAATAATGTTCAAAAAGAGAATTTTAAATATTCTTGTTTTTTTTTTCACAGAGATGCTACAAAAAGCTATGAAGGTGAGATACCAGTAACATTGACTGTTAATAGAAATTTTTTTTTTTTAAATTTTAACAATTAATCATATACACATATTTTTTGTTGTTGCAAACAATATACTGATGGCACTTTCCAAAATGTCCTCCAGGATTGGAAATCCCAAAGGCCACCTAACTGGCTATCCCCTGCTACAGAGTATAGCCAATTTCAAAATCTGCAAGCCCTATCACTTCTGATCAGTTTAAAAAAAAAAAAAAAAAAAAAAAAAAAAAAAAGACATGGCCATCAAACATCAGGTTAATTTAAAGCCAAAAGCACTCATATGTAATCAAAAACTGTTGACTTGCAAAAGAAGTTACATTTTTAAAATTCTTTTTTAAAATTTCTGTTATGTAAACAGTTGTCTACCTGTTTTGATTAAGCTGAATAAACACATTTTTTATGAAAGACAACAGGAAATGTTACACATTCTGACAATGATTGGTTTTAATATGTGACTTACAGTTTTAGATTATTATAGCAAAAGCATCATACTAAGCATCATAAATCTAGTGTCCACCTGCCAGTTTTGGCTATAAAAACCAAACCGGCAACTGTTTTCTAGTAGTCTAATATGATTTTGAAGACTATATTAAATACATAGCTTACACAATTGTATTTAAAATTGCCATAACTCAAACTGCTTCTAGAATGACCTCTAACCCAAAAAAACAAAAAACAGGTCTGAATGACTATAGCTGACAGCGCCATTTACATGTTAACTCTTCATTTAACAATGTACACACCAATTTGAAGTGAAGTGTTAAAAAAAATAGTAAACATAGTCCCATAGAGGTTACTGCTATTGGAGAGTGAGGTGTTAGAGACTTCACTTACACTAGGTCTCAGCTTTATGAGGTGGTAAGACCAGTTCTTTTGTACACCTGTCCATGTTGTTTGCTGGAGATTTTTTTGGTTTGAAATTTCTACACGATGGGCTGACTTGACCCCATGCCCAACCCTCTTTAGTGGCCTCTTATGACATGCATGATAAAGAGTCTGGTGCTACAGACTTCTCCTACACTATGTCTCTGCTTTATTAGGTGGTGTGACTAATTCTCGCCCTCGATGCCTTTGCCTTCCCAAACTCAACACAAAATAAGGTGCCCGCTTTTACATCTAGGTAGACAGAAGAGTGACACAATCTTGTTTTTGAACCAGGTTCCCTTGCCTTGAGAAGCCAGCGCTCTAAACACTCTGCCACTCAGAAAACAGTACCATTAAGTGACGGATTATGTCCCACATTACTGCATTTTGATGTAACAGAGTAAACGTTTCTAAAACCTGGCAAGACCATAATTTCTCCAGGGTATCAATTCTCCTGGTTTGTCCAAATCTTCAAACCAAAGTACACTTTTAGTTTTGTTCATTATTATTTTATGTTTTTCCCCGCATACATAAAAAAGAACATTTTAAAATGGCAAGGAGGTACATCGGCAACTCTCTCCTAGGACAAAATTTACAAACTGAAATATATTAGCAGAAATTTCTATTTCATAAACAGAACGTGCAAAAAACAGACTTGTGTAAGAAATAAATTTCTATTAAATAGACGATGATAAAATGTATGCTGCGAAGATAGTGGCAATAATATAGCTACTCAGAAATAATGAAGGCTATTTACAATTTTTTTGTTAAGAAAACAAATGTGCAACTGATGACAGAAGTATCCTTTTGTCAGGTACCATAAAAAGTGAAAATATTGCACAAGGTCATTCCACATCAAAGGTAGTTATTGTCAAGAGTATATCTACATCTACTGATGGGACGACATATAAATGCCAGCAATGATTATTTGAAAGCATACATTTTATTGTTATGTTTTAAGTCACAAGAAAACAAAGCTTTGCACATTATACTCTTTATACTAAGCTGAAATGGCAAAAGCTTTACTTATTATTCTGGGACTATAAATTCCAGTTTATCTTATAAAGGGCACAAAGAGATTCTAAGCTTTAATATGCATTCTATGTTTTCATGGCAGTGAAATGCTTTGAGAAATATTAGTGTGAAACTTATTTAACAATTTTTTTTTTAACTTAAGACAAAAGCATTTACATCATGGACTTGTAATAAAAATCAGCCTCTTTCTTTTTTTAAATTAGATGGTATGTTCCCCTTTTGATTCTTATCAAAAGTTGTCTAAAATGCAGATGGTCTAAATTTGAGTATGTGGATTAATTATCATAAAGCAGGAAATTTTACTTGTGAGATGTACCATTATCCTATATGTGAATGGAATCCACAAAGCTGATCTGCACAAAGAGAATGTCAAAGGTGTAAATGTAGTTTTACAAATTTATGGCTATCTTTGAATGTGTCTTTAAGTGTGTTTCCATTGAGGTCTGGGAAAACACGTCTGCATAGTAACTACTAGGAAGGATCTCTTGACTTTTTCTTTTCAGTTTCTAATTTGCTAATGCTTTTGTCTTGATAAACCTGACGTCATAGGGAAATCAGAGTTGGAGACCCAACAGCTTCTGATCCACTATCACTTGAGTTCCGCTGAACCTGGCTTGAGCAGGACATCCCAGTGAGTGGGGTAAGACCTGTTGATCCATCAATCATACTATCCAGGCCAGGACAGAACAGGGAGGAGGGGGTGATGGATACCCCTGATGTTGGAGTATTGATGGTGATACCTGTGGCAGACGTCAGTGACAGCATACGCGAATGGTCTCTCTTGATAAGAGGCAGAGAATTGGGACGGGAGCTCATGACGGACAATTCTGAGGTGCCATGAGATGAGGCTGATGTGACACAAGTTGCATTACTGCTGGTGGCTGCAGAAGCTGATGCTGACATGCTCAAATTTTCAGGCATTGGACATGAGGTATCATGTAATATACGGCTGTAACCACCACAACCGGAAGAGCGAGACCCAGGTTCAATTTTAACTTTGCCTGAATGATGTCTGGATGGGTCCACTTTACAAAGTGGCTGATGAGCTTGCAAAATGAACTCTAACTGATCCTTCTCTTGCTGCAAACTCTGGATCTCAGATTCAAGTTGGCTCTGCTGTGCCTCAAGCTTTTCTGTTTCCTATAATTAAGAATTGAAAAGTTAGCAAAACAAATAACTTGCATCTCTCACAGTACAAGACTTATCTAAGTAAAATAGTCAATGACAAAGAAGCAGAAACTTTGGAACAAACAACATAATTATAAAAATATCATTAGCCATACAATATTTAGACACACTGTATACAAGCATTGTATTGGAAACAAAATCTCTACATGGGAATATATTTCAAAGAGAAAATAACCTCAAAATCTGGGAATACAATTTTTAATTCCCCCTCTACGCTTCCACCCAAAGTATTCTGGCTTTGAGTTAAATGAGCACCATTAACTGAACGACATAAGTGAAATGATAGTGCATGGCACATCAAATACTATCATCATCAATCATTTCCATTTTCGCTAATTAAGGAGTATGGGAGCCACCACTGCATCTGGTCTAATTGCAGGCAACCTGTAGCATTCAGACTCTTACAGCTGTGGTTTCTGTAGCAATATGTTTTTCATGATGAGACACCAGCCATGTGCACAATCTCGTTAGTTGCTTCTCATGATAAGTCCAAGGAAGCAGTAGCCACATTCTTTCTTAGTCTCCGCGGAGACCCAGGGAACTACACAGGAGAACTACATCACATATTTAAAAGAACTTTCGTCGCTGTTGTATCAACTCTAGTTTGAGGAGAATGCTGAGTAAAATCTACATATTTTCTCTTGATAGACGTTATCTGCCACATTAAGTCTGACAGCATGGCACTGACAGTGTCATCAACAGAAATGACAAACAGAACACTGGGGTGGCAAGCACAGATGATCATCATTAGTCCATGTCAAGATAGCAACTTTCCATCTAAACTGGTCCTCACCTCTCTATCTCCCTTTTAATTTTTTGTAATTCCATTCTAGAATTCTGCTTCAAATGTCCAGTCTCCTTGATGTTCTGGATCTACTTCTCCATCTATTTCCCTGTGCAGTCCACTGTAGGGCTTGTTTTGACTGCCAATTACTTTTCATACATATAGTATCAGTATGCGAGATCCATTTACCTTTCCCTCTGCTTTGAGATAAAAAGTGCCTACTGCCTATTTTAGCTGCCATATCACTTGATTATTTTGTAAACATCTCATGCATACTTTAATATACTAAATTGATATGTGAAAGTAGAGCTGCTTTGGATTCTTACCTCTACCAGTTCATTTGTGTGATCTACTCTCCTCTGACGACATTTTGCTGCTGCAACTTTGTTCCTTTCCCTGCGAACCCTCCTTCTCTCCTCTTCCTCTGGTGGAAGCTAAAGTTTTAAAGAAATAATTTTTGATATACTTCTCTCATAATGACAACACAAAGTTTAATTTAAAAAATTTAAAAAAAAATAAATAAAATGTACATGCACAAACAACACTACAGCAGTACATACATAATAGGCAGAAAAAACCATTATCGCCATACATAATCATATAAATTTCATTTACTGAATTATTAGCATTTGGCGTCTTCAAAACATTGATGACCCTTTTAAAATGGTTAAAAGACCTAAAAAAAATATTAGACGTAGTAGCAGCACCAAAATAGAACTCTGCAAGGACTGGTAGAAAACAGTCACAATAACCTTCTTCAAGCAAAGGACTCCGCCTTAATGCAGATTAACAGATGAATGCATCAACATTAAATTACAAACAGTTTCATTTACTCTAGCACAATGATTACACCAGATGAAAAATGTATCACTAAGATTAAGAACAATAAATCATTGTCACTTAACACACGACAAGGGTCTGAAATGTTATACTAAGCCAATATTACTATATGGAAGTGAGTCCTGGACAATCAGCAAAAAAAATACAAAATCATTGGAGATAACAGATAAATGTTAAGAATTCCAATGACAACTAAGATAACTAACCAGGAATGCTTGAGAAGAACACATGAACAAAGAAACACAACAAATATAAAGAGAAGACCCCAATTAACCTCCACTGGACATGCGATAAGCAGATGTGCACTCAAAATCATCATGACTATAAGAAAAACAGAGGGGGAGAGAAGAGAGAAAGAATATTATATAGCTTGACATTACTTCTTGGGTAGAAATCAACAACAGTGGAACAGAGTGTGTGCATTAAAAAAAATCGAGATCTGTGGAAGCATACCATCCCCTATGCTTCAGGCAAAGCACCTGACTTCACCTTCTAATGTCACACCTGTTTCTTCCCAGAATATTTACATTTATTATTACTGTAACAGTTTAAATGTTTATTTTAGTTCGTTGATATCAGTTACTTAAAGTAATAAAAGGCTCTTTTAACATGTTTTAATACTGCATATATATATATATATATATATATATATATATATATATATATATATATATATATATATATATATATATATATATATATATATATACATACATACATATATATATACACACAAGGGCGTCAGTAAATAGGTCCCAAATGGCTATTTAAAAAAACTAAATGAGATACGAACTTGAAAACCATTTATTATTGCACTTACATTTCCCCTTATTTCTCAACAAAATCTCCACCAACAATGATTTACTTATCCCATCGCTTTATCAGTGCCTCAAAACCTGCAGCATAGAAGTCTTTGGTCTGATGTCTCAGCCACATTCGCACCTCACGTTCAACCTCTTGTTCAACCTCTTCGTCATCTGCGAAACGTTTGCCGCCAAGGTGAGTTTTTAGTGGACCAAACAGGTGGAAATCGCTCGGGGCTAAGTCGGGGCTGTAAGGCGGATGTTCAAGAAGTTGTCACCCTAGTTGTTAAATTTTCTCCTGCGTTAATCGAGCCGTATGTGGTCTGGCATTGTCGTGATGGAGCAGTACTCCTCTAGTCAGTAGGCCTGAACGTTTTCTTCGAATTGCATCCCAAAGCATCAACAGAACTTCACAGTACGATGCAGCATTCACATTCTCACCTTTCTTCTGGAAATGGGTTAACAGCACTCCTTGAGAATTCCAAAACACTGCAAGCATAACCTTCCCTGCTGATGGCGTAATCTTGAATTTCTTGGCAGAAGGTGAAGAAGGATGTTTCCATTGCATTGAAGCACGTTTTGATTCGGGTTGGTAGTGATGCACCCATGATTCGTCCCCAGTAACAATCCTGTTAAGCATGTCTTCTCCTTTATCTGCGTACGGAGACAGATGTTGCAAGGACAGGCCCATTCGGTTCATTTTGTGTTCCTCAGTCAGTTGTCCGGGCACCCACCGTGAGCACACTTTCCGGAAATTCATGCATTATGCTGTAGGCTAAACCATGAGAACACCCTATTGCAGTTGCTACACTGTCTATCGTTATTCGCCTGTCAGCTCGAATCATCTCCCCCACCTGCCGCAAAGATGCTTCTGTCGCAATCTGAAGAGGACGACCAGGTCGGTCTTCATCAGCAATTTTTGAGCATCCTTGAGAAAATTTATTGACCCAGTTATGTACCGCTTTATGCGACAAACACTTCTCACCGTAAACAGGAATTATTTCCTTATGAATATCCTTTGCAGGAAGTCCTTCCCCCATCCCCCCCCCACCCCAAAAAAAACTGCACAACAGCATGCTGTTCTTCAGTCGTACACTCCACGAGCACGGTCGGCATTTTTATATGAACTGCGCATGCAACACCTAGCGTCTGCTACCTAAAGTAATCATCAAGCTGGATGTTGCTGCCACCTAATGACACCTTTAGAAACTACCAACTACAATTTTCAGCTATCCCATATCAGTTTGTGACCTACTTACTAACTTCCCCTCGTATATTATATATACACACACACATATGTATCTGTTAAATGATATTAATATGTTCGTTATCCAAGGCACAAATATAAAAACAATAAATGTCTACCTGACTACCCTATATATTTAAATGCCCTGTGTAGTTTCGGAGGGACTATGAGGAGACAAAGAACAGGACTACCGCTCGCGCATGTATGTCATAAAATGTTACTAGTATGAGGCTGTGATTGAGGCTGATAACCTCATCATGTAAAACATATTGCTACAGAAACCACAGCAGCAGGAAGAATGTGCTTTGATGCAGGCTTCCTGCAAGAAGGCCAGCTGCAGGAGTGGTTCCACATTCCATGGAGAGAAAACATGGAGATTAGTGAATGAATCCAGTGGTTCTCAACGTGGGCTATATGGCTCCCCATATTTCTAGGGGGCCACAGAAAGATGGTAAAGAACCTTTTTTTGTCCAGCTAACAGCGACTGTGAGGGAGGCCACAGAAAGATGGTAAAGAACCTTTGTTTGTCCAGCTAACAGCGACTGTGAGGGAGGCCACAGAAAGATGGTAAAGAGACCTTTTTTTGTCCAGCTAACAGCGACTGTGAGGGAGGCCACAGAAAGATGGTAAAGAACCTTTGTTTGTCCAGCTAACAGCGACTGCCAGGGGGGCCACAGAAAGATGGTAAAGAACCTTTTTTTTGTCCAGCTAACAGCAACTGTGAGGGGGGCCACAGAAAGATGGTAAAGAACCTTTGTTTGTCCAGCTAACAGCGACTGTGAGGGAGGCCACAGAAAGATGATAAAGAACCTTTTTTTGTCCCGCTAACAGCGACTGTGAGGGAGGCCACAGAAAGATGGTAAAGAACCTTTTTTGTCCAGCTAACAGCGACTGTGAGGGAGGCCACATAAAAATGGTAAAGAACCTTTTTTTGTCAGCTAACAGCGACTGTGAGGGAGGCCACAGAAGTAAATGAGGCTCAGAAGTGGGGCCATGAGGGAAAATAAGGTTGAGAACCCATGAATTAATGTATAAAGATGTTTGCTCATTAATTCCTTACATAAGCACTTCACGATTACATAAGATGCATGAAATAATATACCAAGAACCTGTAGCTGTATATCAACAACAACCCAAGAGTTCAAAAGACCAATTTATCTGTAAATCATTATCAAGAGAAGAAACAAAAACCAGCAACAAAGGAATTAATGGCAGAAAGAAAACGGCCATAATAACTGAACTTTTACTGGTCATAGTCAAAAATGTTTTTAAAAAAAGAAGTTTACATATGGGATGACTCATGGAAATAAAATCTAGACACACAGGACCCAGTTTCCATTGTCATGCTTAACACTCATTAATATAACATGCTGACAAACTACAATAACGTTTATCTTTAACACTTAAGAATAAAGAGGGGGGCGGTACAGAGGTAAGGTATCAAGTTTAAGAGAAGTGTCAAGGTCGTGTTTGCCATTCTTAATAGCAAAGGTTGCTGCATTATGAAAGACTTGACCTGCTGTTTTTTGTTTATTTTCTACATCCACTGGTTATTTAGTCTCAGAACTGTACCACTTCTAACATTTCTTCTATTTTTTTTTAACACTACAGGAATTTAATACTGTATGTGCTTCCTGGTCAACTTTCTTTTCTCTTAGTTGTTGTCTCTCTACTGTCTATAACTGCATGTAGTGGTACTTCTTATTTGTCACCAAACCAGCAAATTCGTTTATTATTTTTTTTTTTTTACTGAACTGCAGGAATCTTAAAGTTTAAAATAAAAATGTAGACTCAGAGCAGATACTACCGTTTGGGAGTGACAGAAGGGGGAAGTAACACGGGTTTATTACATTAACCTCATAACAGATTAACAAATCTCTGCATAAGGGCAAATAACCCTTCAAAACATAACATAATAATGGAAAGAAATAATAATGTTTTACTTCTGCTTCATTCCCTGATGTGGGTACTAATTCTTCTGTGGCCACTTTGTTCCAGTCCATGCCATGTCAATTTCACTGGATATATGTAGTCAAACTTACCACGACTTATGGTCATTGCACCACGAACAATAACAATTAAAAGCCTGCGCGTTATTTTAATCGGTGCTCAGCGTAGATATCCCAGCGCAATGCGCGTCTTTATTTACATACTTTCCTTAAAAGGTAACGGGATAGTTCGTTTCAGATCGTGTCTCTTAGACAATTAGCAATATGGGAAATGTTACTTAGATATTACACATTTTTACCACGTGTTTTCTTCTTTTTTTTTTACATTAGGAGTTTTGCCTCGTTTAAGGTCAGTCGGTCATATTAGGGCGCACGTCCAAATATATATGAAAGGAACTGCGCTATTCGTCTGGCCATAAAACAAAGATCGAACAGTCGTCTATAAACAAAGTTTCGAAAAGCACTACAAGACTTTCCCAACTATAATGGTTTGGCCATGTCTGCAGAATGGGAGAAGATCGGCTACCACGACAAGCATGGGAAACAAAGAGCCAGGGATCCAGACCTCCAGGACGACCCAGAGTCCGCTGGGAGGACAACATTAGACAATCTTTGAAGGACCGAGGACTAGAATGGAACCAGGCCAGGAAGAAGACAGCTGAAAGAATAGTCTGGCGCTCTCTCTTCCAAACCTCTACACCTCACGGTAGAAGAGGAACGACTAAGTAAGTACTACAAGACTTTCCTTTTTCGTTAGCGAAGAAATTCTTTTGCATAGATATTGGGGGCGGAGATGGAAATCCAACCACTGTAAACGGGTAACCCGGCCAGACACACATACCAACGCTCCCCCCCCCCCCCCCCCCCCCCCCCCCCCAGCTGTCAGATTTATTACAGACCTGCCGCCGTTTAATCCCCTTCCTGCTTGCCCCCGTTTCTGGCTGCCACTGAAGCATGAGTCAGGGGCCATACCATAACTATGACATCATAGTGACACCCCCTGGAGGGGAAGGTGGTGGTGGTAGTGGTCGAGATGCTTCAACGTTATAGACTTTCCGTTTCGAACACAACACACACACACACTGACGGCCGTTCTCTCTACCTCTGTGTGTGTTTTCCTATACATACGACGTTTTTGTTTTCCAAAGACCCCGTTTTCTTTTAGTCATCCTGTTTCTACTCCCACACACTAACCTAGTGTTCAGGAATTCTTAAACCTAGCAAATCACATTTTTCAATGAGCCTTTATTTTAAATAATTTTTTTAAAATCATGATTGGCCCGTGAACTTTAAATGTTTGGTTTATGTGGCCCTCGGGGTAGAATAAGTTGGACCACCTTGGTCTACGTTGATCGGAGCGCGCGTCGTCCAAAAAAAAAAAAAAAAAACGGAGCAAAACTCATGTTCGTTCGTGTATATATTAAAGTGTAAAGCTATAAAAAAGACAAAAGTAGTTTGTCACCTTTACAGACACATGAGAACATACAACGACAGGCTGGCGTGTTTGCCCGGGGAATTAAGACTTACTTACTTAGTCGTTCCTCTTCTACCGTGAGGTGTAGAGGTTATTAAGACTTCCTTGTCTTAACAATGCACACTCAAACAACCTAACAGACACATTCATTCAGCACCCATCAGCTCCACAAGAAGCATAATCCTTCAACAAACGTCTGCCAAGTCTTCCTGTCACGTGCCATCAACAAACGTCTGCCAAGTCTTCCTGTCACGTGCCATCCGCTCAAGTTCTTTCCATGCCTTCTTCATGTCTGTCACCAGTTCTCATCTCCAAGTTTTCCTTGGTACCCCCCTCTACCTCTCTTATCCTGTGGATTCCAGAACAAGGACTACCTGGTACTGTAGTGCTATCAACACGTTTTCTCAGAGTGTTAATTGACACAACACGGTACAATATACTTTCTTGTTGTCTTAAACATGTTTATATTTTTTTTAAGACATTCATCAACAGATGCTTCCGTCACACCCTCCGTATCAAATGGCCAGGTGTGATAAACACAGAAACATGTAACAGAATCGGACAACAACAACAACAACAATGCCAGGGATTAAAGAATAAGCAAAAGATTACTTACGTCTTCTAGTAATTTACGCTAAAGTCTTTGTTATTTTCGGTCTCTGTCATGCTTTTAACTTTCTAACCCGCTTTTCGCTGTAACATCGGTTATCTCGCATGTTGTTTACATTATTTCCCTTGTCTGATTATTGCCTGGCGTATCCTATATAGATCTCATTATGTTTTCATTGTATGGGGGAAAAAAAACAGATCACGTGATAGCCACACGCCCTTGTTAACTCTGTTTTATCTGGTGGTTGTTTGGGACCTAAGACGCGTCAACAGTGAGGAATGCAGTTAGCGAACCCATAGCTAGACTGCTTGCGTCAGGGTCAGCGAACCAGAGCTGACCAAGACCCTTCTCCACCTCCAAGTGGTAGTCCTGGAAACAGGCTGCATCACTGCAGTCTGGCTGAGTGAGTAGGGATCGAAGTGGGAAGGCTAACCCGGTCCCAAAAATGCCATGCTGAAGTCGGATGTGTCAGCCGAAAGGCGCAAATATCGCAGCTTCGCTGTAAACGGACACAACGCAACCAACGCCCTTTTCAGGACGAACGAAGAAGAAGAAGAATCTGGTGGTTGTCGAGTTCGTAAGTTTAACCCGAGCAGAGTAACAACATCAAATGGAAGGCGCAACTGAGAATTACAGAACAGACTCAAGCTTTTTTTTTTTTAAACCGCATTCCAGAAAAATTAAAATCATATCATGTGATGAATTAAGAAGGAATAGGACTCGGGTAATTTGAAGAAGGCGATCTATAAGAGGTTGTGAATGGGGGTTGGAACAAATTAAAGATAGGAACTACTGATGAGTGTGACTGTGGCACTGATATAATGACTGCCGAACTTCTGCTTTAAAGGTGCTCAACATATGAGGAACAGAGAAAACGCATATGGTCATCACCAATACCATTCCTGGAGAAAATCTACGGAGATATCAACAGCCTTAGGTTGACCACTGCTTTCTTTGAACTTATTCAAGTTGACATCTGAGGGTGAACGAAGAAGAAGAATGGGGGCTGGTAAACTCATCATGTAAAATAAATAGCCACACACACACACCACCGCTGCTGGAGCATGTGGCTACTTGGTGCAGGCTTCCTTCAAAAGGACCAGATGCGGTAGTTGATCCATGCTCAGTAATGAACGAAAATGAAAATGATGGCGATCTAACAAATTATGCCTAAGAAAAGAAGAGTTCTCCAATCTTGTCAACAGCTGACACTGACATACAGAATTAAGAGCTACGGTGAATTCTTCATCTTCTTAGATCCTTAGCTCCTGATGGACAAAGCAGTCAGTGGCCACCACGCCTAGTGGCGTAGCAGTTCTAGTGATGATGTCAGGGTCCATTCTGAGGACATGGCCAATCCAGTTCCAGTGTCTGCCCGCAATGATGGTGTGCATGTAACTGCACCGTGTAAGTAGTTCCTGGTTGGAGATGGTATTCGGCCAAAAAATTCGAAGAATTGTCCTTAGGCAGGTTGTGTGGAATGGTGATAATTTAGACATTTCCTTTTCTGTTACTCTCCAGCACTCCGCGCCATAAAAAATTACGCAACTCTCGTATAACCTTAAGTGAGAGAAGAGGTGTGACCACGTGTAACAAAACCGTTATCATTTTGCATTTGTCCGAGTTAATATATATAAAACCCTTGTTCTGATAAAAGACGAGGCGCCAAGCGAAGCAAGCCATGTCCTATTGCTCATATAAATAAATACATAACATGTTGGTCAAACCTGACTCTGTCTATCGTTTGACACTAATCAATGTCAATCAGTCTTTTGGGGTCATTTGTTTGAGTGAAGGTCCCTCCAAACGAACTTTCCAAAAAAAAATATATATATATATATAAAATTAATTAGAAACACCAAGTCCTTTGAGATCCCGTTTACACGCCCATTGAGGTATGGGAATATGGTGTTATCCCCAGTTGAGGTGGGATTTTTTTAGACTGCAAACGGCTCCGGGGTTGACCCAGCCTCGTGAATTGGGTACCAGAGCAACTCTGGGAAGGTTAATGCGGCCGGTGTGACGCTGACCACATCACCCCTAGTGTGCCGATGGTCAAGAAAATATGGGTAAGCCCTCTGGCCGTGGTGCAAAACTTTGGTTTTCCGAGTTCCCCTTTCCAAACATACGCTTCATCCCATCCTCAACGGTGTTGTCCAAACTCTTCCACAATCCATTAACCCCATTTGTATGCTCCCAATCAGTTCTCGTTCAACTGTGTGGTATCAATTGCATATTTTGAACTATTGCACTTTCGTACGATCGTACATACAGGAACAAGAGGGAAGCAGCTTACCCAGGCCACCAGATAAATGATATATATTACTAGCTCAGCAGAAGTGAACAAGTGGTAATCTTCAGACTCCGCACAGGCCACAGAAGACTGAAATACTCTCTATTAAAAAAGCTAAAGATAGGATCTACTGTTGCATGTAACTGCGGCACCGATAAAATGGCTGCTGATAATCTGCTGCAAAGGTGCTCAACATATGACGAAATAGAAACATAACTTATGACCGACACTATAACCACTCCTGGACAAATTCTTTGGATATACCAACAACCACAAGCTGACCAATGCTTCCTTTAAACATATTAAAGTTGACGTCTGAAAGTGTACGAAGAAAAAGTACAATTGTACTTAGTTTGATCGACATTTTCGGTCGCCGCGAGAGTAACGTGAACCAAAAGGGCGCTTAAAGCCATTACGTTACGTATATATATCATAATTCGTCAGATCAATCAAATGTCACAGCTCTTAAAATACTACTACAGTACTTTCAAATTATTTGCCATATTTGGTCGTGGCACGGGTGTTCAGTAGTTATTTGGGCCAACTGTCGCAAGTGTTTTACAGGTCTTTTCCATGGCATTAGTTCACCACCCCTGAGGTTTAGTTTCCAACAACTGTCCAATTTAGATACTTTATCCCCCCTCCCGCCGCGAATTTCACCGTCGCACAAATGCCATTTTTTGCTGTATTCTGGCAAGCAGACCGGGGATGATTTAACATGCGCCCGGCGGAGGAAACAGTGAGTTTCACGACCTGTGGGTTAAGTGATGCCATGGACGATAACGTGCCTTTTCGTTGGTTAATAGGTGCTATTATCATCACTAATTTTCTCCCTTTTTTTTATTTCGTTCGGAAATTTCCAATTATTTTCCTACAGCGGATCGGCAGAGTCGTGGGAACGGGCAACTACGTGCCATAAACGAGCGGGTTAGATTAAGTAAGAAAAGATCTAGGACTGATGATAGATTATGCATACGTGCACTTCCCTCCAAATGTCTAAAACTTAGCATTCAATCAATCAAGCAACAGAGGTGTCCTTAAAGTATCTGACACCCGGGGCGGATCATACCTTTGGTACCCCCCTTCTCATGAAGAAACACACTTGCGAGTGCACGCATATTGTTAACAGTAAGTAGTACTGTCATAATAGTGTCCGACGGCACCCCCTTCACGGCTGTCTCCCGGGGCGGACCGCGCCCCCTTGTAACCCCCTTTGTTCGCCACTGTCAAGCAATGCCCTTTCTACATGGAGCCTTTAACAAACATAAGCCAAGTCCTCTTGCCACGTGCCATCAGCTCACGGTCTTTATATGTCTTTATCATTTTCACTTCTATCTCCAGTTCTCTTCTCCGTGTGTTCTTACCCTGGGGATTTCAGAACAAGGACTGCCTTGTAATGCCATCAACAGCTTTCCTTAATGGTGTATCCTATATATTGACAACGTTTCTCGTCAGGTATTTTGCCATCAGCTCCACATTGGTGATCTTGTCATACTAGTCTACGCAAGCACCCACTTATGAAAGTCGGTAACTTCTTGGCTTGAGATCATTTGGTCAGTCCATTCTTTATTCTATTTCTAGTCACAAAACTATGGCGCCAGTCATGGCCGGATTAAGCCAAGAAGGGCCTCTAGGCTTTTTGGTGTTTGGGATCCCCATCAGTTAATAGGCAATAATTTTAATAATTTTTTTTCAAAGCATGGTGATGGTATATATATATATATATATATATATATATATATATATATATATATATATATATATATATATATATATATATATATATATATATATATATATATATATATATATATATATATATATATATATATATATATATATATATATATACTAGTATTATTAATAGACTGGTATGTTTGTTTGTTACCATGGTGATGGTATATACTAGTATTATTAATAAACTGGTATGTTAGTTTGTTACCATGGTGATGGTATATACTAGTATTATTAATAAACTGGTATGTTAGTTAAATAAAGAAGTGAAGACAAAAACTCGAAGAGATAAAAGACATTTCATCAATGAACTGGCCGTAGAAGCTGAAAATGCTGCAAGAACTGGTAATAGTAGGTGCCTTTATCAAATTACAAAACAACTATGTCACCAGCCTACTGATATGGAAACACCTGTTAAAGATAAATTAGGGAATCCAATACCAACAGAAAAAGAACAAATGAAGAGATGGGCTGAGCACTTCATGGAGGTGCTAAACAGACCACCACCAACAGTAACACCTGATTTTAATAATGAAACACCCACAACCACCTTGCCAATAACTTGCGATGAATTCACGCTGGACGAGATCAAACAAGCCGTTAAAAGATTTAAAAATTTTAAAGCTGCTGGAGTTGACGAAATTTCAGGCGAAATGATTAAAGCAGTTAATGACAACAACCTCTAGAGAATTTTAGATATTATAAACGAAGTATGGAGAGAAGAACAACCACCACAACAATGGAAAGAGAGTATTATTGTAAAGTTACCGAAGAAAGGTGATCTATCAGACTGTAATAACTCTCTATATCTCTATTATCAGTACCTGGAAAATTATTATGTTGCATGATGTTAGAAAGACTTAAATTGCATGCTGACGAAAAGATCAGAGAAGAACAAGCGGGTTTCAGGCCGAAACGATCATGTATTGATCAAATATTCACACTAAGAACAATTATAGAAGAATCAGTGGAAATGCAATCGCCACTTATTATCACCTTCGTCAATTTTCAAAAAGCCTTTGATAGTCTACACCGCCTATCATTGTGGAAGATACTTACAATCTATGGTTTTCCAACAAAATATGTGAATATAATCAAAGCGCTATATGACAATGCAAGATGTTGTGTTAGAACAAATAAAGGGAATACAGAATGGTTTACAGTAGAAACAGGGGTGAAACAAGGTTGTATTATGTCACCACTACTTTTTGGAATAGCTATTGATTGGGTTATGAGAAACTATACCCACAATGAACAATTAGGTATAAAATGGACAAATGGAAAATTCCTGGGGGACCTGGATTTCGCAGATGATTTAGCATTCTTAAGTTCAACACCCAGACAATCCCAAGAAGCAGTAAATAATTTGTGTCATCTTTCGGTTAAAATAGGTCTCCAAATAAATGCCTCTAAAACTAAAGTTATGAACTTTTCTAACGAGACCTTTAATATCATCCTGAACGGGGAAAAAGTACAGAAAGTTGAAAGTTTCAATTATTTAGGCAGTAAAATGACTCAGGATGGTGACACAACAAGAGAAATTCATACTAGAATTGCTTTGGCAGCTAGCGCCTTCAATAGATTATCTAACATTTGGAAATTACGATCATTGAATATACATACACATACCAAGCTTCGTCTGTTTAATTCAAATGTTATCTCAGTGTTAACATACGGCTGTGAGAGTTGGAAAATAACAAAATCATTGGAGAACAAGCTGAATACATTCGAGAACAAATGTCTTAGAAAACTCATGAACATCAGTTGGAAAGAATTCAAGACTAATCGACAAATAAGAGAAGACTCTAGGCAGAAATATGTCTCCAACTATATAAGGAAAAGACGATGGTCATATATCGGTCATGTCCTACGAATGCAAAACAACAGAATACCACTACAGGCGCTCACTTGGGTTCCTGAGGGTAAGCGGAAAAAAGGAAGACCAAAAGAAACACTCAGAAGAACAATAATAAGAGAAGGAAGAACGTTGGGCCTAAATAATGTGCAAGAGCTAAGAGGAGTGGCGTCACAACGAACAACCTGGAGAGCACTGGTTTCTGCCTTATGCGCCGTGTTTGGCGCTTAAAGAATTTATTATTATTATGTTAGTTTATTAGCATTGCTTACCTCTTTTATTAGTAATTATTTTTAAAATTAATGTTTATTAGCAAATAGCTCATGCGCCGTTATGATTTTGCCGGTGTGCATTATGTCTTTTAAGCTTTTTTTTTGTTTTTATTCTCTTTTTAAAACGTTACGAATGCGACTGCGAAGTGCAAACATTAAATTTTTTGTATATAAATCTACGCATTGTTTTATATATATATATATTTTTTTTTTTTTACTTGTACACTGGCCTCCAAGAGCTCCGGGACCTCAGGCTTCAGCCTACTTAGCCTAATGGATAATCCAGCCTTGGCGCCAGTCATCTCTAGGTAAAGCAGTACATTCAATATTCCAAACGTTAATCAATACCCTTTAGCTCTCCAAGGAGCATAGGCCTTTAACAAACACATGCCAAGTCTTCCTGTCCTGTGCCATCCGCTCAAGTTCTTTCCATGTTTTCCTCATCATTTTCACCTCTGTATCCAGTTCTCTTCTCCATGTGTTTTTTGGTCTACCTCTGCCTCTCTTTCCCTGTGGATTCCAGAACAAGGACTGCCTTGCAATGCTATCAACAGGTTTCCTCAATGTGTGTCCTATCCATCGTCAGCGTCTTCTTCTCAACTCTTGTTCCACTGGCACTTGTCTGGTTCTTGTCATCAATTCCACATTTGTGACTTTGTCATACCATTTCAGTCCTTCTAATCTACATAAGCACCCGTTTATAAAAGTCTGTAGCTTTTTGGTTGCTGTTTTTGTTGTTCTCCATGTCTCAGAGCCATACAATTGGACTGACTTCACATTTGAGTTGAAGATTCTTATTTTCGTGTTGGACTTGATTTCTCTTGTTCTCCATATGTTTCCCAATGCAATGAAAGCTCCTCTTGCTTTTTTGTATTCTTATTTTAATATCACTGTCTGTCCCTCCAACCGTGTCTATATTTCTTCCAAGATATGTGTACGATTCTACATCTTTTAGTGGTGTTTCTTCAAGTTCAACCTTGCTATCATTTCTTGTATTTATTCTCATAATCTTCGTCTTTTCCCTGTGTATTTTCAGGCCCACTTGTTGTGACCTCTCATCGAGAATTTTCTCTTGCATCTGATTATGGTTATGGGACAGAAGAGCCAAGTCATCTGCAAAATCCAGATCATCAAGCTGTTTAGTCAGATTCCACTGGATTCCATTTCTGTTGTGTGATGTCGATGTTTTCATAACCCAATCTATTGCTAGTAAGAAAACAAGCTCCAAAGCCAAGGCTCATGAAGTGTACATAGAAGCAAACAAAGAAGTAAGAAGAAACATCAAAAGAGACAAGATGAAATATATTGATGATTTGGCAAGAGAAGCAGAGAAAGCTGCAGCCAAAGGAAATATGAGGGACCTGTACAACAACACAAAGAAGCTAACAGGGAAATATAAGAAAGCAAATGGCCTCATAAAAGATAAGAATGGAAAAGTGCTTAGTAATATACAAGAACAAATGAAGAGATGGACAGAATATTTTGAGGAACTTCTCAATAGACCATCTCCAACTAATCCCCCAGACATCCAGCCAGCAGAAGGGGCGCTACAAATCAACTGTGAACGACCAAGTAGAGACGAAATAAAGAAAGCCATAAAGCTTCTGAAAGATGGAAAAACAGCTGGTCCAGATTGCATTTCAGCAGAGGCCATCAAAACAGATATTGATACCTCAACAGAGATATTATACAAACTACTTGGCAAAGTCTGGGAGAGAGAGGAAATACCTGCAGAATTCCAAACGTAATGAAATTTATTTTCAAGTACAGTTTTATAACTCCCTATAAATGATTAAATTTCTTTTTTGGTTTTTTTCGTTTGTCAGAATATTTTAAAAGGTGTCAATTTGGATATATTTATTCCCCTAAAAGTGACCTACAGTCATATAATGTGACAGAAAAGTTACTTCCTATATTTTAAATGCTTATATCCTTACTTGATAATATGGCGTTCTCTCTTCCTAAACTCTACACCTCACGTTAGATGAGGATCGAGTAAATAAGTAAGCAGTACATCCTTACGCGTATCCACTGGAAATGCATGAAACAAATGGCCAAACAAAGGGCAATAACTCCATTTGACAAATAAATTTCAGTCTTCACAAAATAACAATCTAAAACAGATCAATAATTTGACGCTACAAGAGACATTAAAAATTGCTACTCGCTTTTAAATCATATGCAGAACAAACCGGATCTTATGCTGAGATTTAATGTTAATGGGATATATCGTTTTACGTAATACAATGGCAGTTGATTCTCTGTATTGTGTTGCTTGTGTCATATAAATGAGTTGGACGGAAGTGAAGAAATAACACTATCAAAATAGGAAGCGACTTTTAAAATAACCCACATTGTTGTAATGAAAAGGCTGAAAAACATTTAAAAAAAGGTAAAGGTAGATATTTGAAGGACCGAGGACTAGAATGGAACCAGGCCAGGAGGAAGATAGCCGATAGGATAGTATGGCGGTCTCTCTTCCAAATCTCTACACCTAACGGTAGAAGAGGAAGGACTAAGTAAGTAAGCTAAAGGTAGTCAAACAGCACATATTGCTGGTGGGTAGTGAAGTGTTAGAGACTCCACTATACTTAGGTCCAGCATCGAGAGAGAGGGGTGACCATTTCCCTTCCTATCTGCTTTTTCCTTTCCTAACTCAAGAGCAAAATATATCTACAGTTGGGTAGACTGGAGCGTGTCGAAACCGTGAATCGAACCCGGCACTTTTACCCCGAGAGACCACCGCTCTAACAACTGTCAAATGGACGCTCTTCTCACTTCAAGCGCAAATATGCAATCATTGAACCATCAACGGATAATACGGTCCGAGAACTGACGCTGAATCATTACATGGAGTTCTGAGGATGATAAATTTCTGTCGCGCAAACTCACGTCTGTTGTTTTTCTGTTGTCTAGTGTTCTACTTCTTTATTTCTTACGAGTGCCTGAAAACATACCTTTATGTTTGTCTAATATTTATTTACTGCAATGTCACCGCAGTACGGAAAAAGGGGGATAATTAGAAAACAATGCTTATCTATCTCACGAGTTCTTGCTTTACTTCTTCATCTTCTTCAAGTACCATGCCTGGTGGCGTAGCCGATCATGTCTCTCCACAACTTCCTGTCTCTAGTACTATTTTGACTTTTCCATGCCATGATACCAAACCATCTAGTATTTTCGCTCTTTGTCGTTCTCTATCTCTTCTCCCTTCAATCGTCCATGTTGTCACGATATATTCCAGCTTTCCTCTTCTCCACATAACATGTCTAAAGAAAGTGGACGCCTTCTTTACGACACGAGGAATAAACTTACTTTGCGAACTTTCCTATTTCAAGACATCTGTAATGCTATTTTTAGTTGTCCACGATATTTTCATCATTCTTCTGTAAAACCACAGGTAGGTGGCCTCTAGTACTTTTCTCTACTTGTTTATTGAACTGTCCATGACTCACTCCCGTATGCCATAGTTGTTTCTAGCCAACATCGAAAAACTCCTCATAAAACAATTTTCCATTTTATACGCTACACGCGTCCCTCTAATCCCCGAATAGTACCGTAAAACAACGAAGCTTTAAAGGAGCTGCCGGTGCATGACGGAGAAATGGTTTGCAAGGCCCTGGTGTTAAGATCAAAAGAGGCTAATTCGGGCTCTCAAATGGCAACCTAGCAAGGTTTTAAACAAATTTTCACACGATGACTCAGGTTGATAACAGAGGTAGTGTCGGTTGTGGTGGAAGGGCACGAAATGTAGTGGTGTTCCAGTGTCGTTGGCCATAAACATGTTCATTTAAGGACTATCTTCATTGCACACGGACAACCCCATCAGTGCTCCGATCTCCTCCCTTAGATCAATAAATATATTTTTTAAAATCTGAATATGCATAATTGCACAAATGTACGCTATTATTTCGTGCAGATGAACCATTTCGTTGAATTTGAATAGTCAGTCCAGGGCTGGTTCATAGGTTTAGTTTCACGTGTTTCAGTTAGAAACTTTCATCGCCTGAGCTGCAAGACACTAAGAGCGTGGAGGAACAATTGTTTGAGCGCTGGCGTCTCGAGGCAAAAGTTCGAACCCTGGTACCGTTATGCTTCTCATAAAGGTGACACCTAGTATAGCCGCATAGCATTATCTGCTAAACAACTTTATGGCATCATAGAACATACCACCACGACAGCAGAGGGACAGGAAACAAGATGGGCAGAGCACTTCAGAGAAACTCTGAACAAGGAACCACCAGAGACACAATTGAATGTTCCTGAGGCTGAAAACGATCTAGATGTAAATACAGACATTCCACGAAAAGAAGAAATCATCACAGCAGTCAAAGGGTTAAAGAACGGAAAAGCTCCTGGCCATGATAACTTAAATGCAGAGCTATTTAAAACAGACCCTGAGCTAGCAGCAGAACTATTAGAACCACTACTTGCACGAGTCTGGAAAACGGGGACAACACCATCAGAGTGGAACAAAGGAATAATTGTCAAATTGCCCAAGAAGGGAGATCTTGCAGACTGCAATAATTGGAGAGGAATCACTCTTCTCTCAGTTCCCAGAAAAATACTAGGCAGGATAATTATACAGAGAATTTCAAAAGCAGTAGACCACAAACTGAGGAAAGAACAAGCAGGATTTTGAAAGAACAGAAGATGTGTAGATCATATATTCACTCTCAGGAACATTATAGAGCAGTGCTCAGAATGGCAAAGACAGCTGTACATTAATTTCGTTGATTTTGAAAAGGCTTTTGACAGCATACATAGGGACAGTTTATGGAAAATACTGAGAGCTTATGGAATTCCAAGCTGCATAGTGTCAATCTGTGGCAGAGATATTATGATTAATAGATTTCAGATATATATTCTTTATTCTACACTTGTCTTTTACCTTTCTTTCGCTCCTTTACCTTTCTTTCGCATACGCTAGATTGCAAGCAATTCAAACCTTTGTCATTTCCTTTCTAATTTAGCAACGCATTTTATTGCGGTTAGCTAAGTTCTTTGATGAGAGATCGAATCGTGTTAATTCGTTCTCGACAGGGATAATAAGGAAGACCATTGTCTATCACTTTTCCCTGATCTGTTCGCCTATAAGTTATTATTCACGGTGAAAGATTTGAGATCAAAGACGAGCTCGCTCATATTGCGTTTATGACCATAGTCTGCAGGCAGTTATATATAGGGTGATCTGGTAAGACGAGGAAATCTCGCACGAGTCGGGTCTATTACGTTACGTCGGATCTCAAATGAGTCCGTACGCAACAGAGAGAGTCTGGTTTCGGCACTGGTGCGAAGAAATTCGTTTGATTCGCAGAATGAGAAGGAAATATGTAAATCTGGACGTAGGTGCTAAATGTATTAAGTCTGGGCTAATTTCTTTCTTTCCTATATTTAAACCCCAGCAGTTTAGACTTCATTCATTCAGACTCCGCAGTTTCTCTAGACATATCTAGCTTCGTTTCTAGATTACTTTATTAAGTATAATCTCAGTTTGCGTTGGAGAATAGTCTTAAGTAGTTCTGTGTGAGGTAAATATAGTGACTAGATTTGTCGAGTGATTAATTGTTAGTTCGAATTATATCTTCGCTAGATTTTTGTGCAGAGTGTTTTGCCAGTTAGGCCAGTCATTCTAATTTCTCTAAGTTTAAGTGTTACAGTGGATAGCAAATTAAATTATAATTTCTAGCTAAAACTCATTCAGCTATAAATAAATTTAATTAAATTGCTAGTAACCAGTCAGTGAATATTTTAGCTAACTGGTAAATGCACTGATTCATCACTGAGTATTGACGGAATATGTACATATTTCTAATTCATGATGATTGATTTTTTTAAGATGACTAGAATTTATTTCACGGAAGTTTTAAACGATGAGACAAGCGCTAAGCTTATAGTTTCTGATTTAAGTTAAATAACCGAAGTGAATATTATATTTTACGCGAGGGTAGGATAGGATGTGTGTATAATATTATGATTTAGTTTCTGTATGTTTCTTTTTCTTTTATACAGTATATGGGTCAAGCCCAAAATCTACCAGCGGTTTTTCAGTATATATGAGAATAACCTAGAAGAAACATTTTGTACTTAAATACGTGGGTTTACAAGTTAAAACCTGTCTGGCATTGTGTTTGCATCCAGAAAGAGACAGAGTACCCATCTCACGAACTTTAAGACTAAATGATGTAACTGGGCCTATCGAGCCAGATTATATTTCTTCCCTAAATCTCATGTACATTCAGCCCCTGTGGCGAGAAAAATTACAAACAGTAACATTTCCGACGTTTGACCAATTGTGGTGTGACCAATAATTTTATATTGAGAGAAGTTACCAACCTGTCATTTCCTAAGTACTGGAAACCTCGAGATTCTGACATTGTGAGCCCATTTAAAATTTCTTACCTGAACTGATTCAAGTGACATAAACAGTAATCCTAAAATATAGTTGTAAAGTGAACGCTCCCCGGAACATTGGATGAAACCTGTATCTGCAGAGCTGGGGTTCTCTTTATCAAAAAGAACACGGATTCACTGTGTGTGTGTCCTAAAGTTTGCGCCTGAAGGTGCAAGACATCAAGTTTGTAGGTAAGAAAGAATGTCAGTGGCCACTGGTGAATGAACAGAGAGAAAGCAGGACTGAGTGATTCCCTTATGGTATAATTTATGCACCCACTTTGTGTTTTCTTTATGCAAGTTTGTTGCTAATGATGTTTTCCTCTTAGAATAGATTAATATATCAACTCTGTTCTTAACTGTAGAGGGAAATCCTAGACCATTGCGTATAAATCTGTGACTCTTTGGGGGGCTTTAACTTTTCTGCTAATGGGATCGTGGGCTCAACAGAGGGGGGAAGTATTACACCTATGGGTCTATTCTTTTATTAATTCTTTAACCAATGTGTATTTATATGTGATTGATATTCAAATTTATGGTTGTGGTGAAATTCTTATGATAAATAAAATTTACATTAACTTATTCAAGTGTGTTGGTCAGCTCGTCCAAAAATATCTATATTCCATTGTTATAGTTTTCACGTCTGTGTGTCTAACTGTCGTCACTTATGTGTGTGGGTATGTGAGTGGTATATATATATATATTAATATATATATATTCTAGTAGACTGTCTGACTAATCTAGATCTGTTGTAGAGATAGGCTGACCGAGAGAAGCTTCTCGAGTTTCAGGGACAGACTCTATTATTTTCCACCATCTCACTCGTGAAAATCTATTTCTATTATTATCTCCCACTGAGCTTTCACCTGTTCTATTTCTATTCAGAAGGGACCAATCTATGTCTTAATTCCCCTATCATAAATCTACGACACAATCATAAAAAGCCTCTATGCCAACTTTACGTGAAGTGTTGGGCAGAGCAACCTAACCTTTGAGGTGAAGACAGGAGTACGACAGGGATGCCCCTTATCAACCACTCTATTTTTAAGTCATAGATTGGGTGATGCGCCAGACAACAGAGGGCAGTCCAAGAGGAATAAGATGGACTACATTTTCTACAATGGAAGATCTGGAATATGCAGATGACATTGCACTACTAGCAAATTCACATCAACACATCCAGGAAAAAACGGATAGACTTAATAAGTTTAGCCAGCAGGTGGGCTTGAACATCAATTTAAAGAAGTCAGAGGTCATGACGCTCAATGTGAGCAACCCTGAGCCCATATCAGTAAGGAATCAGCAACTGGTACAGACAGACACCTTCACATACCTAGGATGCATAGTAACACCAGACGGCGGGTCAGGCAAAGACATCAACATCAGAATGAATAAGGCAAGAACAGCCTTTTTTAGCCTAAACAACATCTGGAAGTCCTCTCAATACAGCACAAGCACAAAATTAAGATTATATCAGAGCTGTGTGCTTTCTGTGCTTCTCTATGGTGCGGAATGCTGGAGAGTTACAGAGAAGGAAATGTCAAAATTGTCCTCTTTTCGCACAACATGCCTAAGAAAAATTCCCCGAATCTTTTGGCCGAATACCATCACCAACCAAGATCTGCTTACTCGGAGCAAGCAAGAGGACATGCACACCATCATAGCTGGCAGACGCTGGAGCTGGGTTGGCCATGTCCTCAGAAGAGACCCCGATGCCATCACAAGAACAGCTATACTTTGGACCCCTGAAGGAAAACGAAAGAGAGGCCGACCAAAAACAACCTGGCGGAGGACTGTGGAGGCTGAGATGCAAAGAATGAACCAGAGTTGGGGCACTGTATGAAGGATGGCCGCCGACCGAGCAAAGTGGAATCAATTTGTTGTTGCCCTACAAGACGCCACTAGGCATGATGGCCACTGACTGCTTTGATGGTCGGCGGCTAAGGATCAAAGAAGAAGAAGAACATACCACCACACAAATTGGACTTGTGGTCGCTGTTAGCACATTCCATGTCTCGGGGTATGGTTGTTTATTTTGCACGCAGTAGCTGAGTGGTATCATTTTACCTGGCACACATGACCATGATGAAATTTAACTTACTAGAGCTTACACAATGGTGGTTTCTTTCCGCCTTGGGTTGGGTCTGTGAATGTTTAACTTCACTAGCCTTTGACTAAACAACAAAAGACAGCAGGGGATTCGAACAAGCGTTTTCCTTCTCCTATAAGAGCTGCTACCCAGTGCTAAATCTACCCGAAGCTGTGTGATTATAAGATGCCAAAGACTGGTTTTTGCCCCTTTTCGTGTTAGCTGTTTATAAACAGACACATCACATGATCAGGAGCTGGACTTTTACTGTCAAAGGCTATTTGAGATGCATGCCTTTGGTGCACGTATTGGAGCTGAGAGCTTTGTCCTCAACATCAATGCCAGCTGCGACAGTACATAGACCCCAACACATCAAATTTACATAATACTTTCTTCAACTAAATATTTATTTGTATTTTTCATACTTGAATTATATTTAAAACACTGTTAAAGTTGGTATTTATTATCATATTTGGATTATATTTTAAAAATTTGCACTTTATCAGCTGGCGCTTGCTGAAAACTTGGGAAGTACGGGCACCGTTGTCCTTATCAGGACTAAGTACCTTTTAATACTGCACAAACTAGCAGTTCTTTTCAGGGCTTACGTTTTTATCAACACTATGCTTTAGATAATAGAGTTCACTTACTTTTTAAAGGCAAATTATATTCAGATATAACCAAAAGACAAGTCTAGTTTGAAAGGCAAACCCATGTTTTAAATAATTTGTCCCACTTGTACTTAAAAAAAAATTCACACAGACACACATATACCACCCATCCCCACTGTAGTGAAATTGACAGAGATACAACGGTAAAATACCTCCAAAGATAACATGTAAGGATAAAAACATAATGCGTAGGCTGCTGATAGTACATGATCGCCCAGACCGCGGGTCATCACCCTCCATAAAAATTGACTTGCTAGACAGGAGGGGAACGGCGGATAAAAAGGAAAAAATATGACTGGAAAGATTGCGTGAGACTAGAAAGGCTAAGGAGACGCAATTGGGGGGGAAACGGAGAAAAGTCACGTTTCCAAGTTGACACAAAGTAAGGAACTCGACAGAAGGGACCTTGGATATGTTACGCCACAGTCATTTATTGGTCGCTTTTGCGATACCAAGCCTTTGATTTGAATTCAGCGGCAGAACACAGATGTTTGGAATATTACAAAAATTAAAAAGTAACTTTTTCGTAATATTAATGTTAGGACTATAAAAATTAGCTGGCCGGATGGCCCATTCTGAGCAGTGCACTAATATGTTCTTAATTTTACAGACGGATAGATAATATTGAAGATAATGACAAAAGACAGTGTTGTTCACATCAACGACAGACTGTATGGAATAAAAAGTGTCGCTATTTGCACAAAAAAACACGACCTTGAGAAGCAGGTGTTCAAATCAACTTAGTAGGGAAGCGAAGGGACATTGGTGGGAGCTGTGTCTAAATATAACTTTTAACGACAAAATTTTGGAGGGGAGAGAAAGGTTGGTTCAAAAATCAAGTACATTTTTGTAAGAACGCAAGTAGAGACGGACAGACTAACAGATAAAAATCCATACTTGACTGAAGCATGACTGAAATGACTTTAGTGTAGGAAATTTGAAATTCAAATAAACCTAGGCAGTGATTGGCCACAGACAATCATTTTATCGGCGCTCAGACGCGAAAGTGGGGCCATTCCTCAATAGTTGTTCGATGATAGACACAGTATTTTAAAGTGTGGTGATTTCCAAATGAAAGAAAGTGAAATAAGTTCAGGGACGCCATACTATAGCCAGCAGCTCAGCTGAGTTTTGCTAGCATTTCTGTGTTCTTTATTCATAATCTGGTAAGATTGAAATTATTTCTTTGCATATTTTGAATATTGTTTAATGTTCGAGTGATTTGATACTGCCATATCGAAATCTAGCCTTACAAACAAGTAGGGATTTGCTCTAGACCCCCCGCCCAAGTCAGGGTCTAGGGACCAACAATATACATAAACTCCAACAAGGGTTAGGAAAGACAGATCAAGTGTTGAGAATAATGAAACATATTACCTATCCACTTTTAGGGAAGGAAACTAATAAATATTTTTCAGAATCTATAGTCTGGGAGGACCTATCTGATGTAAAACCACCATGGTAAATGTGCTGTTTGGTCAGAGAGATCTGACCTGTCTGTATGATGTGGTTGTTGTGTCCGTGTTGTGTCCAGACGTGGGTAGAGAATAGAATTTTGACACATAGCCAATACTTTGATTGCAGAGCTGTGAGTTTCAGTTGTCAACAAGGCGGTGTCTATTCAGTTGGTGATTTTACTCGAGTGTATCTGTGCAGTACATTGTGACAGAGACCACTATTATTGCCCGCCAGCACGGAGAGGTGGGACCACCAGATTTCAGCACCAGAGCTACATATGCAAGATGAGTGAGCCTCTGGTCTGCTGGAAGTTCACCAACGCCTTTTAGTTACTAATACCCCATAAAATTCCTGCAATTTACTGGACACTGTGTAGTCAATATAGACAGGTGTGATGAGGCCACCCCAACAGCACAAGCATTAAATATCCTCCCAAGTAGATGACTAAAAGAACATTTTAATAAAACTAACTAGTCTAGTACTTATATATGTACACTCTTGCATTTATTATGTAACATTCCATGCATTTCTTTCATAAATTTTAAATCCTTCTTTTAAAACAAGTTCTGGTCAACATAAAACTTGATCCAGAACAAATAAATGTAATATAATTCTATCAAAAATTTTACACTCTTGAGTTAGTTCAGTGTATTATAATATTTGTTAAATATTATTATTCTGCTTAAATATCTGTGGGTGTATCTATAACTATCACACCACATTACATATTTAGTAATATCATTACCCATAGAACAAAAATTTTACATAGAAACTTACATTTTAGGGTAATTAACTTCTCAAATTAGCTGTCACGTTCCTATTAAAATAACATGTTCCTGAGGATGACCTCAAGGTTTAAAGTTCACCAACAAGCACATGACAACAATGAGTTCTAACAAGGAAGATGAGTTAAGAGCGCCATGGCAGGTCATATGAGAATGACATTACAGTCTGCTGACTACTATGACAAGAAATCATTGTCATGGAATATTCTAATCCACATATATAAATTATCAATTAAATATAAAGCCTAATAAATACATATAATAAAGAAAAGAGCAATGGTAAAATGACAGTGCTATCACAAAGAATGTACTCGAAATCCCCCTTGTTTTCTGCTTCGTCTGCAAATTGTAACGCTTTCACGTTGATAGTAAAGCTTACTGTATTATTACCCGCCTTCTTCAATGAAACGTGTGCTGTATTTCTTGGAAAAGCATTGAGACGTACTGCGTAATGACCTAAATTAACCCTAACATTAATTATACTGCGTTACCAAAACGAACGAACAGATGGACTAAAGGGATAAAAAGAGAAGGGAGAGGCAGAAAGCCGAACACTAAACCCGCTTCGCGCGATACACAATTACTACCATCACGCGTGTAAGTCTACATGCACTAATTTTTTTTCAGACGGACAGTGATAAAATACACTACCCTTTCCCAGAGTTAGGTTTATAAATCATAACAGACTCTTATTAGAAAAGACAACATTATATGGTTTTACGTTTGAACACATAACAGTACCCAGACAGCACATCTTCTAAACAGGAGATAGAAGAAATTGCATATTTTGAACGCAGCCACGTAGCTCCTTTAAATTAGTATTTTTGGGTTCCTTAGGGTTTGCTGACAAATAATATGTAAAACGTTACGCAAATAGTCCAGGAATTAATAAATTATACCCAAAATAAAATATTGGGGGTGCCTGACAGCATAAAATCATTTCTGCTCATAAGATTTTTTTTTAACGTGTTTGAAAAAATTTACGTTACAGAAATAGCCTACAATGTAAACTTCAAATTGATTGGAGCGCAACAAATGAAAGCCTAACCACGATTGGTCGGGCTATAAATACTATCTTGGTTGTTAGGGGAGACGGGAAAAGATAACATTTTTTCAAACACTTGTCGAAACGTGGCTCATTGGCCAGTCTCGCTGATATACACACTTGGGAGCGTTAGTTCGAGACCACTAATTCAAATAAGCTTGATAAAGCGACAGTACGTTGAAGCCAGCTCACATTTTTGCTAAAATAAAAGCCTGGAACATAGGCAGAACGGAATTTGTGCCAGTTTGTGCCAGAATTCATTGCTAATCAACGTATCTGTGTTTATTTCCATGAAATTGTGGTAAGCTTGAACCATTCAGTATCTTTTAATGAAAAATTGAATGTGAATTGTTGATTTATGCCTGTATATATATGTGTAGTTCAGTGGCAAACGTGAGGTAAAGCCTATAATGCTCCAGCCTGAACAGAGGGTGTCGGAGAGAAGTAAAACGGCATGGAATGGCCAAATAGTACACTGACACCTGGATGATGGACTAGAAAGAAATAATGCTGGAAGTGCAGAGGCGTAGTAACCATTAAGAAGGGTAATACTGGAATAAAGTATTTCAAATGAAGCTGACTGTTGGCCTAACGCTCTGAACGCAATGTTTGTGCTGTATTGTGATCAGTGTAAAAGAGAATATAAATTAGTTATGAAGTAGAAGGTACATCCTTCTTGATTTCAGGGACAGTGGTCTTGATGGTACTGAGCAGCATCTGGTCAGAGATTTGCTGAATCCAGTGTCGGACAGCATACTCCTTGGTCCTTTTAGCTATCAGTGAGGTGTCTCCAGAGCCCAGAAGAGAATTCGAGCAGAGGAGTCCTCTCCTGCCGCCATCACTCAAGATAAGCAGAGTTGGCCAGCTGAGCTCAACATTATGTCCCCTCATCTTGAAATAACTTTATAAAAATACCATTCAGAGGGGAATTTACTTGTCTTAAAATCAGGAACTGTGAACATCTCCAATAATAGTCCCTAAAGACAAACTATTGAAGTCAGGATGACCAATACCAACAGAGCTTGAACAAAACAAAACCAGTATTACCTCATTTTACTACTACACAACTGACACACATAGAACATTTGTACTAATATATGTCACTACAATATTCATATTAAATACATTCTGTACATAACTTGTAATTTAAATTGATTGTGATTCCTGGTTCCCTTGTAGTTGAATCAGGACACATATTCATTTATGCCAGTAATGAATACATATTGTTATTTGAAAGTTCATCAGTGACTCTTTTAAGATATCTTTGTAGAGTGTTATATGTATGTGAGTGTCACAGTGTTGTCAAGAGTAGTGGATTAAATTAAATTGTTTATCTGTCTGTTGTTGTGACTTACACTTGATGTAGCGATAATGGTTGCAATAATACAGCCATGCCAAGACAAATATTCTGTTGGAAAATGAGCCATAAAAAATAAAGGCTCCGCTTCAAATTAAAAAAAAAAAAATTTATAACTGAATATATTGCATTACATTATTTCAGAATGGGGTTGATTATTAACATCCAACATGGATCTAATGGTTTAGTTTTGTTGATTTCATGTGCTTATTTTGATAAAAACAAGAGTGGAGCTGAAGGAAACCTGAATACCCTAGCTAGGTGAATAATACAGAAGTCGATAAAGGACACATAGGCACAAGTACGACAAAGCCAATTTCTTTCTGCCAATCCAACATTAAGTTCTTGCTTGTCATATTCTTTTATCCCCTTCAATTTATGTTTCTTCTTTATCAATAAACACTGGTTGTAGTGTTTGCTGCCTGTTCACACCCTAGTAACATGCAGGTGAAAAGAACTGGAGAGAGTGATACCAAAAGAAGGATTAAAAAAAAAGGTATGAAGAGCTTTCACTGCATTAGGAAAGATATGGAAATCAAAAGAAATCAAATTTAACACAAAAATAAGAATCTTCAATTCAAATGTCAAGTCAGTCCTATTGTATGGCTCTGAAACATGGAGAGTAACAAAAAAAAAAAAAAAAAACAACAACCAAGAAATGACAGACCTTCATAAATGGGTGCATGCGTACAATAAAAGGATGGAAAGGTATGACAATGTCACCAACATGGAACTGATGACAAGAACCCGATAAGTGCTAGTGGGAAAAGATATGGGAAGTAGACACTAGCGATGGATAGGATGCACAGCGAGGAAACCTGGCAGTCTTTGCTCTGAATTCCTCATGGTAGCAGAAGTAAATAATGAATAATAAAGGAAACCCTGAAGTCTGGCAGAAGTATGTCTAGCACCCTCCTCCTTTCTGTCTCACAAGATCCTACTTATATTTGTTTATTTATTTAGCAGAAGAGAAGCAGAGGTAGACCAAAATACACATGGAGACGAGAGCTGGAGACAGTCATGAAAATAGCGAGGAAGCCATGGAAAGACCCTGAGACAGTTTGCAACAGGAGGGACTTGGCATAAGTTTGATGAGGATTCCACGGACAGTTAAAGGGTACAGAATGGATGAGTTAACAGTTTAGTGTATCCTTAATTTGAACGGGTCACCCCCACCTCTCAATGCTGGACCTAGTATGAAGAAGTCTCTAACACTTCACTCCCCTACGGCAGTATCTGCTCTGGGACCAACTTTACCTTTTTTTTAATATGAAATATTTTGCCAATGCCATAGTTTAGCACGCTAAGTCAAAAGGAAGCTTGAAGCACTGAATTTTAAAAAAAAGGGTCATGTGCAACACTCATCATCATCATCATCAGTTGCCATCTCCACAATGAAGGTTGGCTGTAAAGGATCTCCAACGTGCAACACTAGATAACGTTAAAAAAATTTTTTACGTAAGATATAATCATTATCATTTTCCTTTTCGCTCCTTATGGAGCATGGAGCCACCACCCATATGCCCCTGCAGGAAACCTGCACAAAGCATTCACACGCGTTTGCAGTGGTGGTTTCCATAAACAGTTATCGTTAAGTTTTCTTATTGCTTTTTATGAAGCATGGAGCCACCAATGCAACTGGTTCCCTTGCGGGAAGCCTGCACCAATCAGTCACATTCTCGTGCAGCGGTGGTGTCTGTAGCAATTTTTTTACATGATGAGGCTGCCAGCTCAATGCACAACCTCATATTAGTTACCTTGCATGACATGCCTGAGCATACGGTGGTGCTATTCCTTATTCATATATAATCAAAAATATTATTCAGCTTTTGAACTGGAATGATACATTATCTTGTAATTTTGGATATATGGAATGACTTTATACCAATACTGAATTTTCTTACCTTCTCATCCTTATTCCTTCGTGTGTACTTTCTCTGTGGGGTCGCATTTATGGTGCCAGATGATGTCACAATGAAGTCAACATTTTTCATGTCTTTCATATCCTGTAACATTCTACCTCGCTTGGCCGTTGGTTCCCATTCTGTATCAGAATAATCAGAAGAATAGTCCAGACTGTCTTGGGAAACATCTGCGCTGTGACCTGGATCAACAACTGGAGGCACAAACCCACTCTGCGTGACTGGATCCCTGACCCGATTCTGCTGACTGGACTGAAGCTCCATGAATGACTGCTCAATGGTAGCAAGCGTTGTTGGGGTCAGAGTTGGTGTAAGTCCTGATCAGTAATTAAGGCTAATACTAACCCAAAAGACGCATACAGCTTATTTCCTTGAAATCGAATACATGTCCCACTGTTGTTCCTTTCAACTACACAAATGTTCTAATTTAAGTCATGAAAATACCTGATAACCTAATAAACTATATTTATTAAATTGCCTAAAACAATAAGGAACCAAAAACAAAAATTAATAATTAGGAGACAAAAATTATCTCCGCACCGGGGAAGAGTAATCCGAATGCTGCTGCTGGTGATTATGCTGCTGGAATGGCTGAAAGTAAGGCTGTGGTCGTTGCTGCTGATGAGATGGATGGTAATCCTGATGGGGAGGTGGTGGCCCAATTATGTTATTGTTAAAGTTCCTTAATGAACCTGGCAAGGAATGTTGAGGTAAATGAGATTGCTGCTGAGAACTATGGTGCAACTGTTGCTGTTGGTATGGGTATGCAGCTCCTTGGTAAGGTGAGCCATAATATTCTTGATAAACATTGTAGGGGTGGTGGTAATCCATCGTCATTTTTCTGTGAATTTTCAGTTTACAACCTTTCCCCCCATTAAAAAAAACTGTCCTTCTTGAGCTTTAAAATTATGTTTTACAGTGTGAATTTCGCCAACCATAAAAACAATATAGCCTACAGCAAATTAATCAATATCACTATTAAATATTTAATCCAGTGCAGTGTATGTTGCTTGCAATTCAACCACTTGCTACATGGTTGAGTTCAACCTCTCTTGAGCTGATATCCAAAATGAAGTTATGAAATATGCCCGCACGTTAACTTGCTCGTTTACATAATCAATAACAGAATGTTCTGCCTCTTTTCACTAATGTTCAGGCTCTCTCATGGGGGTTCTTCTACGAAATTATTATTAAAAAAAAAAAAATTTACTTTGTGATCACAGAAAACTTGAAGTGTAAGTTATATAATTAATCTGAGCACAATGGGGCGGTACTACATTGTGCAAGCTTTTGTATTATAATGGCGGTTTTTGTGTCAAGTACACAATTATAGTATTTATGGTTACCACCCACCCTGTTCATCCAAGCGACAATCTGCTTGGTGACCCCATCCCCCAAAATTGAGGTCATCACCAACCAATCAAATCCCTTCCTTCTAATGCCGGCGGGTCCTACTGGGCCCGTTTGCTAGGACGGCTTGACACAACTTTTTTTTTTTTTTTGGTGTGGCACCACCAGTCATACTTCCATAATATACAGGCATATTTGTCCGATTACATAAGGCAAGCCATTGAATGAATGCCGCTAAGATGATACGTTAAAAAAAATTAGGGGCGGGAAGTGATCTGTAATTTTTCATCGGAATAGGGTTGGTGGTATGTTAGTGTCAGATTATAGCCTACACATAGTTTAGGAGTTTGTTGAGAACGGACCTTGCTCCCGTTAACACTTTTCTACACGGAACTAACCTGAATTACACATTTCTGACATCATTCTAGGGTGTTTAATAGAACAGCACAAATTGTATATCAAACAGAAGCTTTAATTTAATACCACAGTTAGTCTTTTTGTTGTTTTTTTTCTTTCTAATATGTGAAAATATTAGAATATTTATTGAAAGCTGAACTTACCGAGGACGAATTTTCCACTCCGCCATTAGCCATCGAGGATAAAATGTCTGCCACGTATTTGGTCGACTCTGCATAACTGCTAGTAGCCGTTGACGCGTCCGGCTGAGATGTGTACATTTTGAAGCCAGGCGACACCAATTCCAAATTGTCAGGAATCCTCACTCTTTAAAGTGATGCGTCAGCCTACTGTGAAGACAGTTTTCACGTTGGATAAGCAAAGTCAGGGAGATTCGTGAATGAGTCACTACTTCGTTTTGAGATGGAAAACCCGCACACTGGCTCATATACCGACCTGAGTCACAGTTAGTCACAAGGTATTTTTAGAATCATTACATCACTCGCTTTAGCCGGTTTGTCGTATCACGTGATGAAGTCTCGTTCCACATATGGAAAACGTGTGTTCACGTCAGCAACCGGGTGAATCGTATTTGTCCTAGTTGCTTGGCCGCTTTCCAAAAAAAAAAAAAAAAACCTCTTCTCCTCACTTTTTTTTTTTTTTTACATTAATGAAGATAAACAGAAATTCCGTTCAACCTCTGATGGGTTATAATTAGGATATACAGTAGAACTCCATTTATCCGAACCCCATGGGACCGAGCATCGTTCGGATAATCAAATGTTCGGATAATTGGATTACATGATGTATCGAGTACATGTACACATATTTCTAAAAATTATTAACCATCACAAGGAAAATACACTATAAAACATTTACTTGTACTGTAATAATAATACCCACACTGTATTAGATCACTGTATCACCAAAATCTTTCATTACACTGCAGTGCATGTACTACTTGTATTAATTTTTTTTTTTTAAGAAAGAGAAATGTTTTCAAAATAACATTACAAATGATTCAAAACCAGGCACAACTTACGTATACATGTACTTGCACAGATGTAGCCCACTATTTAAAATAATGAGGAATCCTCTTTTGCACCAAACTGGATAGTCTGCTTTTGGCTGCTAAGTCCCGCATTCTCTTCAACAGCAGAAGCTGTGTAGGACAGCTGTCATCTTCTTGCTCGTACCAAGCCATCGCTGTTTCTAGTGCTATAAAGGCCTCTTCAGGACTTGGTCGACGTTTTGGGTTATCTTCATAATCTACAAGTACATCACGTACTTCTGAGGTGTCTTCATCATCGGTCACTACATGTATTTGGTTTTCTTCTTGCACAAAAGACAAAATTTCTTCGTCATTCAAAAACTGAAAACCAGAATCATTATCATCTTCTAGCCACATGTGTGCATCATCTTTGTCACAGTCCGAAAATCCGGGCATTGCTTGAAACAGTTCCACAACTTCATTTATACAATCATCATTTGTGTCCACTGCAGTAGTTTCATTTCCTCCTTTTTTCCCAAGCAATCTATTCCAAGCCTTGTTGAGATTATCTTGTGACTGGGTGGTCCAAGCATCAGCTAACATAAAGCAGCAGTCTTTGAGATTAAGCTTTTTGGAAAACGCCACCACACTTTCTTCATCTTCTGTGATAAACGAGCGCAAAGGCCTTATTGCTC
Organism: Oreohelix idahoensis; assembly: GCA_024509875.1. NCBI lineage: Eukaryota > Metazoa > Mollusca > Gastropoda > Stylommatophora > Oreohelicidae > Oreohelix > Oreohelix idahoensis. The sequence goes on along the minus strand of JAMPIV010004271.1, from coordinate 54,911 downwards.
CATCTTTTCCTACATTCTTCATACTGTATTTTCTCCGACATTTGCTCTCTCATCTCATATTTGCGATCCACATTTGCTATTTCATTGTTGTGATTACTCGCGACCGGTATCTAGAGAACCACATTTGTTCTTTCATCGGGGGAAATAAAGTCCTTTGATTGAGTCCACATGCCTGACATTATCATTTGAAGCCCACATTGTATCGTGATAAATCTGGTAAAAACACATATGGTCATCCTAATCAAACTGTAATTTCTGTGACACCACATTGGACGCCCAGATTGGCCAGGGGAAAACGTGGCCGCGGTTCAGACAAGCGTGGGTTGACCACATTGGACGCCCAGCTTGGGCAGGGTGACTTCCAGAAATATATAATACCGCATAATCTACTAGAGTGAGGCAGTCCAGGTTTTTACCTTGTGAGGAAGAGATCAAACCCAAAAACGCATAGCCTAATACACGTGTTTATTCAGAGTGGATGATAATTCAGTTCCGTGATTAATTGTGTTCTTAAAGGATTTTGCGAAGGGAAAAGAAGGTTAGTAGATCTTATACTTATTAATACATTTTCTTAATTTTGTTTATTTTAACCTCACAGCTAAAATGTGCGGAAGATAAAGTTTCAAATAATTCTTGGCATAACTGATTAATAAAATCAGAAGATTTTCATAGAAGATGATAGGATGATAGAAGGTAATTAATAGTTCATATTTCACCTTTATCATCATCACAGTCTCCCATATGCACACACTCTCATGCACAAGATATTTAACATCATTAGAATTGAACTCAGAGAGAGGGAGATGAATAATGAGCAGTAGTTTAAATGAAAGTCAACCAGTGATGTTAAATGTGAAAAACTTACGAAGACTTTTGTGTGTCTTCAGTTCATCAGAAGTCTGAGTCTACACGCAACGTGTCTGACGTCTAACCAGAAATAAGTTATCAAAAACGGACATTTGGCTAGCAGAATTCGCCATAGGACATCTTTCATTCCTCAATTTAAAAGGAATATTGTCTCACCCACAAGTCATAAGGTGGACGCAGCATTTTTCGTCACCATATACTGCTTGCTCACAAGTTCAATACAGAGTTATCACAAGTTCAATACATCGTTATCACAAGTTCAATACAGAGTCATCATAAACTCTAATCACTCGAAAGATCATTATTATCTGAAGTCAAGCAAAAGAGCTCAAAAGAGGAATCGCATATTTATACCACGTGCAACACACTCTTAAGCGCATTTTATGAAGCAGACTCGAAAGTATATGAATCACGACTACATACGCAAGATTATGAGTCTACATATCACTAACATTTCGTGAAGATATCCAGTCTGACCAGTACCGTCGGGAGATTAGACCACAGACCTTTTGTTCATATGACAACTATTAACTGTTGATCCACACTACAGAGATATACTCAAACAGTGAAGGAATATACATAAATATCTCGTCAGCGTTCTCCGTACGACAACAATATTCATCGGAACGTCCTCGACTTAGAGATACCCCATTCGACATAACGTATAACAACTTGGGACATTTTATGCATACATGTGAATCCTCATATCTAGGAGAAGCATTTAGAGACACATGGACTGTGTAGAGTACTCACCATTTTGGTAACACGTATCATATCACATCATCATTTCACTCTACACCAGTTCATCCTTAATTAACTATTACTTAATTAACTGTAATTTTATTATCTCATCTGTGTGTTTTGTGTGAATCGTCTTTCACCATCATCACGTTCTAACCATTACTAACCCTATATGTGTGGATATTTCATTAATAAACCCAACGATCAGTTGATCATTATCAAGAGTTTGTTAATGTATCACTCGTGCTGTCGGTGTTACATATTCACCTATAGGAACCTTTCTCTACTCAGATGAGGTTGGGGGCTTTTTCTTTACGGGATCTAAGGGCAGAAGCTAAGGTCGTGGGGAAACAGAACTCTTTCCATAATTTATTAGAAAACACTGTCTAGTGGAAAGCATTCGCATTCCTGTCTTCTTGTCCCTATCTCGAATAGGTCTTTTTTTTTCTTTCTTAACGAGCCAATTTCTAGAGACCTTATATCTAATATCTCATAGACTATTCCTGGCAAAAACTACTGTCGTAGTTGCCCCAGTGACTCACCACACGACATCTTCAGCCAACAATAAACGACGCATGACTTCCTTCTTGTACATCTTTTTAAGCTTTACTATAACACCCTGATCCATTAGTTGAATCAGTGCTGTTACATTGGGAGGCAGAAAAATTACTTTAAAATTTGCATCAACTGCATTCAATGTATCCGTCTCTGGATGAGATGGTGCATTGTCCAGTAGAAGAATTACTTTTCCAGTTTTCTTTTCTTGTTCTTTCAACCTCTTCACATTTGGGATGAACTGATTTGTATACCAATCGGGACCCCAAGATGCAGCAATAGTGAATGCAGTCAGCGACCCATAGCTGTACTGCTTGCATCAGGACCAGCGAACCAGAGCTGGTCAAGACCGCACTCCACCTCCACGTGGTGGTCCTGGAAACAGTCTGCAGCAGTGCAGTCTGGCTGAGCGAGTGCGGATCGCAATGGGAAGGCAAACCCGGTCCCTAAAAAATGCCGTGCTGAAGTCGGATGTGTCGACCGAAAGGTGCAGATATCACAGCTTAGGCGTAAACAGACACAACGCAACCACCGTCCTTTTCAGGGCGAACGAGGAAGAAGAAGAAGATTTGTATACCAATCAAGAAATATTTCACTATTCATCCACGCACTCTTCTGTGCTTTGTAGCACAATGGGAGACATGTCACACTCTTTAAACAACGGGGTTTTTTGGCTTTGCCGATCATTAGCACCGGTAAACGATGACTTCCACTGGCATTCACGGCTACCAAAATTGTTACTCTCTCTTTGCACTTTTTAAACCCAGGGGCAGCTGCTTCGCGCTGAGATGCAAGTGATTTTTGAGGCAATGATTTCCAGTATAAGCCAGTCTCATCGGCATTATACACATCATCGAGTAAATAACCTTCTTCTTCCAAAAAAGCCAAGAATGTTTCTTTAAAATTTTCAGCGGCAGTTGCATCGCAAGATAAAGATTCCCCTTGAATCTCCAATTCTCGTATGCCATGACGAGATTTAATGTTTCTTAACCATCCCTGGCTAGCCTTAAAGTCAGGAGGACCGTCAAGTTGATTATTGAACTGAAGTGCTTTTTCACACAATAGAGAGCCAGAGATAGGTTCCCCTTTGCTTCTTCTTTGCACAAACCATATATACAAAGCCTCTTCCAATTTCAAATCTTTCGCATTTCTCATGGTTTTATGTTTCTTCGACCCATTTTCACTATCCAATTTCGATGCAAAACTCATAATTTTATCCTTGTTACTTTTGATGTCAGAGACAGTAGCTTTCCCAACATTGAAAATCCTCGCAAATGAAGACACAGTTTCACCTTTTCCTAGTCTCTTGATAATTTCTGTTTTCGTTTCAATTGACAAAACATTGCGGTTCCTTTTATATGCTTTAGGCCTACTGGAAAATGCCAGATCGCACAGAGAAATACATGTACACCAAAATTATTCTGCTGTAGTAGCAGACACAATTATTTTAAGTTGAACTGTCTGTTTAGCCAGTGTTCTGCCCAGAACGCACACGTACACTGGATTGGTAAACCAGATATTAACTGACTTTATGATCTAACTGACTTCCTGTACGTAAGCGACCGTCCATTAGCCCATCTCATTGTCTACAAATTGTTCGCACACATTTGAAGCTTGCCGCATCAAAAGATTCAGAACTGTAGTCTAACGTGAATGGTGGCGCCTGATTTTTTTTTTTCTGGAAAAAGTGTTCGGATAATTGGATGTTCGGATAATTGGGGTTCGGATAAATGGAGTTCTACTGTATATTGTTTTCAATTCCAAATAATATGAACAACTGCCGACATGAGAAAGTGGCATCACATTTGAAAATAGGGATACTCACAATTGTGCTTAGGCCTATACGTTAAATAATAAAATAAAAAACAAACAAACAAACAAAATCAAGAAGAAACTATGAACAAGAATAATATTAAAGTGTATAGTAGTTACGAATGATGCAACTACACTTTGCATATAAATTCACTTTCTTAAATAAAGATTATAAAATGTTTGTGTAAGTGCATTGAAAATTATCTGACTGTCCATCGTGGTCACTGATAAACATAATATTCATTTATAGAGAGGCGGGGGGAGAAATAGGGAAAGCAGTGCAAGGACCCACGAACGAGAGGTCCAAACAAGGATTTTGGAACAATGTCTGGAATAAAACAATTCTGCATGAAAAGTTCTATTATAAACCACATGAAAATATTATATGCACGAAAAGCTGTCAGTGTTGTGAACATTTTTTTGTTTGTTATTAGCTTACATACAACCAACGATAACTGATTTAAAAACAAATCATCCAATAATTTACCTTTTGGGGAAAACCGGCCAGCTATTTTAAAAACAGTGACATCATTTACTCTAACGCAGAAAGTTCTTCTTTTTCCCCTTTCTTTTCTTCCATTGTTTTAATAACAAAGCTAAGCAGGGGCGAATGAAGACCGGAGAAGTTAAGAATAAGTGTGTACATGAAATAACGTATTCACGTTGGTAGTTTAAATGCAGGTTTAAAAAAAAATAATTTAAGTAGGTCGCAGTTCAAAGGTTATATTCCTTCCCTATCTATTTTCCGTTTCGTCTTTTCGTTCCTTATGTGGCATGGAACCACCGTTGAAGGAAGCGTGAGCCAAACATTCACATGCGCTTGCACCGGTTTTTTCTCTGTCGCATTTTGTATTACATAATGAGGTTGCCAGCCTCATACAATCGCCTTGTATGACATGCTTGAGGGAGCAGTAGTTGTATCCTTTCTTTGTCTCACCAGAGACGCCCGTTTTCTCTCCTTATTACTTTATAAATGGTTATATGCCACACATCAAATAACGTGACTACTTTTGAACTAAAAATATCAAAGTAAATTTAACCTCCACTTTATGAAACTGTCAACAGCCCAGAGCCGGGGAAATCCTCACTAATACAACATTGCCTCATTCACAGAAATAGTCAGCAGTCTTTAATATCAGAGTTGTCTCCCAAGTCTTTCCTACGGTAACTAGTTTCTTAATAAAAGTCGTCGAGTCTCAAGTCACTAATAGTAGCTTTCAAGCCGAGTTTCCTTTTTGATGTAATATTGTTTTTAGTTCACATTCGTGTTTACTCAAACAATCACACCAATCACTATACATAATAATGAAAAATACGGGTACAATTTACTCTTAAATCCTGGAGCTGAGACTCAGACGCCTAGCTGAGCCAAAAATGGATGAGGTCCAGTGTGGCTTCCGAGCAAACCGAAATACTCAAGACCTTATCTTCACACTCAGACAGTTGAGTGAAAAGTCCCGTGAGTATAAAGGCGAGATGCATCTGTGACTCACTATCATCACTACAAGCCCTAGAACACCCAGGTAAATGTAGCCGGCCAGACATAAAGGAAGAAATTCTTGCAATTAATACATCACTAGGGAACAGAGGATGTAGTGTGAGGCTAGTGTGGGTTCCAGCACACATAGGTATAGCTGGTAACGAGTTGGCAGACCAGAACGCCAAGTATGGAAGGATAAGTAAAAACAATATAAGCGCAGGACTGGGAAGGTCGGAGATCAAGAGCCACGTGAAGCTAACTATATACGAGGAATGGAAGACAACATGGAAGAACAGTAGAAAAGGCAGACATGCTTTCAAACTGTTGAAAGAACCAACAAGGACGTTGTCGTAGATTTTTGATAGGGAAATTAAGACTTGGGTTGGTCCCTTTTGAATAGGTTAGAATGAGTGATAGCCACAGAGAGATGTGATATTAGAAATAGAGTTCTACGAGTGAGATGGTAGAAATTTATAGAGGCTGTCCCGGAAATCGAGAATCTCTCTCTCTTTCCGCCTATCTTCTACAACAGATCCAAAGGAGTCAGACAGTCTAAAAAAAATAGGTATATTAATATATATCTATCCACTCACGTGCCCGCACATACGAGTTACGACAGTTAGACACACAGACGTGGGAACAACTATAACAATGATTATATAGATATTATGGGAACGAACTGACCACCACACTGAAATAAATGTAGGTATAGTTTAATTATCATAGTAAACTTACATCACAACATATAAAAATACATCAAAAGCATATACAAATAGTCATAAGAATCAAGGAATGCTACAATAGTGATTGACCCGTTTGTATGGTCCTCCCCTGGATATATAGCTCACAGTCCCGTTAGAAGAAAGTGATAACCCCAAAGAGTTACAGATACATATGATTGAGTCTATGGTTTCCCCCTTTTAAGGTATGGACAGACTTGATACTCTGCTTTATTCTAAGGGTAGATATTGTTAGCAATAACTTGTATAAAGGAAGTTACAACGTGGGTGACTCAACAAAGAACATCCTTCAGTCTACTTTCACTCGGTTCTTTCATCAGGGCCCTGATATACTTACAATCGTGCTGTGGTTCGCCGTCTGGCGCAAACTTTGGGACACTCACACACTTTTTATCTGTTACTGTCGTTTAATGAAACAGATCCCAGCTCTGCAGATTTGTTTGTTGGTTTCATCAAAATGGATCCGGGGAGCGTCTGCTTCATGCGATAGTTATTTCAGACTAAAGTTAGTGTCACTTGACTCACGAGGTAAGAATTAGGCTTAAACGAGCACACAATGTCAGAACACGAGGTTTCCCTAAATTAGGAAGATGACCGGTGGACAACTTCTCTCAACAGATAATCTTGGTTCACCACACACTTGGTCAAATAATGTCGGAAAGTTAAAAAGTTTGGGTTACCCCAGTATTCACTGAATAAAGAAAAAAACACATATGACATATGTTACATATTATGTACTCAATATAACTTACGTTTTTAAAATGCAAGCGTACAGCTTGACTTATCATTTAAAACTTCCCGTGCAATAAGTTATATATATTTAAAATCATCAATCCTCATGAATTAGGAATACATACGTATTCCGTCAACACTCATGAGGCATCTAGCATTATAAGTTATTTTAGAAAAAGTGTCCCCGTCTGATTATTTAGCAGTTAAATTAAATTCATTATAGCTACATTGTTGTTTAAGCTAGAAATTATAATTTATTCTGCTTTCCACTGAAACACGTCACTAGAAAATAATACAGACTATATAATTAAGCACTCTGCACCAAATCTAACTAGTGAAATATGAAATAAGCGATTATCACTTTAAACACGTCACAAAATATTAGATAATTATTATAATATATACCCCAACACACAGAACTACAGGTAATCGCACACTTTAGAATTATACGCTGATATATTTATTTGAATTCTAGAGCTCGGTAAATTTCCGAACAAACTAGGGCTTCGCTATACAGCTTATTCTATTCACGAACAACCTGTCTACTGCGAATTTTGAGGACTGAATGAAAATAAAGTTTAACATTCTGGTTATATCTATTACCAGACAAAAGGTCCCACTTTATTTTGCCAAACGAAATAATCTCCCCTTTCCGTCTAAAACACCTTACATCAACTAGAAGACTACCATGAACTGACACTCGTGCGTTTTCACACCTCACGCTGACCAGGCCAACAGTGAGTGCCTTGTCAGCTGGGATTTCCAGACAAATGTCTCAAACTGCGCCGAGGAGATGTCGGCTATCGCGCCTCACTGAGCGCTCAGCCGATGCAATTCCGTTGTGGCAGGTGAAAATGCAGACAAATTTGTCGCCTATAGGTCTGGCGAAAGCGAATATTTACAGAGTATTTCGTCTGGTGCAGGGAATGCTGTAGACATGTGTCTGCTCCTATGTCTGGCCAGACGAATATATTCACTGTTTCGTCCACTGACACCTAATGCAATAGAATGCATTTAACGCTCTCTCTCTGACACGTTATGTCATAAATGCGTTTACCAGTATGAGAAAGAAAACGGTAAAGTTGAGAATGGGGAAGAAAATATTTTTCGCAAACGAATGGATGCGAAAAATACAGGAAAAAAGTAAAGAGTGATAATAAAATAGAGGATACGGGTGAAAGAAAAAGAAGAGGATATAGGCAATTTATGATCAATAAACTCTCTGTGACAGAACGTCCCCCCTTTAAGATATGGAATCACTCCATGTCTACGTTAGGGAAATAAATTTCCTATATCCGTAGGTTCAGGGTGTCTGCCTCTTCCATCTCATCTCCCCCTCCATCTCTCTCCAATTCCTACTCAAGTCTACTCCCCAAAGTTTCCTTCCTCTGGAATGTCTCCCATGCGCGCTTGAAAGAGCGTCGCCGCTTTTGACATTTTTGAAAGATTTCGTGTGTGTGCAGTGGAATGTCCCTGCCACTGTCGTCATCCTCGTCAGTTTTGGCGATCGTCAGGAGATGGTCGGAGGTTGGTACCGGTCTTTCCAAGTACCTCTTTAACAGATTTAAATGGAAAACCTTTTCCTTTCCTTGAATAGAGATCTGGTAGTTAGCCTTAGAAATCTTTTTCAGGACGGTAAACGGCCCTTGCCATCCGATCTTCAGTTGGTTGTTTCCGGTAGGGAGTAACACCAAAACTTTCTCTCCTGCTTCCAGTTCTCTCTCTTTCGCGACTTTCCTGTATCGGTTAGCGTGCTTTGTGCGTGCTCGCTTAAAGTTAGTCGTTGCTAGGTCCCATCCTAGTTTCAACCTTTCCCTTAAATCCGATACGTATTTACTTGCTGAGACGACTGTCTCATCAGCCTTCTGGTCTGTCAGCGACCAAAGTAAGGCTTCAAGCGGGCCCTTAATGGGTCTGCCGAATAAAAGCGTATCTGGCGGAAATCCTGTGGAAGTATGAGGAGATTCTCTGTAGCCAAATAAAGCTGCCGGAATGCAACAATCCCAATCTTCAGGTTTCACTTGTGCCAGTTTACTTAACATCATGTTGAGGTTTCCGTTAAAACGTTCTACTAGCCCATTTCTGGCCGGAGTATATGGCTTTGTGTAGATGTGTTGGGTCCTCAAGATCTTCACGATCTCATCCATCAACAGGTTTCGGTATGGGGATCCGTTATCCGTCAACACTTGCTGAGGGAATCCCAAAAGAGTGAAAATCTGCACGAGGGCTTCTGCGACATGCTTGGCATCTGCGCATGTTAGCGGGATAGCTTCTGCCCATAAAGTGCATGTATCGACTAAGGTCAGGATAAACCTGTTCCTTCTTTTAGTCCTTTGTAAGAGTCCTAAAATGTCGATCACAACCCGTTCGAATGGTGTTCCCACTATTGGCATTTCACCCAAAGAGACTAGGGGTGCCCGTTGCTTGGGTGGCACGCTGGCACTGGGCACAGGATTTGACATATCTGATAATATCAGTATTTACTCCTGGCCACCAATAATGAGTGGTTATCCGTTGGTTTGTGGCGTTCTGTCCCATATGTCCGCTGAAGGGAAGAGAGTGCCCCATTTCTAGGATTTGGCTTCTGTACTGTTTCGGTACTAGGAGCTGATTGTAACCTTGGTCAGGCTTGCCCGTTCTGCGATAAAGTACGCCATCCTTAGAAAAAATGTCCCCGTGCTGTCTGGGTTCCTTAGCCATGGGCAGTTTCCTAAAGCAGGGTGCCAAAGTAAGGCCTTTTGTTGCGCTTCTTTAAGTTCCATAGGTAACAAATTAGGCGCAGGCTCCCGTTCCTTCTTGGTTTGCCCTCTTGTAGTTACTGCTGCCACAATCGGCTCTTCCGGTTTCCCAATAGACACGTATCTACCGCCAAGTATGACTGGGTAGATGGGGTCATCCATAACAGCCGCTTTGATCACGCCTCTGACAAAATCAGAGTGGATCTCCACCAATGCGATGGGAAGCGCTGTAGGTGCATCACTCTTAGAGACTCCACAAAGTTCGACGGTCTCTCCTGTCTCTTGACCGGGTTTAACCAGGTGCCTGGCAACAATGCAATCATAAGAAAGCCCCGTGTCAAATAAACAAGAAGTTTGAGAACCGTTCAAAATAACAGTACCTCGCGTTGAGGGTCTATCCCCAACAGGTTGGGAATCACTGTCAATAATTCCGCCTTGCGAGACTGTTAGCAAACATCCGATGCGTTTAGGCTCGGTGTGCTCGGTCTGATCATATGTCCCGTGCTCAGGGGTTCTCCCTTTGACACCTTGTCCTTTCTGACTGCGCTGCCATGTAGTGCGGTCGGGTTGATCAGACTGTTTACTGTGGTTGGGGTACTTTGGTTTGTAGAACTTAGACTTTTCAGGAGGGGGGTTTTGAGGTCCAGTTTCTCTGTGGTTATTCAGATTAGAAGCATGAGAAGCATGAGAAGATTGGTCTAGATTATTTTTTCGAAAATGCTCTTCTGTCGGTTTACGTTTTGAGGCCGGTAGTTCAGCCAGCGCATTGTGATATCGCTCAGACTTTTCCAAGATGTCTTCAAGCTTTTCTGCACCGTGCTCAGCTAGACATCTCCGGGTATCAGCAGACAAAGTGTTCTTTATTTGTTCGGTTAAAACAAATTCCTCAAGACCTTCATAGGTAGAGGGGAGCTGTGAAAGCTCAAGGCACTTTGTCAAGTATCCCTTTAAACGAGATGAAAACTGCTGGAAAGTTTCAGAGCTCTCCTTCCTGCTGTTGCGAAACAGTTGCAAAAATTTGCGAGCATTCATTTCGAAGCGCTCCAGTAACGCTTTCTTCAACACATCATAGTTGTCTTGTTGGCTGCTTTCCAGTTTGGCGTAAACATCATACGCACTGCTTTTCAACGCCTGAGAAAGCTTCATATTCCAACGCGACCTCTCTAAACCGTACAGAGTTGCAATTTTCTCAAATTTTTCTAGATACGTGTCAATCTTCTCATTAGGACAAGGGAAAGATTCTAGCGGAAAAGACAAAGCAGTGAGATGAGTAGATTGTGTGTTAGATTGATCAGTTAAGGAAGAATGAGGAGAAGACTCTCCATTGCTGGAGGCAGAGGCAGCACCACGGCTTTGGACTTCTAGAGCTTTGAGCGCCAACTCATGCTGTCTCTCCTTCTCTCTTTCCTCGTGCTGTCTCTCCTTCTCTCTTTCCTCATGCTGTCTCTCCTTCTCTCTTTCCTCTCTCTCCTCCCTCTCCTTCTCATGCTGCATCCTGCGAATTTCCATTTCTTCCTCAATCTTCTTCTGTTGTAAAGCTTCGGCTGCTTTCCTCTCCGCCGCTTTTTCCTTCTGCTCCACATCATATTCTTCAAGTTCTTCGTTGACAAACGCTTTCGCTTCTTCTCCTTGTAATCCCTCTTCCTTTGCTTCCTATCTGAGGATCTGCCCAAGCTTCGCCCTCTCTGCCATAGTAAATAGGTGACTGAGACGTAGATGAGAAACAGATAAGAAAGAGGATACACTGGTTCCTGCCACTTACGAGAAATTACCAAACAAAAAGATGATATACTTTAACCTGGGATACCTCCTCCTATGATATAGTACAGTATCTAACTATCGCTGCTATTAATCGACGAAACGCACTCCTTAACTTAGTTCAAACACCTTCCTGCTTCAGAACCCTGTGAATGTTATACACTCACAAACTTTATCAGCGTTTAGTATTACAAAATCAGTCATTAACATATATTCCCACAAAATCAACCTGTAACTCAAATGTATAATGCTCAAAATGCTGTGGATAAAAACAATTATTAATTGTGTGGTCAGCACGCCCATAAACAGATCGATACGTCTAGGGGATAAATTATTTTTTAAAAGTACAAAACTCACAAGACATCACACTCTTACTCTATATCAGAATAAAGAAAATTAATCCTGCAAACGAGCTGATATTCGTATTTGCTCAGGACTAGAGTTCAATTCCCGGAAAAACGAGCCACCATTCTGTCGTAGATTTTTGATAGGGAAATTAAGACTTGGGTTGGTCCCTTCTGAATAGGTTAGAATGAGTGATAGCCACAGTGAGATGTGATATTAGAAATAGAGTTCCACGAGTGAGATGGTAGAAATTTATAGAGGCTGTCCCGGAAATCGAGAATCTCTCTCTCTTTCCGCCTATCTTCTACAACAGATCCAAAGGAGTCAGACAGTCTAAAAAAAATAGGTATATTAATATATATCTATCCACTCACGTGCCCGCACATACGAGTTACGACAGTTAGACACACAGACGTGGGAACAACTATAACAATGATTATATAGATATTATGGGAACGAACTGACCACCACACTGAAATAAATGTAGGTATAGTTTAATTATCATAGTAAACTTACGTCACAACATATAAAAATACATCAAAAGCATATACAAATAGTCATAAAAATCAAGGAATGCTACAATAGTGATAGACCCGTTTGTATGGTCCTCCCCTGGATATATAGCTCACAGTCCCGTTAGAAGAAAGTGATAACCCCAAAGAGTTACAGATACATATGATTGAGTCTATGGTTTCCCCCTTTTAAGGTATGGACAGACTTGATACTCTGCTTTATTCTAAGGGTAGATATTGTTAGCAATAACTTGTATAAAGGAAGTTACAACGTGGGTGACTCAACAAAGAACATCCTTCAGTCTACTTTCACTCGGTTCTTTCATCAGGGCCCTGATATACTTACAATCGTGCTGTGGTTCGCCGTCTGGCGCAAACTTTGGGACACTCACACACTTTTTATCTGTTACTGTCGTTTAATGAAACAGATCCCAGCTCTGCAGATTTGTTTGTTGGTTTCATCAAAATGGATCCGGGGAGCGCCTGCTTCATGCGATAGTTATTTCAGACTAAAGTTAGTGTCACTTGACTCACGAGGTAAGAATTAGGCTTAAACGAGCACACAATGTCAGAACACGAGGTTTCCCTAAATTAGGAAGATGACCGGTGGACAACTTCTCTCAACAGATAATCTTGGTTCACCACACACTTGGTCAAATAATGTCGGAAAGTTAATGTTTTTAGATTTCTGTAATTTTTCTCACCACAAGGCAGCATGTACATTAGAGTTAGTGTAGAAATATGCACTGGCTCAAAGGCCCAGTATAAGCATTTATTAGGTATGTCTCTGTACAAAACGCCGGCAAAGTTTGGGTTACCCCAGTATTCACTGAATAAAGAAAAAAACACATATGACATATGTTACATATTATGTACTCAATATAACTTACGTTTTTAAAATGCAAGCGTACAGCTTGACTTATCATTTAAAACTTCCCGTGCAATAAGTTATATATATTTAAAATCATCAATCCTCATGAATTAGGAATACATACGTATTCCGTCAACACTCATGAGGCATCTAGCATTATAAGTTAGTTTAGAAAAATTGTTCCCGTCTGATTATTTAGCAGTTCAATTAAATTCATTATAGCTACATTGTTGTTTAAGCTAGAAATTATAATTTATTCTGCTTTCCACTGAAACACGTCACTAGAAAATAATACAGACTATATAATTAAGCACTCTGCACCAAATCTAACTAGTGAAATATGAAATAAGCGATTATCACTTTAAACACTTCACAGAATATAAGATAATTATTATAATATATACCTCAACACACAGAACTACAGGTAATCGCACACTTTAGAATTATACGCTGATATATTTATTTGAAGTCTAGAGCTCGGTAAATTTCCGAACAAACTAATGCTTCGCTATACAGCTTATTCTATTCACGAACAACCTGTCTACTGCGAATTTTGAGGACTGAATGAAAATAAAGTTTAACATTCTGGTTATATCTATTACCAGACAAAAGGTCCCACTTTATTTTGCCAAACGAAATAATCTCCCCTTTCCGTCTAAAACACATTACATCAACTAGAAGACTACCATGAACTGACACTCGTGCATTTTCACACCTCACGCTGACCAGGCCAACAGTGAGTGCCTTGTCAGCTGGGATTTCCAGACAAATGTCTCAAACTGCGCCGAGGAGATGTCGGCTATCGCGCCTCACTGAGCGCTCAGCCGATGCAACTCCGTTGTGGCAGGTGAAAATGCAGACAAATTTGTCGCCTATAGGTCTGGCGAAAGCGAATATTCACAGAGTATTTCGTCTGGTGCAGGGAATGCTGTAGACATATGTCTGCTCCTATGTCTGGCCAGACGAATATATTCACTGTTTCGTCCACTGACACCTAATGCAATAGAATGCATTTAACGCTCTCTCTCTGACACGTTATGTCATAAATGCGTTTACCAGTATGAGAAAGAAAAGGGTAAAGTTGAGAATGGGGAAGAAAATATTTTTCGCAAACGAATGGATGCGAAAAATACAGGAAAAAGGTAAAGAGTGATAATAAAATAGAGGATACGGGTGAAAGAAAAAGAAGAGGATATAGGCAATTTATGATCAATAAACTCTCTGTGACAGACGTGCCAGGTCAGAGAAGAACTAAAGGTACCCTCGAACAAAAAACTGTTGCGTCTCCGTCTCGGTGCAGCATACTTCATGATAGAGGAACCACACTGCCAAGAATGTCAGGAAGAAAATGGCATAGACCACTACCTAATCCACTGTAGAAAATATGATCAACAGAGGCTAGAATTAAAAACATTCTTTAGAAATAACAATATAGACATGACAGGGGATAAGGTGTTAAGTATAGATGCCCCAGGGGAAGCCCAATCAATACTTAAACGATATATACATAAAACAAAGGAAAAAAATATAAGGTTAGTAACAATGGCAATATCAAACAACAATAACAAAAATGATATTTCAGAAAAGACATTCAACCAAATAGAAATTAAGCAACAAAAACTAACAAATCATTAAAAAAATAAAACCAGAAAAATTAGCAAACCCATTAACTACGCATAGGACAAGGAAAGACAACGAGATTTAAAAAAAAAAAAAATCAAACACTAATACAAATTAAAACCAAGTGCAAAGGACAGTAGTTATCTATATACAATACAAAACTGAAAATAGAATGACATACTAATATAAATTAAAACCAGCAACTGCAAAAGACAATAGTTATTTAAACTTAATACAAAATTAGTAAATAAAATGACACTAAATACCCCAATTACAGTATAACCAATTTTCAGGTTGAACAGGGTAGACCAAGATGGAACGAGAAGAGGCAATAATGGTCAGCTGTTAAGTGCCCGCTCTCCACCCATCACCTTTTCAAAACAACAACAACCTTTCTTGGATCACTTGACTACTAGCTCGGGCGTTGGAGTAGCTGGCGAGTCCTTTTTAGGGCTTTATGCTTGTCATAAGAGGTTTTGATGTTACTAAACTATAGGCTATCCTGGACAAATAGAGGTATCAGAGGATACCAGGATAGTGCCAGATAAGAGACTGGTCTTATAAGTAATACCCCCTTCTCTGAAAAGAGCAAGGGTGTATTGACATCAAAGTGGGGTCAAGCTATGTAAGTTCTCAGAGAAGATGATGATGATGTAGTACTCTGAGTCCCTAACTGCTACCTCTTAAGATCCCAATTTGGTAAATGATTAACTGTGTTATTTTATTTGGCTACGTCTAGGGTAATTTATCTAATATACCAGTTATTAATTTCACAACAGACTTTAACTTTAATAAAATTATTAAGCAAGACTGTATGAAATTTTTATGTACTATTTAATTGTCCTGAACCTCAATCTTTACAGGTCAGGAATACTCAAAAGCAATAAAATGATATTTACACATCAAAATAAATATATTGGAAAAACTGTTCCATTTTTGTAGAGTGTTCACTGGAATAACTACACATACAATTTCTGTTCATATGAGTGATAACGTCTGCTATTACTATGCTGTAAGTTCTCTTTATTATTTTGATGGTCTTATCTATTCATCCTAAAAAGGGTTGTAATCCTAGTTTGATTACTCTTGGGTGAATGATTGGATAAACTGACACTGGCCTTTATAAAGGACTTATCTTAGAATGTTGCTGCTGCTGTTCATATACACAAGTCAGGACCACAAACTTTATAGCTCCTGACTGAGAAGATGGGGTCTGGTTCCAGATATATAAGGAACTCTCATCTCCCACAAACTTCCTCTCAAGTGAATGCAGCCACGAGGTAATTTCGTGATATACTTACTTACTTAGCCGTTCCCCTTCTACCGTGAGGTGTAAAGGTTTGGAAGAGAGAGAGAGCGCCAGACCATCCTATCGGCTGTTTTCCTCCTGGCCTGGTTTCATTCTAGTCCTCGGTCCTTCAAAGATTGTCTAATGTTGTCCTCCCAGCGGACTCTGGGTCGTCCTGGGGGTCTGGATCCCTGGCTCTTTGTTTTCCATGCTTGTCGTGGTAGCCGATCTTCTCCCATTCTGCAGACATGGCCAAACCATCTTAGTTGGGACTGTTCTACTTGGGTCTGCAGGGGTTGGGATTTAAGGCCTTGACCTTCCTCAGATACCTCATTTCTGAGGTTTAATTTCGTGATATAACTTGGAATAAGAGGACAACCACATTCCATGTAGAAGTCTGCCTCAATTCACTCACCCACAAACAACACCAAGTCTTACCCTTTTTCAGTTATTGTGCTAACAAGTTGCATAAGACCTAGAATTTCTTTGCCTACAGTCCGTTCCATGTGATCATTCTCTTTATTGATTCAATGTTAGCGTCCTTAGTCCATGCTTGGCTTCCGTACGATAATCATGTTAAGTACCAAACAGCATGTGACCTATTGATTACTTCATTCTAACCTTTCCTGTACGTTTATCACATGATCTTTGAACAGTGTGTCACTCCAGAAGAAAATACCAATTTAAATCACTACTAACACTTACTGTCGTAATTTGTTGCCATATTTGCAAACTCTATACACATTTTCGTCATTCAGGCAAAGATATTCACACACACACAAGCTGAACTGGCCTTCTACGGGATCTAGAACTGCTCTCAGATCAGAAGGCAAAGACTTGGTCGTTCTGTCTTTTAGTTTCTGTCAGCTCGGTGCAGATTTTTGAATCGAATGGCCCAGATCGTACTACCTTGTTACTATTTATAGAACTACATCCGCCCAATCGGAGGCAAAGTCAAAAAGTCTTTCTAGGAATTTTGACTTAGGCGATTCTGAGCTCGCTTGTATAATCTGACTAATTTTAAATATTTTATATTATAATTATTAGTGGACCGATTTTAATTATCCAAAGTGATAATTAAACGGCCAATTTTTCTCTATCGTTCTATATAGTTTTTCCTTAATTATTCCTTTGCATATCAATCTGGGTAATTTTAAAGTAATTAAATTTGGCATTACCCTGATATGAAAATATCACTAAAATAAATTTTTCTACTACAATAAAATTTTATCATGCGTGAATATTTATGCTTATGTGTTAAGCAATGTCAGCGCTATAATTTGAGATATTTCCTTCTGTTTACTTATCTTTAGTTGTACTTACTTACTTACTTACTTACTTAGTCGTTCCCCTTCTACCGTGAGGTGTAGAGGTTTGGAAGAGAGAGCGCCAGACCATTCTATCAGCGGTCTTCTTCCTGGCCTGGCTCCACTCTAGCCCTCGGTCCCCCAAAGATTGTCCAATGTTGTCCTCCTAGCGGACTCTGGGTCGTCCTGGAGGTCTGGATCCCTGGCTCTTTGTTTCCCATGCTTGTCGTGGTAGCCGATCTTCTCCCATTCTGCAGACATGGCCAAACCATCTCAGTTGGGACTGTTCTATTTGGGTCTGCAGCGGGTGGGATTTTAGGCCTTGACGTATCGTCTGGTTGCGGACCATGTCTCCTCTTGCCACCCCAACCACCTTCCTCAGATACCTCATCCCCGAGGCCTGGACCTGGCCCCTGTGGGCCGCAGTCACTGCCCACGACTCGCATCCATACGCCAAGACCGGGACACAGGTGGAGCGGTATACAGCCATCTTCGTTTTCTTACCAACCTCTTTCTTGCTGAGGAATCCACGATTTATGGCCTGAAAAAGTCTCCCAGCCGCTGCTTTTCGAGTGGCCAACTCTTCTTTGATGCCTCCCTTTCGGTCTATAATAGCTCCGAGATATTTAAAGTGGTCGACCTGCTCCAGGACCTGTTCTCCCAACTTAATCTGATGTTTTCTTTCTTCTCGTGATATCACCATGGATTTTGTTTTAGAGCTGCTTATGACCATCCCTCTCTTCTCCAGCTCTTCCTTCCAGACTTGCAGGTTGGATTGGAGATGTGCCTCTGATTTAGCAATCAGGGCAACATCATCAGCAAATGCCAGCTCCGAAATATAGACCTGTCTCATCTTCCAGTACCCCACTGAATACTTTCTTGTTCTCTCCTTACATGCCTTGATGACATCGTCCATAAGGAGTATGAAGAGGTAAGGTGATAGGATATCACCTTGTCTTACACTAGTGGTGGTCCTGAACTCTTCTGACTTATGGTTTGCTGTCCTCACATAATTTCTGCAAGACTTGTAGAAGCTCTGTATAGCATGAATCAGAGGTGCTGGAATATTCTTCCTTGCCAAACAGTCCCAAAGTTTGCTCCAGGGGACCCTGTCAAACGCCTTTTCCAGGTCTATGAAACAAAGATGGATCTCACTCTTATACTCAAGGGCTTTTTCACTCAGCTGTCTGAGTGTGAAGATTAGGTCTTGAGTACTTCGGTTTGCTCGGAATCCGCACTGGACCTCATCCAATTGTGGCTCAGCTAGGCATCGGATTCTCTGCTCTAGGATTCTAGAGTAGATTTTACCAGGGACACTGAGAAGGGATATGCCTCTGTAGTTTCCACATTGTCGATTGTCACCCTTTTTGAAAATTGGTGTTACTCGTATGATGGCAATCTCCCAATCCTTTGGTATGGTCTTGTTGCACCACACCACGCTGCCTGTAGGACCCTTAAGAGTGATAGGTCGCCTGATGCTCCCATGTACTTAACCATTGCTGGTGTTATACCATCATGCCCTTCTGCTTTGCCCATCTTGATTTTCTCCAGTGCTGCCTTCAGTTCTTCCATCTTTATGTCATCTTCACCATCATTGGTTTTCTCTTCTGTGCTAGTGGTTATCATTTCTGATGCTTCACCATGCTCACCATCCAGGAGTTCTGAGAAATATTCTTTCCATCTTTCCATTACTTCCTTCGGGGCAGTAAGCAATTTGCCTTGCTTGTCCTTTATAAATTTGAGAGGGCATTGTTTTTCCTTCCTCATGTTCTTTAGGGTCTTATAGAACAATTTCTGGTTTTCTTGTGCATCTTTTTCTAGCTTTTCTCCAAATTCTTCCCAGGACTTCTGTTTTGCTGCTAGCACTTTGTTCTTTGCTTCTGTTCTGAGTGTCACATATTCTCGATATTTTTCCATTTGTCCTGTTGTGTTTTTAGCTCCTAAGTATTGTTTCCATGCCATTTTCTTCTCTCTTATTTTCTCTTTGACTTCCTCTGTCCACCAAGGTGTCCTCTTTCTCTGGTTCCCAAGTCGGACTTCACCGCACGCTTCTGCAGCAGCTGTCTTTATGATATCCTTGAATTTATTCCAGAGGGTTTCCAAGTCATCAGGTCGTTCTTCTGTGTTGCTCACTGCTGTAGCAATAAGCCCCTGATATCTGGTCTTAATTTCTGGCTCTCTCAGCTTGTAGGTCCTAATGCTCATTTCTCCTGCTCGTTTACTTGATTTCTTGCGTGATGTTGGGCAGTTCCTAGGCTGAGCAACTCTTTCAGTTGTTCTTTTGATTGTTAGCAGGTAGTGATCACTTCCAATCTCTGGCCCCCTCCAGAGTCTAGCATCTCGGACATATCTGAATGAGCTTCTCCGAACAATGGCATAGTCGATCACTGACTTCTCATTCTTTGTTGGTTCACATCTAGTGTATGCATGTATGCGCTTATGGGGGAACTTTGTGTTTGTAATGATCAGATTCTGCTCACTGAAGAATCTAAGGAGTCGCTTTCCATTGTCATTGAGAGTATCTTCTCCATATCTTCCGATAACTCCACCCCATCTAGCATGGTCATTTCCAACTCTGGCATTAAAATCTCCGAGCATGATAACTTCATCTAGGCAGTCATCCACTGTCCTTTGAAGCAGCTCGAAGAATTCCTCCTTGACCTCTGCTCTCTCATCCTCATTTGGCCCATACACTATGACCAGGTTGACTATGGTTTCTCCTTCTTTTAGTTTTACGACCATAATGCGCTCCGAGACAAAGTTCCATCCCTTGATACTATCTTTTTGATTTTGGGCCACAATGCAACCCACGCCCCCTTTAGCTCTTTCAGATATGGGTACACCACTGTAGAGCAACATGTTGCCATCGAGATCCATGACTCCTTGTCCTTTTTCTTCGTTTCCGTTATAGCCAGGATTTCTAGTTTTGATTTCCTCATCTCTTCCACCAGCTCCTCTTCCTTCCCATTTATACTTCTTGTGTTCCAAGTTCCATAAGTCGTAGTCCGTAGTCCGTTCCAGTTCGTCGCCTTTAGAATCAGTCCGGTTTTCTCTCTTGTATTGCTCGTAATCATAGTTTAAGACAAACAGGTGATTGGCCTGTTGTGCCTTTGCATGGTGGAGGGGCTGCCTCCTTACGGCCTCCATGCAGGCCGCCCTCCTCCTTTTTCATCCGGGCTTGGGACTGGCATTGGCGGAGTTATCTTTAGTTGTTAAGAAATAAAATATCTTCGTTTGGTCAAAAACACAAAATAGCCTCTATTGTCAGGTCAACCAAAATTTTCTTATCACTACAAGAAAAGGAAACAATTTGATTGGTTGTTAAATTTGTACTATACTCTTAGAGAATATTTGTTGGGCGGTAACTTTTGACTTGGTTCCTAGACAAATTCAAATACACTAGATAAATTTTTGGCGGTAAATTTGACTGGGTTCTTAGACAAATTTCAAATCCTATAGTTAACGTTAGATTCAAATACGATAGCTAGTTTTTGACGCGAGGAATTTGAGCGTGGTGTCATACAGATTAAAAAATTTTACGACAATGTGTCACAGCGCCTCCGTTTCGTCACTAGACCTCCAACCTCACATGTCACAGCGTCTTTCAATATGTCTCTGTCACCTTGTTGGCCCGTGTTTTGTAGTGATCGTATAGTGGTCAATTTATTGGTGGACAGTGGTGGGTGAATGGAGAATTCAATTTTAACAACCTCAACATGTTGGACCAATGAATAAAAAATTAAGACCCCAATAGAGTCACACAATGAAGACACAGTCTCTCTAAAAGTTAACAGTTCTTTATTTAGTTCCAGATCAAGTTTTAGGTTGCTTCAGAATCTGACCTGTTCTTTCACACCATTTGACATCATTATGTAGGGTTCTCCCCTCCCGAGATCCTTTGCTTTGGATAGGCGTTCGTCTTAACCATTGTTTGACATACAGGTCACCTTTTTTCCTTCCTTCTTTCTTTGTCTAATGCTCTTCATCAATAACGGACTTACCCCTTCTATTCGTTTCTTGGTTGTTCAAGATGTTGTACTTCATGTTTATGGGCCAGGCGGCCATAACAGGTTTAATTGTCATCTGGTTTGTTCCTCAGTTCTTTCATTTTCTTGGTCTTTTCTTCTTGACTAGATGGGACGGCCTTCTGGTTCGGTCTTCATCTTGTAACCTTGTTAGTGTGTCTCCTTGTGTGTCGTCATCGTTGTTCCGTATGACGTGGTTGGTCTCTCGAATCCTTCGCCTTTTCGCAACCCACATCGAGAGTATTTCTTCCCTCCTTATAGTCGGTCCCTTATTCTTTTTTATTTCGTCATATCGACCCGTATGTCACTGCTCCTGTGACAAATGCTATCAGATAGATAGTTGGTTCTTTTCAGGACTGAGTATGTATCAACGCTTATCGGGTTAGCAGTCAACAGAGTTGACTTTTTTTGGATGGTAAATGCGTTCTGATATAACCAAATAGGTTGAAGGCAACGCGCCTCGCCAGAAGGCAAAAACCGAACCAAAAAAAAATAAAAAATAAATAAATACAAAGTTTCTTGGATCTGGAAAAGGTGTTTGACCAGGTCCCCTGGAGCAAACTTTGGGATTGCTTGGCAAAGGAAAACATTCCAAAGCCTCTGATCATGCTATCTTCTTCTTCTTCTTCTTCTTCTTCTTCTTCTCGTTCGCTGTTGTTTAGAAATGTCTACACAAGAAGTCCGGTTTTCTGGATGTATGTTGCTGTGGTTGAAAGTTCTTCAAGACTCCCAAACAGCTTTGTGTGGATGTGCGTCTCTGTGGGCCAATGTTCAGTTCGCAATTGACTAAGCATGTGGCAGTCTTGCAGGATGTGTTCGGCTGTCTGTGCTGCCTGTCCACACGTACATAGGGGTGATGGGACCAATCTCAGTCTGTATAAGTGACTGTTCAGTCTGTTGTGTCCTGTTCTCATACGGAACAGGATCACCTGTTTTGCTCGATCAAGATATTGATAGTTGTCTCTTTGTTGATCAATTTTCCTGATGGCCTTGATAAGGGTCTTCTTTTCCTGGAATGTGATTGTTTGTTCTTTTTGTTCCTGTGTTGCTCCCTCTTTTGCTAACATATCTGCTCTCTCATTTCCTGGTATGCCACAGTGTGATGGTATCCACTGTAGCACTACCCTTCTTTTGATATTTACTTCGCATAGGACTTTGTTTAATTCTGGCAGTTTATCACTGTTGAGGGCTTGCAGAACTGACATTGCATCGGTAAGGAATACAACCTGCTGACATTGGCTTATTGTGTTATTTATTATTCCTGCAGCAATGCTTATGGCCTGTACTTCAGCAGCATAGTTTGAACAGAATATTCCAGTAGGTGAACAGGTGGATTCATTTTCTTTGTCTGGATATGATCATGCTATATAGAGCTCCTACAAGTCTTGCAGAAATTATATGCGGATGGCAAACCAAAAATCAGAAGAGTTCAGGACCACCACTGATGTAAGACAGGGTGATATTCTGTCTCCTTATCTTTTTATACTCCTCATGGATGTCATCGAGGCATGTAAGGAGAGGACAAGAACGTATTCAGTGTTGTACTGGAAGGTAAGACATGTTTGTATTTCAGAGCTGGCATTTGCAGACGATGTTACCTTGACTGCTAAATCAGAGACACATCTTTCAATCCAACCTGCAAGCCTAGAGGGAAGAGCTGGAGAAGAGATGAATGGTCATCAGCAGCTCCAAAACAAAAACCATGGTGATATCATGAGAAGGAAGAAGACATTAGATTATGCTTGGAGGTACTGGCGCAAGTCAACCACGTTAAATACCTTGGAGCTGACATAGACTGAAAGGGAGGCATCAAAGAAGAGTTAGCTACCCAACGAGCAGCTGCTGTGAGATTTTTTCAGGCCATAAATCGAGGATTCCGCAGAAAAAAAGAAGGTAGCAAGAAGACAAAGATGGCTGTATACCGCTCAACCTATGTTCCAGTCTTGACCTAAGGATGCGAGTCATGGGCAATGGCTACAACCTACTAAAGCCAGCTCCAAACCTCAGAAATGAGGTATCTGAGGAAGGTGGTTGAAGTAACAAGAAGGGATATAGTCCACAACCAGACGATACGTAAGTCACAACAACAGACAGATAAACAATTTAGTGTAATCCACTACTCTTGACAACACTGTGACACTCACATACATATAACACTCTATGAGAATATCTTAAAGGAGGCACTGATAACTTTCAAATAACAATATGTATTCATTACTGGCATGAATGAATATGTGTCCTGATTCAACTACAAGGGAACCAGGAATCACAATCAATTTAAATTACAAGTTATGTACAGAATGTATTTAATATGAATATTGTAGTGACATATATTATTACCAATGTTCTATGTGTGTCAATTGTGTAGTGGTAAAATGAGGTAATACTGGTTTTGTTTTGTTCAAGCTCTGTTGGTATTTGTCATCATGACTTCAATAGTTTGTCTTTAGGGACCATTATTGTAGATGTTCACAGTTCCTGATTTTAAGACAAGTAAATTCCCCTCTGAATAGTATTTTTATAAAGTTATTTCAAGATGAGGGGCATAATGTTGAGCTCAGCTGGCCAACTCTGCTTATCTTGAGTGATGGCGGCAGGAAAGGACTCCTCTGCTCGAATTCTCCTCTGGGCTCAGGAGACACCTCACTGATAGCTAAAAAGACCAAGGAGTATGCTGTCCGACTCTGGATTCAGCAAATCTCTGACCAGATGCTGCTCAGTACCATCAAGACCACTGTCCCTGAAATCAAGAAGGATGTACCTTCTACTTCATAACTAATTTATATTCTCTTTTACACTGATCACAATACAGCACAAACATTGCGTTCAGAGCGTTAGGCCAACAGTCAGCTTCATTTGAAATACTTTATTCCAGTATTACCCTTCTTAATGGTTACTACGCCTCTGCACTTCCAGCATTATTTCTTTCTAGTCAATCATCCAGGTGTCAGTGTACTATTTGGCCATTCCATGCCGTTTTACTTCTCTCCGACACCCTCTGTTCAGGCTGGAGCATTATAGGCTTTACCTCACGTTTGCCACTGAACTACACATATATATACAGGCATAAATCAACAATTCACATTCAATTTTTCATTAAAAGATACTGAATGGTTCAAGCTTACCACAATTTCATGGAAATAAACACAGATACGTTGATTAGCAATGAATTCTGGCACAAACTGGCACAAATTCCGTTCTGCCTATGTTCCAGGCTTTTATTTTAGCAAAAATGTGAGCTGGCTTCAACGTACTGTCGCTTTATCAAGCTTATTTGAATTAGTGGTCTCGAACTAACGCTCCCAAGTGTGTATATCAGCGAGACTGGCCAATGAGCCACGTTTCGACAAGTGTTTGAAAAAATGTTATCTTTTCCCGTCTCCCCTAACAACCAAGATAGTATTTATAGCCCGACCAATCGTGGTTAGGCTTTCATTTGTTGCGCTCCAATCAATTTGGAGTTTACATGGTAGGCTATTTATGTAACGTAAGGTTTTTTCAAACACGTTATAAAAAAAATTTTATGAGCAGAAATGATTTTATGCTGTCAGGCACCCCCAATATTTTATTTTGGGTATAATTTATTAATTCCTGGACTATTTGCGTAACGTTTTACATATTATTTGTCAGCAAACCCTAAGGAACCCAAAAATACTAATTTAAAGGAGCTACGTGGCTGCGTTCAAAATATGCAATTTCTTCTATCTCCTGTTTAGAAGATGTGCTGTCTGGGTACTGTTATGTGTTCAAACGTAAACCCATATAATGTTGTCTTTTCTAATAAGAGTCTGTTATGATTTATAAACCTAACTCTGGGAAAGGGTAGTGTATTTTATCACTGTCCGTCTGAAAAAAAAATTAGTGCATGTAGACTTACACGCGTGATGGTAGTAATTGTGTATCGCGCGAAGCGGGTTTAGTGTTCGGCTTTCTGCCTCTCCCTTCTCTTTTTATCCCTTTAGTCCATCTGTTCGTTCGTTTTGGTAACGCAGTATAATTAATGTTAGGGTTAATTTAGGTCATTACGCAGTACGTCTCAATGCTTTTCCAAGAAATACAGCACACGTTTCATTGAAGAAGGCGGGTAATAATACAGTAAGCTTTACTATCAACGTGAAAGCGTTACAATTTGCAGACGAAGCAGAAAACAAGGGGGATTTCGAGTACATTCTTTGTGACAGCACTGTCATTTTACCATTGCTCTTCTCTTTATTAATTTTATTTGTTAGGCTTCATATTTACCTAATAATTTATATATGTGGATTAGAATATTTCATGACACTTCCCCTCTTAAAACAGACATTATATGTCAGTCCTTTATTCTATATACACATAGAGAAATTTATTATTATTTCTGGGGTTTACGGTGATTCTCATCACACGGATGGCGGCTTAAAAAAATCCGCTCCCAGATTTGTTTTTCCAGATATATATTCAATGCTAAAATTATATGGAGCCAGAAGCAAAGACCATCGGAGTAACCTAGAGTTCTCATGCTTAGCCTGTGCTAAAAACGATAAAGGTTTGTGGTCAGTTTGCAACTTAAATGCCTTCCCATATAGATAAATATTGAATTTCTTTATTGCCCATATTACTGCAAGACATTCTTTTTCGCTAGTTGAGTAGTTGATTTCAGCTTTATTCAACTTTCTGCTAGCATATGCCACTGGGCTTAATTCCCCATCCAATGCATCTGATTTCTGTAGTAAAGTTGCACCTAGCCCAATATTACTTGCATCCGTCCTTACTATGAATTCTTGACTTAAGTCAGGTAATTTCAAAATGGGTTTACTTGTGAGCTTTTCCTTCAATTCTTGGTAAGTCATTTCACATTGTGGTGTCCATGTAATGCGATCTGGAAGTCCTTTACGTGTCAATTCCGTTAAAGGTGCACATATGGAATTAAAGTTTTTGATATACTTCTGGTAGAAACCACATAATGAGACAAAGGATCTCACGTCCTTCTTGGTTTGTGGTCTCGGGGCTTTCTGTAGTTTCTCTAAATTCTTTGGGTCAGGGGTCATGTTTCCCTGATAAACTGTGTGTCCCAAAAATTCCAATTCTTTACATCCAACGCAACATTTGGTTGGTCGGGCTGTTAAATTTGCCTCCCTAAGTCGATCAAACAGCATGTTCAGAGAGTCAATGTGTTCCTCAAATGTTTCTGTTGCTATAAGGATATCATCCATAAAATTTGTTATACAGGGATTATTCAGAGGATCCAATAATTTTCTCATCATTCTAGAGAAGACACTAGGCGCATTCTTCAATCCAAATGGCAATCTATTAAACTCATAGTGTCCTTCTGAGGTACTAAAAGCTAGGTATGGTCTAACCTCAGGCTTTACTGGAATCTGATAGTATCCTTTACTCAGATCCACTTTTGAGAAATATTTAGCTTTATTTAGTCTGGCAAACAGCTGATTTGTATCCGGCAATGGATCCACCTGTCCTTCTGTAATAGCATTCAGTCTCCTGTAATCTATACAGAGTCTATGTTCTCCAGAGGGCTTCCTTAAAAGTACAACACCGGAACTATACGAAGACTCACTGTGCGAAATAATTCCTTCCTTCAACAGATAGTCTATCTCTTCCTTCAAAGCTTTTTCCTTAGCAAACGGAATCGAATATGGTTTCATACAGACAGGTGTGGAGTCTATTAGTTTCATATCATATTCCAATAGGTTTGTATGCCCTGGTCGGTCTGTTAACACCTCTGCATGATTATTTAGAACCTGTTGCACTCTCTCTTTCTGAGTTTTCGTTAAATGTGTACTGATTTTCACCTGTGTGCTGCTGTCTCACAGGGTTCACATGATAGATTTTTTCTTTCCCCTTCTTATCTATCTTATAATTTGTTCTAGACACCTTCTCTAGAACTGTATATGGACCCTGCCATCCAATTTGTAACTTATTCTGACTCCCGGGCAAAAGAAGCAGTACCTTCTCTCCCACAGCCAAATTTCTGTCTTTCGCCTTCCTGTTATAATAGGCAGCATGTTTCTTCCTGGCTTGTTTCAAATTTTCATTGGCAAGTTTCCAGCCAGTTTTTTAACCGAGTGGTCAGCTCATTCACATATTGGTATGAAGATGTAATGTTTTCCTCTGCCTTTTCATCAGTCCACGTTCTTAACAAAGCTACATATGGACCTTTAATTGTGTGGACCTATTTGTCCATGCACCGGTATGGTCTCTTCCACTTGAAGCTTTATAGTGATGATTTTTCCTCCCAGAATTATCATTCACAAAACGACCGCTACCAATTTTTCTTTTGGGGCTTTCTCCCCACTTAAAATTCTTGATGAGAGATTTCCTCTCTACATCCTCTTCCTCCAGTTTGTTTAAGTCCGATTGAGGGATTGTCGGCTTATCCTGGGGTAAGACATCTTTTGCACTCTCCGCATAGTGGCCATTGTAAAACAGTTAAGTGAAGCTTGTCCGTGAAAAGGGGCTTCCCATTCCATTTGGTCCACTTTATCAAATCTATTTTTCCTTTTATTGTCAGGCCTGATTTTGCCCCATGGCGTGTCCAGGTCCTGATCCATGTTCCCACTTGTGGGTGTTCCCTCATGTGCTATGCTACACCTTTCTACAAAATTCTCAATGTCCCATCTTGCTTTGGGCCAATAATAATTGTGAGCCACCTTTTGAATGATGGTACCTATCTTCTCATGGTCCCCCATCTGGTTTCACATGTAGGCTCCTTATTAATTCTGTCCTGTATCTTTTTGGAAGAACCAGCTGTCCGTGACCATTGGATCTAGCTCCAGTCTTCCTATACATCAACTTGTTTTTCATGTAAAAATCTCCCTTGCCTGGAGTTGTATGACAAGTTGACAATTTTCTGAAACAAGGCTTGAGTGTTTTATCCCCAGCCTGTGCCTTCCTCATCTCTTCTGGAGTGGTATCTAACATAATATCCTCCTCCTGTCTTGAGGTCGACCTGACCTGAAGGGTTGCCATATACACAGGTTTCCTTCTGCAACGGTCAGTGTCATGATTGTTCATCTTACAATTTTACACCACCTTTTTCCTTGGTTGAAAGATTTTCTTTCATCATATTTCCTTTCATCGAATTGTGGGAATTTATTTTTATTGTCATACCGTGGCCTATCAAATTGGTGCTTACCTTTATTTTGATCCTTAGGATCAAATTTATTAAAGTTCTGTGGTGCCCTAAAGTTATCCACTTGTTTCTTTTTATTACCTGTTACCTCTGCTTGAGCTGCTTGATACCTTTCAGCAACATTTAGCAACACATCCAGCCTCTCTGCACCTTGTTCCATGAGAAACTTTCTCAGGTCTGGAGCCATGGACTCTCTTAATTGCTCTATAAGGACCATTTCCTTAAGATCTTGGGTTTTCCCCAGAGAAGTCCATTTCTCCAAGTATGTCTCTATTCGTGCAGAGAACTGGTGATAGGTTTCACCTGACAGTAGTTTAGCATTCCTAAATTTTTTTTCTATAAAACTCTGCATTCTTTTCATACCTTAACAAAAGAGCCTGCTTTAGCATGTCATAATTTTCCTGATCACCTCTGCTCATTTTTGCAAAAACTTCATAAGCTGCCCCACGAAGTCCCTGAGATAACTTTAAGCTCCACCTTTCTCTCTCTAACCCATACGTGGTAGCTAATAGTTCGTACCTATTTATATAGCTCTCAATATCATCGTCTTTCTCAACAAAATGATCTAAATGAAAATTCATAGCTGAGATTGAGGCTCCTTGAGTAACCGTAGCATCAGAGGCAAAGGGACTGGCACCATTTTCAGGAGCATGGCCTTGAAACTCAAACTCCCTTAGTCGTAACTCATGTTCCCTTTGTAATCTTTTATCTTCTGCTTCCCTTTCTGCAGCTAATTTTCTTTCTTCTCTTTCTGCAGCTAATTTCTTCTCTTCTCTTTCTGCAGCTCATTTCTTCTCTTTCTGCCTCCAATGCTTTAGCCTCTTTGTCAGCCTCAATCTGCAACCTCTTAGTCTCAGCCTCAGCTCAAATTGTAACTTCTTAATTTCCCTTTCAGCCTCTAACCTTCTTTCGGCTTCTTTTTCTAATCTTCTTTCTTCGCGTTCAATAAATTTGTCACATTCCGTTGTGACATAGGCAACCATAACTTGCCCATCTAATCCTAACTCTTTTGCAGTCTGAACCGCAGCAGATCGAAATTTGGCCAGGTCCGCCATTGTCTATCAGGTAACTTAATACAATGTCTAACCAACAATTCAATCTCTAAATATATATCTAATGGACAACACAGGCACCGTGAGCTCAACCTTATTTAATTCCACCCAAGGATACCTTTTAATTCTTATATTCCCTGAAGTGAATTACCCCCAATATTTTTAATAGTTAAAGATTCAAAATCCCGAGAGCGAGACCCCAATATATGTGGTGAAGTGGGATGTTATAAATATTTATAGGGAACTTAGTGTACTGACTGAGATCAGCTGTGAAGGTATCTATATCTATTAAGAGTAGTGTATTATAGATAACCTTACTTGCTACCACATATATATATATCTCAGTCAGAATTATTCTGGAATAGTGTGATGCTACGTTATGTGTCTAGGGTATGAGTATGGTGAAGTGTAAGTCATAACAACAACAGACAGATAAACAATTTAATTTATTCCACCACACTTGACAACACTGTGACACTCACATACATAAAACACTCTATGAGAATATCTTAAAGGAGTCACTGATAACTTTCAAATAACAATATGTATTCATTACTGGCATGAATGAATATGTGTCCTGATTCAACTACAAGGGAACCAGGAATCACAATCAATATAAATTACAAGTTATGTACAGAATGTATTTAATATGAATATTGTAGTGACATATATTATTACAAATGTTCTATGTGTGTCAGTTGTGTAGTAGTAAAATGA
The DNA here is from genome assembly GCA_024509875.1 of Oreohelix idahoensis. Taxonomy (NCBI): domain Eukaryota; kingdom Metazoa; phylum Mollusca; class Gastropoda; order Stylommatophora; family Oreohelicidae; genus Oreohelix; species Oreohelix idahoensis. The sequence goes on along the minus strand of JAMPIV010004271.1, from coordinate 24,625 downwards.
GGTAATACTGGTTTTGTTTTGTTCAAGCTCTGTTGGTATTTGTCATCATGACTTCAATAGTTTGTCTTTAGGGACCAGTATTGGAGATGTTCACAGTTCCTGATTTTAAGACAAGTAAATTTCCCCTCTGAAATAGTTAATTTTATAAAGTTATTTCAAGATGAGGGGACATAATGTTGAGCTCAGCTGGCCAACTCTGCTTATCTTTAGTGATGGCGGCAGGAAAGGACTCCTCTGCTCGAATTCTCCTCTGGGCTCAGGAGACACCTCACTGATAGCTAAAAAGACCAAGGAGTATGCTGTCCGACTCTGGATTCAGCAAATCTCTGACCAGATGCTGCTCAGTACCATCAAGACCACTGTCCCTGAAATCAAGAAGGATGTACCTTCTACTTCATAACTAATTTATATTCTCTTTTACACTGATCACAATACAGCACAAACATTGCGTTCAGAGCGTTAGGCCAACAGTCAGCTTCATTTGAAATACTTTATTCCAGTATTACCCTTCTTAATGGTTACTACGCCTCTGCACTTCCAGCATTATTTCTTTCTAGTCAATCATCCAGGTGTCAGTGTACTATTTGGCCATTCCATGCCGTTTTACTTCTCTCCGACACCCTCTGTTCAGGCTGGAGCATTATAGGCTTTACCTCACGTTTGCCACTGAACTACACATATATATATACAGGCATAAATCAACAATTCACATTCAATTTTTCATTAAAAGATACTGAATGGTTCAAGCTTACCACAATTTCATGGAAATAAACACAGATACGTTGATTAGCAATGAATTCTGGCACAAACTGGCACAAATTCCCATCTGCCTATGTTCCAGGCTTTTATTTTAGCAAAAATGTGAGCTGGCTTCAACGCACTGTTGCTTTATCAAGCTTATTTGAATTAGTGGTCTCGAACTAACGCTCCCAAGTGTGTATATCAGCGAGACTGGCCAATGAGCCACGTTTCGACAAGTGTTTGAAAAAATGTTATCTTTTCCCGTCTCCCCCAACACCCAAGATAGTATTTATAGCCCGACCAATCGTGGTTAGGCTTTCATTTGTTGCGCTCCAATCAATTTGGAGTTTACATGGTAGGCTATTTATGTAACGTAAGGTTTTTTCAAACACGTTATAAAAAATTTTATGAGCAGAAATGATTTTATGCTGTCAGGCACCCCCAATATTTTATTTTGGGTATAATTTATTAATTCCTGGACTATTTGCGTAACGTTTTACATATTATTTGTCAGCAAACCCTAAGGAACCCAAAAATACTAATTTAAAGGAGCTACGTGGCTGCGTTCAAAATATGCAATTTCTTCTATCTCCTGTTTAGAAGATGTGCTGTCTGGGTACTGTTATGTGTTCAAACGTAAACCCATATAATGTTGTCTTTTCTAATAAGAGTCTGTTATGATTTATAAACCTAACTCTGGGAAAGGGTAGTGTATTTTATCACTGTCCGTCTGAAAAAAAATTAGTGCATGTAGACTTACACGCGTGATGGCAGCATTTGTGTATCGCGCGACGCGTGTTTAGTGTTCGGCTTTCTGCCTCTCCCTTCTCTTTTTATCCTTTTGTCCATCTGTTCGTTCGTTTTTGGTAACATAGTATAATTAATGTTAGGATTAATTTAGGTCATTACGCAGTCTGCCTCTCAATGTTTTTCCAAGAAATACAGCACACGTTTCATTGAAGAAAGCGGGTATAATACAGTAAGCTTTTACTATCAACGTGAAAGCGTTACAATTTGCAGACGAAGCAGAAAACAAGGGGATTTCGAGTACATTCTTTGTGACAGCACTGTTATTTTACCATTGCTCTTCTCTTTATTAATTTTATTTGTTAGGCTTTCATATTTCCCCTATAGGCCAAGTTTCATCATCACCCATAGCTTTCACATGCCGAGTCACGCAACGTCATTATTATGCTGTTATATGCAAACGTTAGCAAATATTACTTACAACGGCCAAACTTTTTTTACGGGCATCACGACTGGGGCGAAAACCGATTCGGCAGACACCTCTACTTTCTACGGCATCTCTCATTTGAAATCCACAAACCACCTGTGTCCCAGTCCACTTCAAAATGGCCCTGGCCACCAACGGTGCCCACTGACAATCCAGGTGACAGCCATCAGATCCTGTTTCATAGAACGCCAACAGTCGGTTTCGCCTGGAACACAGCGCATCATCCATCTTATGGGTTTGCCTTAAACCCCACGGTTTGAATATCTCCAACATTTTTATTAATGTATATGAGGCGTGCATCCTTTTCTATCCTAGTCCCAGTTGTATTATGACCTATCATACTTTAAGACTACTATACTGAGATTCTACACCCAATATTTTTATTAAAATATAATTTTTATTTTAATTTTTAAAATTAAAAAAAAAACAATTATTTATTTTTATTTAAAATAAAAATTATTTATTTCATTTTTAATATTTTTATTTTAATTTCCCCCCCCCCCCCCCCCCCCCCCTTTGTTTTCCGTTCCTTGGTCCCCTTGTTTTCATTATTTTTAATTTAATGTACTTAACCACTTATTCTCACTGCTTATTGGCAGACCAAATCTTATGCTCCAACAAGTGACTGAGGTACATAAAGGAGTGTTTTTTTATCTATTTTTGTTTATAGTTTGCATGTTCTCTACTTAAATTTCTCTCTTTAACTTTCCCTCCTGTCCATCTGTATTTTGTCTGTCCCTGACCGAAGGCCTGTGGAGCAACGTACAGAGTTTTTCTTGTCATAAATCTGCTTTGTAAGACGTAACCTACTGATTGTGGTAATAGTTTTTTTGTATTTTTTTTTTTTTTTCAATCTCTGATTCTACAGTAATAGAGCAAGAAGACGACTAAGTAAGTTAAAAACAGTGATTATTTTTTAGTATTTTTATATTAGAACTGACTGCCAAGATTTCATGAGATCAAACGTCTGTAGACATATATATTTTTACTGAGAAACCGATTTCTAAATAAACAAAACCAGTATCCATGGTTTCCTCCGGCGTGTAGTGCGTTATCGATGAGTACATTAACGACCAAGTTAGGTTTCGGACAACAACTGATACCTAAGGAGTACCGAGTAGAGATTACGAAAGTCAAAAAAAAAAAAAATTGTTATCTTGTTCTCAGAGTCCCGTAGTCCCTAGTTGCCAGTGGGAGAATATTAACAATGATTAATAATCTAATAGAAATGGAAGGCAGAATATAGGTCCTGATTGGCTAAGAAGGGAAGTGATATCTGAGTCAAGTTGCCATAAACAAGGCGGCAACTACGTCTAGAGTGCAACAAAACGTTACGGTAGAAATTATATTACTAAATCAGTGCCAGGGAAACATAATCAGGATCGTTCTTGTGAGATTTTAAAGAGTACATAGATACAAAGGCAGTAGCTGAAGAGAAGAAACCAGCAAAAAATTTATGGCACAAACAGATCCCCTGTATTCTAACCCAAGACCAATCAAATCACAAACTTGAGAAATAATATTGGAGCACTTCTGGAACTGAATCACTCACACTTTTACTTGCATGTGTACCAAAGAAAAAATGACATTTTTGTAACGATGTAAACAAATCCACTTCACTTTCGGAAATTGATGAGAACCATTATATAAAGTCTCATCCTCCCTGAAAACAATAACTTATAATAAAGGAAAACCATATTAAAGCCCTGTCAATTGGCTCACTTCTATAATCTACGTGCAAGAGCCAAACTTACAGACCGATTTTGGGATAGTATGGGATTGCAAACAACACTTGGAGTATGCAACGGGATAGTGCCCTCTCTTATCGCAAATGTTATCCAGCACTGTAAAGGTTGTAGATATGGTTATGAAGAACACAGACTACATCCAACAGAATTGGGAAATACTAGTGGACTTTTGACAAAACAGCTTTGTGTACGATCCTAGACCAATTGATATTTAGCTAGACTTTGCCGACGACCATGACACACCTTCTCTGCACTCTGCTCCATATACAGTAATATCAGCATCGCAAAAGATAAAATGAAATTAACATATGAGAAGTACGTTCGTGGACACTACCCAGGTGCCCTAATGTGGACATAAAATCCAACCCAGACCCCACCTCAACTAGCGCCCCGCACCCCCGTGCCCCCCCGTGCCCCCAATCCCCAATCCCCCAGCCCCCACCCCCCCCCCTCCCCACCCGTCCCAGGCCCGAATCCACAACACAAACCAATCACCTACGCCCCGCACACCCAGCCCACTTTGCTGAGCCACCAGTCCGCAAAAAGGACGCAATAAGGTAAACAAAAGTGAAAAAACTACTCTCAATACAACCTGATCACACCTTAGCACCCACCCCACATAGCACCCCATCAGAGCTTGCCCAAACACCACTCCCAGAACATAGCAGATCACACACCACACCCTAATAACACACAAGGAGGATCTCATCACAACAATTGCACCGAACTCCGTAGCACCGCCGTAAGACACCCTTTCACCGACAACCTGCTAGAAACCCATTTGTGTGAAAATAGAGTAAAACAAACCTTACCATATAATAAATATTTTTTGTTTAAGAGAAGTTTTCTCTAAAAACATAGGTGTGACGATAACAAGCTATACAACAGAGCATCTACCAGTCTTATCTCTTACTAACTAACCAAAACACACGTACTTACGTCCTTGCAGAAATTAGGAGAGGGACAAGCAAACCATAGAGTCAGAAGAGAACATTACCAAACCGAAGACAACAAGAACAGTCGTAAGACAGATGAGAATCTATGAGGACCTTATCTTTGTCAAAACACCACAAGGACGAATGTGTGTCAAATCAAAGTCATATAAATGGAGAGAACAAGGAAAGAATCAGTGGGGATATACAGATGGGGATAACAGAAGAAGAACCACACAGGTAAGTAATTCAATCAGGCAATTTACGCAGTTGATGAAGCCGCTGCAAGCAAAAACAGCAAAGGCACATCACCAATCCAACCTGCACGTCAGGAATGGAAGATCAGGAGACTAGAGGGATAGGGTCAAAAGCAGCATCTACAACAACAATTCCACATGGTAAAACACGAGGAAGAAATAAAGACATTCAATTTAAGCTTTCTGGGAGATGGAAACAGGTCCTGGAGCAGTGTCGACCCGACCACATATAGAATACCTCGGATCAATTAAAGACCGAAAAGGAAAGGGCATTCCAAAGAAGCAGATATGGCCACTCCGAAAAGCACAGCTGGGAGACATATTTCAATGCAATAAATCGAGGAATCCACTTGCAAGAATATGATAGGTCTGGTAAGAAATACGAAGATGCTGGGTAAAACTTTAGCTGAAAACTAGCTCCTACCAAATATCCCCTAAGTAGGGAAATTGACATGAGGATGCCCGAATAATCAGGGGAAAATGTCTTAACAACCCCATCAAAACGTTCCAGGATCCAAACCGTTAGAACATGAGGTAATCCATGAGGAGAGGTGTTTGAAGTAAATACATAACGAGACATGGTCCGCAACCAGGAGACGAACCTACGCAGTAAGGCCTAGAAATCCACACCCGCCCCCAGCAGAGACCCAGAGTGAGACACCCTGTTCTTGACCCCCCGCTACACCAATAAAAGGAATTGGCCATGACTATAGCAGACATAGGTTCTGTAACTATGAAAAGGAACGGGCTAACAAAACGTGCTACTACGAGACAACAAGCCAATTTGGAAAACCGAAAGATCCAGGTAAAACCAGAACTCCCCAAGGAAAGCCCTCATAGCAAGACAGACAGCATCAGCCAGGGCGGATCAACTCTATACAACAAGGTAATAGTAACAGTGTAGGCACTCTTAGAGGACACGGTGCCCAATTCACCCGACGCGATCCCACCGAGTCCCTGCCGAGAGACTTACGCGTGAAAAACTGACCACTGATGGGGGGTGGGAGGACCTATGGACCTATCATGGGGAGGGTATGGGTCGCCACCCATCCGTAAGGGGGTACTACCAGCTGTACCCCAACAACCACTCTTAGCCACAACCCTCTTACACCTCATGGATAAAGAGGAAAAGGTTACATGTTATGGATTGGTAATTTGTTTTGTAGATGTTGATTATTATTTGTGGTTATGTCATCACGTTTTGTGTATGTTTAAAACCAAATCGACATCTGTTTGATATGGGGTAATGGATGTTATTTAAGGTTAAAGTGTCCCCCCTGGATTTATGATAAGTATTGGGGTTGTGTGCGTAAATGCATTCAATACACTGTATTAACACAAGGGGTGCAAGCCAATGGGTATTTTTGCTGATTGTTTGTGACATTCAATTATTCCTTGGGGATGGTGAGAATGGATGTATGTCGGATTTGACATTGGTTTGCTTTGTTGTGGTACAGTTGTGATTGAGGTTTTACAAAGATATTGGAAGGTATATAGCCTGTTGGTGTTGTGTTTGTGGGTGGTTTTTTCATGTGTGGTTTGGCTTGAGTGCATTCAAAGAAGCATTTCATGAGCTCCGAGCAAAATTTATTTTTGGTGGGGGTTGTAATAATAGCATTTGAATTGGATTTACATTCCTTGTAGTCACCCTCTTAGTGGAAATACACCAGTAATAACCAATGCAATGGTTGGCCATGGATCAGGGAGTCAAAACCAGGCATAAGACAACCCAACCGGCTTATCTATTTGCAACAATGGCTAACAACAAATGTTTACGTGGAAATGTGGTTTACCTGTTGTCTGTGAGTTAATTTGGTAGGGGGTCATTGTACTCAATAAATCAACCACACACCTTCCAGTGATTATTCCCCCCTAGTGGTGAACCTAAGTTTTGTGAAAACCCATCATTGGGGACACTAAGCTTTGGAGAAGTTACTTTGAGCCCCCGGTATAGGTATAGATCCTTTGCTCTAGACAGTGTTTTGACCTGGCAAGCATGAAGGATCATCAATATGGACCCAGTGATAGGCAAATGTGACAAGCTGAGTTCAAGTCGGGCACTGTGCCATTACGAGACAATTCCTTAGGTCTAGAGCCCATTAACCAGAGTAACTCATATTATTTATCGTCGCAAATATATAGGAGAGCCCCCTTTAGATGGGTGTGCCGGGATGGGGATGAACTGTCCACGGGGGGAAGTTTCACGTCACTATGTTAACCCTAGCCTTTGGAAAACCAGATGTGATAGAATCCTATAAATACAGCCAAGCTGGAGCTCATTACACTGTGGCAACACAACATGTCTTCTCAGAATGGCAAATTCAGCACACACAGGAAAAGCCCTAGGATTTTTACAGTGCTAGAGTAATACCCAGATGCGCAGCGTTCACCTACAACTTGGATATTACTGGCCTGTAAAAGAGCGAGAATGCTTAGCATCCAAGACACATGGTAGCCCTAGTATTAGATTTATGTATACAACAACAACGACAATTACCTGAGGGAAGCTCAGTAGGTTGTAAGTTTTGGATTCTTTTTTCCTCAGGAGTTCCAACTATGTTCCCAGGACCTACCACAGAGCACCAAGTATGCTTTGTTGTATTGCTTATATTGATCTCAGTGTCTGTCCACCAACAATGTCTATATTGCATGTCAAATATGGGGTTACATTCTACATATTTATGAGTTTCTCAAGCTCAACCAAAGTTATAATTTCTTGCATTTATTCCTCATTTACCCTTGGTCTTTTTTTCCTATGTATTTTCAAACTCCCATTTGTTGTGACCTCTCATCGTGTATTCTCATTTTGAATTGCCAATCTGATGCTATGGGTATGGGTCAACAGTAAGTTGGAGTGAATTTCTGAAAATGCTAGATCATTGAAGCCTGATTAGTCATTATTCCCAACTCGAAGTCCATTGATCTAGTGGAATCCACTATGGGGGGTGTTTTGTCACAAAAGGTCTCTTAGAGTCTGTTGCTTGTTATATAGAAATAGTGCAGAATTGAGTATCACAATGAGGCATCCAAGTGTTGCACACCGGGCCGTAACGTAAGGTTCTGGGTAGGTTGTCTGGGGGTCGGGATGGGACTCCAGAATGCCACATCAGATGATTTCAAAATTTGGGTTGTGCAGCGCGCACCTGGACCATACAGCACACAATAGTCACAAGGTATGTGCAATGTTGGATAGTCGTATCAAATTCCATTACTGAAGACTAGTTTCAACCAGTTATTCTACAACTAATGTGGGCTAAGAGAAAAACTGTATCAGCGAATATTCTGATTTTGTCAAGAACGACTGCCTGGTTTTCTGTCCTGCTATGTCTATGTAAAACTCCTATGTACTCTTTCCAATGCACCCACTACGAAAGATGATCCCCCTTGATGTTTAACACAACTTTTCCTGTGACACTTCGATATTACATGTCTTTATTCCTTCTATAATTTGGTGCCCCACACTTGTAAACTTTCCCTTCTTAAGGCAACATTGCCCAGGATACAATTCCTTCCCACTCCATTTTACTGGTTATTTCCCACTACTCTTTCCCAGTACATTTCCACAAGTACCCGCCCCGAGGGGGGGGTGATTATTAACCCCACACTCAACAGAAAGATCTCCCTGGTTTCTTTTGTAGAGGAATCCAATATCTGTTATTGTCGATGACCTCTTGCTGGAACTACCCATCTATATACCTGGCTGCTTTAAGTCCCATCTTTTCAAAAGCCTTTTATGGATGTCCTTTAATTACTTCGTCTACTTGGGTCCCGCATTCACTGGTATGATTTGTAGCTCCTCTTCTGCTCGGCTGGGATGTTATGGTGGAATTGTTAGAGCTGGGGCTATTTATTGAGTTCCTCAAAATGTTCTGTCACATCTCTTCAATTGTTGTTACTTTACCATATCATTACTCAAGCAATTTTCCATTTCTTTTATTCCTGATAAGGCCATTTGCTTGCTTTTTAATTTCCCTGTTAGCCTTCTTTGTGTTATCTGTACAGGCTCCATCCATGTGTTCCTTTATGGCTGCAGCTTCCTCTTGCTGTCCCTTACAAACCAGCTCTTTCAAATGTTTCCTCTTGTCTCCTTTTGACCAGTTTACTTCAACTTCTTTGTTTTGGATTCTATGTACCAATTCTTAAAGCCTTGGAGATTTGGTACGCTTCTGGTTTTTCTCGTTTAAATCTGCTTTCATGTTTTCTATCTTGATTATGGTATTCTGTTGTTTTATCATTGCTTTGTGATGATGTTCTCTTTTTTCACAGTTAACCTCTCTCAGCACATGTCCATGTTCCATAATTTTGTTTTTACTTGCTGCCCAGTTGTCTTCAATATTTCTAGCTAACTATCATCAAGTTGTTGGAAGGCACAGTACACACTTGGTATTTTTGAGAAGTACTGAGGCTTGACAAATGCCAGATTTTTCTCTTATTTCCTGATTTTCCCTCTAGAATATTCACACATTGTACTGTTTGTCCTATAAGCTATGTACTGTTTGTAAATTTTCCAGCGAATTTAATTTTGTTTTTTGGCTTTCAGTAGGAGGTGTGTTGTTGCTGACACCACCATCTTCTACTCATCCTCGTATATCTTTATCTTCTTGTAAGATGACCAAAACTTCTTATTTATGCCCAATGTGATCAATCGGATTGTTATGTTTCTGTTGGTCCTTATAAATCCAATGTTGCTGTATGTATTCTTTCTATGTGGAAATATGCTTCCTCCTTATCCAGTTGAATTTTTGAAGCACAGAAGTTTGTTAATAGCTTCCTCATTGCACTGTACCTAATCCATCGTTATTTCCCATGATTTTTCCAGACATTCATGTGTGTCTGTTCCTATTTTTGTGTTTAGGGTCCCTCATCAAAATTTGTGCATGTCCTTTTTCTTCGCTTTTTATCAAAGACATTTTGTAGTCTGTTGTAAAGCTGCTAGCCGAAGCAAGCGGTGAAGTCCGACAACCACATATACCACTTAGGGAATCAAGGGTTAAAGAATGACACCATCTCTAGGTGTGCCCGGCACGGACGGGCACACTACACAAGAGGCCCCAAACTCCTCTCCTCACCCATGTCCATCCCCTCAGACCAAACATATCTCATTTAGCCCCCCCCCCCCCCCACTGCTCCCCGTTCCCCACTGCAACTGTACCTCTCCCCACATATCCCCCAGACCCTCCCCCTCACACCGCCCTCCCCCCGCACCCCTTATCATATCGTCATCCCCCACCAATCCTGACCCTAATGGCTCGTGCAAAATAGCTCACCCAGCCTCACACTCATCACCCGCCCCCCAGTATCCCAAGCTTGTGTACACACTCGGTCCTCACCCTCACCTAGAAGGCTTGAACTGTAAATGACCAATCCCACACCACAATTATCCAGGATTCCAGCCCGGCAAAAAGTCCCAACCTGCCCCGCCATGCCGAACAGGAAATAATGACAATCCCTCATCAACAGGGCAACTCCCCACTGAAGTAGCTCCAATATCATCATCCGATATCATTAGAACCACGTATCACAGAAGATGGAAACACCCAAGGTAAAAAGGGATAGACAGGACAAAACGTAAGGAGAAGTAACCTTTTGATATCATGCGAAGACATTCTTTGTTCTGAAAAAAACAAAGAGGGCAAAGCAGCATGGCAATGATGGAGAATACACAAGGAGAAGAAACCTGTGGAATATCGATACCAGAAGACATTCCTGCGACCTACTACACCATAAGGGGTTTTACAAGGCAGACCCATGGTAACCACAAGTACCAATACCAAAAGGAAAGAGGGAGAGCTTGGCCAACAAAACTACCAATATTCAAAAAGGGTGGACACTCGCCATTGAGGCAACCCATAGAGGCCATATCCCCGTTCTCATTGTCCCTGGGTAAAATCTACTCTAGAATCCAAGAGCAGAGACTCCACATCCGACCGCCTAGCTGAAGCCACAATTGGATGTGAAGCCCAGTGCGGATTCCGAGCAAACCGAAGTACTCAAGACCTAATCTTCACACTCAGACTCAGCAGCTGAGGTGAAAAGGCCCTTGAGTAAAGAAGTGAGATGCATCTTTGTTTTCATAGATCATGGAAACGGCGTTTGACAGGGTTCCCCTGGAGCAAACTTTGGGACTGATTGGCAAGGAAGAATTATTCCACAGCACCTCTGATTGATACATGGCTATATGGGGGGGGGGGGGGGGGGGGGGGGGGGGGGGGGGGGGGGGGGGGGGCAGAGCTTCTACAAGTCTTGCTGCAGAAATTAAGTGAGGACAGCAAACCATAAGTCAGGAAAAGAAATTTCAGGACCAACCCCATGTGTGTAAGACAACAATAAACAATCTTCTTGAAGGCCTGAGGACTAGAAATGAACCAGGCCAGGAGAAAACACAAGCCGATAGGATGATAGACCTGGCGCTCTCTTCTTCCAAACCTCTACACCTCACGTAAGAAAAGGGGATCGACTAAGTAAGTGTCAGGTTTAACTACGTTTGCAAAGTCACAGCACCTCTGTGTAGATAAGGAACTTCAAGAACAGCCATTAAATTTGTTCTCTGACCATTTATTATTATTTGCTTATCTTTAATTTGCTAAAAAGAATAATGTGGATGTCCTGAAAGAGGCCTAACGTGCAAAGAAGCATATTCTATCATGATAAAGGAAGCATTCTTCATTTATTTGGCATGATTATATAGAAAAAGAAAGCTGAATAAAATCATGAACTAACAGAAATATAGAAGGAAGTAACATTAGAAGTGGCTAACAAAGACCAAAAGGGAACTGGAACCATTTGGACAAGCATGGCATTGACTACAAGACAACACGACAGAATTTATAAATAGTACAGGAGTCAGTAAGTAGTGTGAGACATGATTCTCCTATGCCACCAGCATGGAAATTTGAATAAGATATAGATTACTATGTTGCTATTTAACCTATTTTTTTTTTGCATCTACTTAAAAATGGCTATAGGTAAAAAAATGGTATTGAACTTTTTACATCCAATAATTTGTTCATTTCTGATTAAATTTATATCCTGAATTTTTCCTTAGTATTAATAATACACTATTGGTAGCTTTTAATATAACATGATTTATTATAAAAAATATTAAAATTATTTATAATTAGTGTGCACTGTTTAGTTCCCCGCGGAGTCCCTGAAGACACAAAATAAAGAAAGAAAGAACAACTACACCCTTAGTCATGACGGCTTTCATCTTTGATCCATAGCCGCCACGACCGTCCAAGCAGTCAGGCTGTCCCATCACGCCTAGTGGCCCGATTCTTCATAGGGCCAACAACAAATTGGTTACTCCACGTTTGCATCCGTATCGGCGGCCATTCCTTTGTTACATGTGACCCCCAAAACTCCTGGTTCACTATCTATTGCATTCTCAGGGCCTCCACTATTCCTACGACATGTTGTTTTTTGGTCGGGCCTCTCATTTCGTTTTCCTTCAGGGTTCCAAAGCAAAGCTGTTTCTTGTGAGGCATCAGGGTCTCCCTTCTGAGACATGGCCAACCAGCACCAGCAAAGGCATGTGTCGTATACAAGGTTGCATTAATAGAGGTTTGCAAGGGGCTCCAACCTCATAAGTAAAACAAAAAGCCCACATAAACCCCAGATGTAAAATCATGTCACAGCTTGGTGTAGGCTTCCTTCCAAATCACCCGCTTAAAGTGGTGGTCTCCATGCCTCTAGAAGGAGCCCAGAAGGATGATGAAGAATGGACGAAGGAACAATTCTTTAATATATTTTTTTCTTATTTTAATAATGTACTTAAGCAATCCCTCGCAGCCTTTTCCTTTCCCTAAACTCAATATAAGAGTCAGGGTACCCATTTACAGCTGGGAGAACTGGAGGCAAGACCAATCCTGTGATTCACACCTGTCACCTTCACGTTGCAATAAACCTGCGCTGTAACCACCCCTCTATCAATTGTTATAAACCATATTATTAATATTTAGTTTTGTGCAATTTCCCAAGGGGCTGCAACCCTTTAACTTGTAAGAAACAACTAGCTGCAGAAGTCACGACTAGTCAAAAGCAACTGAAATATTCTGCAGCTATTCTGCACAGGGACCATATTCAGAAAGAGGGCTCCATAGTACCACAGGGAACACAAAAAGGAAAGATCGAAGATGCAAACTTGGATCAATTAAATCCAAATTAATAATTTTTAATATTTACACAGGTGAAAATTCATCGAACATCACACATACCAGTTGATAAGACAAATTGCAAAAACAAGCAATCAAAAAAAAACAGGGCCAACTGATTAGGTCCATTTACAGAACAACCATGGATTGCTATTTGTCCATAGATTTCCACCTCGTCAAATGATACCATTATGTCATCAGGTAAGTGTTGCCAGTTATTTCTGCCAGAGAGATTGTTTTTTTCAGCTTACTTCCTAAATTAACCAACAGACCACAAGAAATCAATTGAAAAAATGGACATTTGCCTTAATGTAAACCAACAAACCTCGGAGTCCTATAGTTGAAACGACAAACTATTCTATTATAAAAAGAAACAAAAAAATTCATTTACAAGTTTTAAACTAGTATAAGTCCACATTAACAAGAAAACATCTTCAACGTTTATTCGAACATATTCTGAAGCCAACATAAGTTGTGTTATTACTGTAAGTAGTTGGGCGCAGTACAAAAATTTGGCTTACTATCTTCACATCATTCTTCTTCTGTAACTTGTCAAGCTGAGAAGTGTGGGAAATTGAAGTTTTATGACACTTGATCAAATGAAGTCCCCCCCCCACATTGGGGTAAAACTCATTTTGGTGTAGGATTCCGAGGTAATATTAGTCAATCACGTGCCTGTATATGGTCCTTCGTCCTTGGCCCGAAGATCAAAAACTTCTACTGTTGAGTAAGTTTGTATGTAACTGATTGCTCTATCCTGTCTCTCATAAGTTCCAAATTGTTTGTACAGATGCACAATTAATTTTGACAGTAACTTCAACTGGTCCTTTTTGACATCTGTTACACCCCCCCCCACCTACTGATAGTGTAACGTCCATGGCCAAATTACTTAAATGCAGCACTGATAACGTTATGTTTGGTGGATATTAGATTTATCTGGACTAAACTGTTACTGTTGTGTTGTGGATCTGTAATGTCTACAGTAGATACCTACATATACCCCACAACAGGCAAACACAGTAAGAGAGTCTACAGGTAAGCGATTTGCACAGTTTCTCGATACAAATAGACCCCCGCCCACTCCGGGCTATTACTAAATACTGTTTAAGATTCCCTGACACATAATGAAAATATTAAGGTTCTTGTGTGTTAATCGTTTACAACCCACAGGTACGTGCAAAAGTCCGATGGATGTTTGTAAACTACTGGTTGACATTTTCATAATGGGATTCTTCAACCCACAACACATTTGAGAAATACACATAGACTCGTTCTCATCACAACCCAAGATATACATACCAACAATAAGAACCTGCGCACATCGAGCCATCAAAATGAAACATAAAATAACAAGTTGCCTAGAAGTACTCATATTAAACCACAGCGTTTCTAAAGAATCCCTCAATAACATCCCACTCACATGAGCTATCAAGATATTCATGGCCAAAAGTTACTCTTATTACACACAGCGCTATAAAGAATACCTCAATAAACAAACCTCTCCTACAGGAGCTATCATGATTCATGCCCCTAAAGTACTCTTATTAAACTCAGCGCTATAAAGAATCCCTCAATAACAATCCACTCACAGGAGCTATCATCGATTCATGGCCCCCCCCCACCCCCTACAAAAAAAAGTTACTCCTTAATAAACTCAGCGCTATAAAGAATTCCTCATAACAATCCCCTCCTCACAAGGAGCGATCATAGATTCATAGGCCTAAATACTCTTATTAAACACAGGACTTCCCTCACACAGGAGTATTATGCGCCTTCTAAAGACTGCAACACTATCCTGCAGTATAAACATTTTCCCACAATCCATCAAAAAACTGCAGTTTCATACAATACGGCTTACCCACACGAAAAATCTTCCGACCATAATAAATTTCAGCACTGTTACCTGCTTTTCCCCAACCCAAAAAACCACTGTCCTCCTAACCCGGTCAAACGCCCCGAACTCTCTCCCCTAGATAAACACCTCGACCCGCCACAAAAGCAAAACACGAGACTTTCTCACTGTTCACCACGCACAACACAAACATTTGCGGGCATAGCAAGCCGAGCTTACCACTCACCCAACTCACAAACAATACCAGAATAACTACATCAAGGCGCTTTTTTCATCGCTGTCCTGTAAAGTCTGGCTCTCACGAAACCTATCACGAATATACGCTCTAAATAATTGGATAGCTAACAAGCAACTACAGTGCTCCAACTCAGAAATCTAGTCTGCTACGACTCAGAGACTCCAGATGTACGCCCCTTTACACCTAATTCTGTATTCCTTATCATCGTAACATCACCCCCCCAGAAAGATAAATAATTGATTCTATCAAATTGTTTTGACAAAATTCAAATCCCAAGAACCAAAAAAGATAAAGATACAATGAAGCTCTAACAGATGCGCTCTAAAGAATTACCTTTAAGTTAAGTGAAAAATAAGAATACTAACAAAATATAAAAACATTAAGTGAAATGTAAAAATGTAGGTATCTAATGGTAATACAATTAAGCACTGACCAAAGATAATGCATTACAAAACCAAGTTTAAGTGAATACACACAACTAAATAGGGAACAACCGATGTAACAAAAGAAAAAACAAGATCACAAGCAAACGAAAAAATGATCCGTAATAAAAGGTAAGTATGAAATCCTAAATAAGATGCAAAAACAATAATATTAACATCAAAACAATTTATATATGTAAAATAATTTACAAAAATCACAAGTAGCTACACTAATATTTAAAAGTTATATTACCAATAAAGTAGACAAATACATATAATGAAATTAGAGAAGCTAAATAAATAAGTATAACAAGGAAAATGAAGTGAAACGAAAATAAATCACGAAATTAAAACAAATATGAAACCATCCTAGAAAAGGAGACAATAGAAAAGAATGGAAGAATGAAGAAAAATCAACAAAGGACAGATAGAAAGCAAAAAAGGAATTGAATATAAGAACGACCGTTTTGATTTAAAAAATATACTGAAATAGACAAATTTAAATCAATAACGTATTTCACAAATACATAACAAACAACGATCGAACAGCACAAAACCAAAATAACAAAGTTATTCCTATATACTAATACTACAAAAAATAGTTTTTATAACTAAACAAAAACATTAATCAGTAATCTAAACAAGTTATACAAGTTATACATAAACAAGCAGATAAATTATCGACAAACACACACAAAAAGTCTGATAGCATTGCTATAAGAACCAACGCATAAATTCAAGCGCAAATGATCAACATAAACATCCAAAAAACCAAACAAAAAACTTTCTTTAAAGAGACTAACATTTACTCTACATATCACAAACCATAGCACATAGTCAAACGCTAGGCATAACACAAAAACAAAAATAAAACATTTACAATGTCTGGAAAAAAAAAAATATTATCCAAAAAAATACAGTAACAAAAATATTAACCGTATATGCAAAGTTACATAAAACTATAGTATTTAATTTAATTAATACAAAATACTAAAATTAGACAAAATTAACAAAAAAACGTAGACTTTAGCAAAAATGAGAGCCATAAAACAATTTCCAGTATCTAGAGCCAACAACACTAAACAACACATTTAAGTTTTTTACTTTTTTGTTTTTAAATACGTCACAACCAGAGAAACACACAGAAAAAACACACTACTTACCAAAAAACAAAGATTAGGCAAAAACATGTAAAAAACAACGTAAAATGTATAGATTTTAAGCAAGTGGCTTAAAACCAATCTCTAGATTTTTCTCAATCCCAATAAACAATATCAGCAAACCGCTGTTAAATATTCCCCACTATACAGTTTTATCAAATTTAAACTTTAAATTAATTTACCGGCTGACAATCACGTTCAGCTTAAGCTAACAGTTGTTATTGTAGATAATAAAATTATATCTAATCCTCCCACCTGATATAATTAAAATAACTTAATGTGTAACATGTATTCAACTATTCTAGTAAGGTGCAGAGGTGCTGGGCAAAACTCATCATGTACAAAACTATTTCTACCCAACACATACTGTAAAACCAAACCAAAAAAAAAAAAAACCCTTCAAGTTCAACACCACATAGTATAAAATGTCAATGATTATAAGGTTTTAAAATTAGCATAGGTATTTATTTCGTAACCCAGCTAAGGTTGCATCATGAATAGTAAACAATCAGGGGTGGGCTCATTGCATTCATTGCATAGTAAACAGGGGGAGGGGGTGGTTGGGCGTCACTACCAATCTAACACACTACATTATAATCCAAAACACAATAGTATAAAAATAGCATCGAAATGAACTAATTTAATAATTAAAACAGTCCATACAATATAAAGGAAAACAATAGGACATCAAAATGATGCGTAAAGATGATATAATCCTAATATAACAACCTATAATGATCTATGCAATAGGAATACATAATAACATCTACTGTCCTAATAAACAAACAAAACAAAAATCAAAACCCGCAAACAAAAATCTCCATAGGTCTTGGCGACAATCTCCTACACACTAAGGGGTAAAACGTCGAACCATGGTTTCGATAGCACGCTGATATGTTCTGCTTGAAGAAAAACACTCGCTCGGCAACAATGTTGGCCTATATCTTGTTGTAGCGCGCTACCGTAAACAGCCGTTAACGTAAACAGGAGCGCTGACCCCATATCAAGAAGTCGCCTCTTTGTATCAAAAATCACAAAAGCAACTTCCATTATATAATGAATGGTGAAAATTTACTTACGAACAACGGAGAGGTTAAACAAACCAATTACCCCTCAATGTGGACCGGTAGTGGTTAATACTGATCACCCCACTATGTCATCCCGACCTCTTCTTTAAAGTTCACAACACGTACTGCACTATATCAAAATACAAAACATAACAAGCATTATAATTGTGACATCCATTATCAATTTGCTACATTTCTTAATAACAATGCTTCTAGGCCACATGTCGAGCAACACTTAGCATAATTGCTCCTTATTAATCCGTCTTAATCAAAAAAATTTAACATACATTTCCCTCTTTGTATTGAGCTATAAATTAATGTCTATAATCCCAGTTTAACATGTTTAATGATTAACGTTTTTTTTCAACCTCCCACAAAAAATCTTTCAGAAAAATTAATGCACGATTGAAAACCCCCCTCTTCTTTTATTTGTCTGTACCATTATTTTCAAATTCTGAGAATTAAACAGTTGCGATAACCTTAACAATGTCACTATCTCATCTGAGAAGGAAAATGATATCATATGAATTTCCTTGGTAACTTTCTAAACTTAAGAAAAAACTCTCCTACAAAAACTCTTTCCATTCCTTTTACCCTTTGACAAAATGCTTTGTATTCCAGTATCCATCCTCAGATCTAAATATCCTTAATATCGTTACGCCCTATAATGGTTTACATTCCTTGGAACCCATAACTTATAAACAATATCCCTTGTTATCATCTTCAAGAACCTCCAAAAACAGTTACTCGATATTACTCTTTTGGGTGCTTTTAGCTTGAAATCTAACAGACTGGACAGTTTTACCTTATCCATTCTCTTCTATTCCACACAACCGCCAAGATCGTTGCTATAAGGAAGCAAATCCAAAGACCTTCCGAAAGTATATAATTTTTCACTCCGTAAAAGATTAGTTTGTCTACTCACCATCTAACCTTTTTCAAACCGCACAGATTTGTAATCGGGGCTGGCTCTTTTGCATTTTTTTTTCTTCGTTGGTAAACAATATTCTGTCTAAGTATTTGTCCAACATTTACTCAGTAAGCCACATTATTCCGTTGTTAAAAATACAACACATCGAGTTAGTGACCCTGCCGCCCGCCTCTCCTCGCTCTCCCATCCCGCTCACCCTCGCCACTCTCAGCAATTTCAGACGATTTTTTTTATGTGTGAAATCTTTTTCAACTGTAATTTCCTATTTAATTTGTCAAATGTCAAACCTCTCCACTTTAACTTCTTCTCATCCCTCTGTCCCCCCAGTTAACAATTCTCTCATTCTTAATTTTTAGATCTCCTCCTCATTTCTCCTCAGTGTTGTTTTTACTCTTCTTCTAATTTTCGTCTCCCCCCCCCCCCCCATTTCATACCTTTTCCTTTATTTTAGCATCTAGTTTGACATGTTTCAATTAGACTATCATTTTCTATCACAATTCGTCCCCCCCTATCCTGGAACTTTCTTCGGAATTACTGTCATGGTAATGTCTTTCTTTTTTTAGTTGGCCAACTGATACTATCTTATCCTCCAACTTACATCATTGACAGCATATTAATGTAAGTCTCTTCAGAACACCCCATGCTATACTTCACATTTCTTGGCCTGAACTATGTCAAATATTCCATGTATCTTCTTTCTCCCCCTGAAACACCTCCTCTCGACCCCCCTGGTCTGAGATAACCAACTTTCGTCCATCCTTGCTTTCAACTCGAATTTCCAACTTCTTTGTTCTTGTTCAATCAGCATTTAAAACGCGGCATGTACTTTTAGTAAGTTCGTGTTTGACTTAAATCAACTCAGTTTCGAGTTTAGATACGTTACGTGTAGATTTACTCACTTCATATTAAACTTTTAAACAATTTGTCCCTTTTCCCTTAGGGCACTCTGTTTTTGTTGACATTTATTTGTTTCTCACTTCCAAATTTCCCTTTTTCTGCCTCATCAGGAAAACCGTTGTGGATCATTTTGAATTATAATTTATGCATTATCTGACCGAGTTTCAAGTTTCAATATACTGTTTGATAAAAAACACACGAAGGTGCTGTAAGCAAATCATCAAATACCATAGCCATTATCTTACATTGACAAAGAAGCTTAAGTATGTTCAGCAAATAACTTTAGGAATACGACAACATTAACCAACAAATCGTCCCCAAGATCGCATAACTCCAATTCTGGACCACACATCCCATTTTAATCTCTACCTTTAACAATGCACTCTCCAACCATAGGCCTTAGATCTGCAGGATTATTATCAAAATCCATGGGAGATTTAATCACCCAGTTAACTATATATCTAGATCAATATAAAATATTAAGGTCGCAAGTTTAATGTTTCAAGAAAGTTTTCTTGACAATTTACCCTTCCATTTCACACAGTTCAGTATGTATAGACCCCAAAAATATTATTCATAACTATTGTATCCATCAATTCCTCTTTCCATCTGAGGGAAAGTCCAACCATATATCATGGCAACCATACCAATACTTAGCATCAATAATAACTAAATCCTAAATAAATATGTCCTATATAGAATTAGACAACAAAAACAACAGATTTCAAGAGTATATCGGAGAGCAAAGCACAGGAAGGCCTCGTTTGACAATAGTTAAGGCGACACAGTTTCACATCACAAAACAAACCACTTTCTTTGATGAAAAACCCTTTCTGATCCATTCCGTTAACCCCCTGAATATCACACAAGTTATTCAATGGTAAAACAATCGACAACAGAATAGGCATTGGAACTTGACACCTTGAGAACCGCTCAGGTCCATCGATTCAGCCCTACGGGGCCTAACACACCGCACAGAAACCAGAAATGGTACACCATCTGTCAATTTCGTTTGAAAGAATTTATAACCGCTCTTTTCATACTTGCCTGATGATTACTTGTACTCACGGATCCAAGACAGCCACATGTATAGACAAGACATCACAAAATCTTGAGTAATAAATTCCTTGACTTGCGACTGACACTTGAGGTTAACAGTCCCAGTTTAACTGATACTGATAAGTTTTCCTTGGGCCCTGGATACACACTCAAATGTTTATGTCCAGTCTTTCCATCATATACTAACGCCACTCAGGCATACACCGCTAACACTATAGAATTAATAGACACGGCAATTTCGCGGTGTGTCAATCCTATAACAACTAGCACAAAAAAGAAACACCACTGTATGCACACCCCCCCTAAAAGTATGTGTAATGTCGTCAAGGCCAATTACCAAAAAAATGGCAGCACATATAACGAAATGTTTGTTTGGAAATTGATTATCTGCTACCGTTAACAGTTTGTGTATAGTGTATCTGGAATGTCTACCAGTTGATACCTACATATACGCCACCCAGGCAAACACAGTAGAAGTCCTAACTGGTAAGCAATGCACCTGTTCTCGATACAAATAGACCACGCCCACAACCAGGTCCTATTTCTAAAATTACGTGTTAAGTTCCAGTCACCACATGTAATATTAAGTGCGAGTGTAGTGTAATTAGTCGATTACACCACAGGGTACTACACAGAGTCAAGTGATGGTGTTAAAACACCTGTGACATTTCATATGGGTTTAGTTCACGTCAACAACACATTGGATGAAATACAACATAGAAAACCGTTCAAATCACAACCCAGGATATACAATAAACACATAAGAACTTTCGCACACGGCAGCAACAATGATTATCATAATACATGGCCCTAGAGTACACAATTAAACTCAGCGCTATAAAGAATCCTCAATAACAATCCTCTCACAGGAGCTATCATGATTCATGGCCTAAAGTACTCTTATTAAACTCAGCGCTATAAAGAATCCTCAATAACAATCCTCTCACAGGAGCTATCATGATTCATGGCCTAAAGTACTCTTATTAACCTCAGCGCTATAAAGAATCCTCAATAACAATCCTCTCACAGGAGCTATCATGATTCATGGCCTAAAGTACTCTTATTAAACTCAGCGCTATAAAGAATCCTCAAAAACACTCCATCCACAAGGAGCTATCATGATTCAAGGGCCTAGAAAGTAACTCTTAATAAACTCAGAGAAATCCTCACGACAGGATATAATGGCCTTTAAAGACTGCACACTGCATTTATAAAACATGTCCCACAATCATCCAAAAACTGCCAGATATCATACTACGCTGTTAAACCCACACGAAAAATTCCCTCGACAGTTTAAATTCAGCACTGTACAGTCATTTCACAACTTCCCAAAAAAACACTGACTTTCCTACCCGTCAAACCGCCCCGGGAACACTCTCCCAAGAATAACACACATCGGTCCGCTTCAAAAAGCAGACACGAGACTTTCTCACTGTTCACCAAACACAAACAATTGCGGCTAGCAGCGAGCTTCCTCACCAAACTCCACAAACACATAACAAATATACTAATAAATAAGCGATTTTCACGCAGTACTGAAAAAAAATAACTATAAAAACTGATAAAAAAAAAAATCCTACTAAAATAATACGATAGCTAACAAGCAATAAAGTGCATATAACCTAAAAAACTAATACATAAAGACATACAAACACTATTACCCAGAATACATTCCCTATTACACTAAACATTGTATCCGATATAACAACATTGTATTAAAAGACTAATGAATAAAAAAAAATCCATTTATACCTAAATGCACATATTAAACAAACTAACAGAACAAAATTGTATTAAGTTTAATTTTTTAAAAGAAATATTAACACTAAAACAGAATGTACACAATCTTTATATTAACGAAACAAAAGTCTAAATTATATTATCTCTAAATTACAATTATTTATTTAGCAGTTTTATAATATATGACCAAAGACATAAAAAATCTCCCGTAAATATTAATGTCTCACTCTATCTTTTCACTTCCTGTTCGTTATCCTTTTCACAGATCTTCCCCATTATTTTTTTCTCTTTTCTTGTTTAATGTACTTGCAGTCACTTTCCCCGCGCATTCCATTATTGCTCCACATACTGTTACACTTAAGTGAGTGATTTTCTATTTATGTCAATGTTTTTCCTATCCTTTTCTCTTATTTCTTCCCTTTCTTATCCTTCCTAACTCTTTTAGCTCAAAGCAGTCCCTGTAACCATTTTACAAGCGATAGAAAAAAAAAAAATTATCAGCTTGATTGCTATGTGGATTTTGAATTTGTTTTTGACCCCACATAAGCTAGTGCTCTAACCTTTTGCCACTTGAAGTTTCATAACAGAATATGGCAGGTTTTAGAAAAATTATTTCCTTGACTTTTGACTTATTCCAATCCCCTAGGTTTATGAGTTTTTCACACTCTTTATATCCCCTTGTGGCCCAGGGTAGTGAAAGAGGCACAGTCTTATCATTTGCATGTAACTCCAATACAGGGTGTTTGGAGATTGGAGGGGTTTATGGTAAGCAATTGCTTCGCACAGTCAGCTAGTTGTTTAAAGACATAATTACCCCACTCAAAAACACACCCAACACATTTTTCATGCGAAATAACGCTCATATACATTTATGATGACACAAACCGCCCACACAATGACTAATTTTTGTCCCCAATCAAAGCCCTTGCCAGCAATAAAAAATTCCTTCATCGCCCTGACATATCCTCCATGGGGATTCAGGACAATTTAACCAGTGATTCACAAACACAAAATTAATATTCCTCTTCTTCAAGCCCCTTTAGGTCGAGAGCATAAAGAAGCAAATTCCCACCGCAGAAGTGTACAAGAGTGTGAGTATGTCTTTCTAATTCCATGTTCAAGCCTTTGAACACGTTTATATTTCTCATTATGTTACATTCTGTTAAATCTACTTCAGTTCTTTCATCCCAATGACCTGCATTTAGATTATAACCTTTAGGTTAAGAACAACTGGTCTGGGGTGATGCTACTATGTAAAGTTAGCCCCACCTACAAATACTGCCTTAAGGTAGTGAAGTTTGTTAGAGACTTCTCTATACTAGGTTCAGCTTTGAGAATGTGGGGTGTGACCATTTTTTTTAAACTCAATTAATTAATTGTTAAAAATTCTACCCTATGTATTTTTGTTATCTGTTACTACATTTCTACCATTTATCTTTTCCTCACACTCCAGATGCTGCTTCTACACAGCCTTAGCCTTGTTCCCGGAGAAATTTTGACAAGAGGCATATATTTTGTCTTACTGAACTTATTTCAACAATCAACCCAATGATTCAGCACATCTGTAGTTAAAGGCCCATATGAGTATACAGAGTTGAGAACCATCTTTGTTTTACAGAGATCTGAAAAGGCATTTGACCAGGTCCCCCCATGGAGCACACTTATGGACTGTTTATTGGGCAAGGAAGAATATTCCATCACCTCTGATTCATGCTATACAGAGCTTCTACAAGACTTAGCAAGAAATTATGTGAGGACAGCAAACAATGAGGTCCAGAAGAGTTCAGAGATCAACCCACTGTGTAAAAGAACCTTATCTTTACAAACATCCTTATGACGATTTATCAAGTCAAGAAGGAGGAGAACAAGAAAGTAATTCATGGGGTTACTGTAAGATGAGACAATGTATGTATTTCAGCCAAGCTGGCAATTGCAGGATGATGTTGCCCTGATTGCTAAATCAGAGGGCACAACTCCATCCAAACCTTGCAAGTCTAGGAAATAAGAGCGGAGAAGAAGATAGGAAATGGTCCATGAAAGCAGCACTAAAAAAAACAAAATCCATGGTGATATCACGCGAAAGAAATGAAGACACAGATTCAACTGGGAGAACATTCCTTGAGCAGGTTTGACTCACTTTAAATATCTCGAGCTATTCATACGACCGAAAGGTAGGCATCAAAGAAGAGTTGGC
>JAMPIV010004270.1:0-362201 GCA_024509875.1 Oreohelix idahoensis | reverse complement strand
AAGAATCTTTGCTACAGGGTCATGCATGAGTTGTCATATTGTCCCATCATTCTGATATCTTTCGATTTAAATTATGTATTTGGGATCTGCACTCACTAAACATAGAGGAAAATTGGCTCCTAAATACCATCGCAATAAGGAAGCTGAAATTTTTCATTCATATTAAAAGACATAATAGTCCGGAAAAATTAGTGATGGAAGGCATGGTCCCTGGAAAAAGGGGAAAGGGTCGACCTAGACGACGGTGGACCCAGGACATCACAGAGAGTCTGAACTTGTCTTTGACTGATGCAGGTCGACTTGCCCAGAATCATGATGTGCTCAGACCAGTTGTAATGGAGACAACATTCTGGAAAGAATACGCCACATGATGATGACTTGGGATCTATGTGGGTTCAGGCCACAACGTCCCACCTACATCAATGGATGTTGACTCGAACACACAGTCTCTCATATCCAGGTGCAGTGAACGCTGAGGAAGTCCCCCCTACATCAATGGATGTTGACTCGAACACACAGCCTCTCATATCCAGGTGAAGTGATCGCCGTGGAAGTCCCCCTACATCAATGGATGTTGACTCGAACACACAGCCTCTCATATCCAGGTGCAGTGATCGCTGAGGAAGTCCCACCTACATCAATGGATGTTGACTCGAACATACAGCCTCTCATATCCAGGTGCAGTGATCGCTGCAGAAGTCCCACCTACATCAATGGATGTTGACTCGAACATACAGCCTCTCATTTCCAGGTGCAGTGATTGCTGTGGAAGTCCCACCTACATCAATGGATGTTGACTCGAACATACAGCCTCTCATATCCAGGTGCAGTGATCGCTGCAGAAGTCCCACCTACATCAATGTATGTTGACTCGAACACACACCCTCTTATTTCCAGGTGCAGTGATCGCTGCGGAAGTCCCACCTACATCAATGGATGTTGACTGGAACACACACCCTCTTATTTCCAGGTGCAGTGATCGCTGCGGAAGCTACTGTTCTGTAGTAAGCTTCTAGCATTTGGCTTCTCCTGCACAAACGTGTCCATAGCAACACCTTCACGTGGTGACCGCGTTCTCAGAGTTTGCTATGGGGGCGACCGAGTGCCTGGCGGTATAACAGAGTTGGGAGTAGTTTGGGACCCCTAAGGTGCAGGCGCAATACCCAACGGCGAGTGGACCATGCTCTGGCCAGCACCAACCAAAACCCCACTCATGGGTTTAGTGCTACTTTTTCTCTTCTCCACTTGCCTACCAAACTTTCTCTGTCAAATCCATGATAAACCCCACCAAGGATCCCAAAATGGTGGTGGTAAAACATAGGTCTTTACCTAGAAGGGATCCGGGCCCTGCCCAATGTCCCAGCTGCAGCGAGAGTGCCATGCGACCTGACATTGCACCCATAGTCAGAATTTGTCCAACTCTTGAGATACAGGAAGCAAAGCCACTAAAACTCAATGGAAATTTAGAACCACTGTTCTGGGGAAAATCGTGAAGGCATAGGATGCAGGATGTGACACAGCCACAGTGAAAGCTCAGCCACAGAATGAAGAAATGAGGCCTGCATCATGAACGCATGTGACTAGCGGGGAATGTATCTCTGTGAACCCCACCTGAACCCCCAAAGCAAAGTGATCTCTAGAGCCAAAGAGGTGAGTTGCCAATCAATCAGTCCAACACTCATGGAGAAAGACATACCCATTGCATTCTTTGGGAGGGAGATGCCTGCAGCAAACACCCAATACCTCCAATGCCAGTCAAAAAACATTTTCCATACGAGCTCTGGCATCACCTCGGTTACCAAGGCCCGCGCTCAAGAGTTAAACCCCCTGCTCCATGCGAAAAATCAGCAAGTGGGAACCTTAACATTTTACAGCTAAATATAGCTGGTCTACAAAACAAGACAATCGAGCTTACAAAAATTGTACACGAACATCAAGTACATGTAGCCCTTCTCCAGGAAACAATACTTTCACAGAGACAAATTAACACCATGGGTTATACACAGTACAAATGTGAATGCCAAAAGTGCTAAGGCATCATGACCTTAGTCAGAAATGACACCCAAGCCACAGTAACCAACAAATCTGCGGCAGATATTGACCACCAAATAATAAAGCTATGGGGCAAAGATAACACTAAGTATACACTACACAACATTTATTGCCCCTTGAACTCATCAAAAGGTCTGCCTGAGTTTGAGCCCATACTAAAGAAAACTGTTATAGCTGGCAATCTTAATGCCCACATTCCATATCTGGTATATTGACAGTTTAACAGTAGAGGCCTAGAAGTTGAGGAGCTGTGTAATAGTACCAATTTAATGCTACTGCAGAGCTTGGAAACTCCACCAACAGGGCACATGGCATGACCGGCCGGCATGATCTGACAGTTGTTTCAGCTGATGTAGTAGAAAATTGTATCATCAAAGTCTTGGAAGATGTGGGAAGTGACCACCGCCCTGTCTTAACTACTATTTTAACACCACAGATGACATGGAAGTCTTGGGGTAAACTATCCTAGAACTTCAGGAAAGCATACTGGGACCGCTACGGCCGAGAAACTGATGCTGGGCTCAGTCAAATCAGTAGAACTGATAACATTAATACTACCTACAACAACATATGTACCACAATCCTAACAGAGTACAACAGATGGACAGCAAAAGTAAGGTTTATCACAAAGAAGAATAAGCGGGAAACCTGGCAAGAAAATTGCAACAAACTAGATCTAAAAAGAGAAGGGAACAAAGTTTGGAGACTCCTGAGTAACCTCGAGGAAAGCAAGAAAAAGACAAACCCAAAACCTATGGTGGATGGAAGTGGTGATGAAGTAACATCAAGCAGCAAGAAAGCCAATGTCTTCAACAAATTTTGTGCCAGTGTAAATAAAACACATCAGAGAAAGAAACTAGATCAGACCAATATGGCTGTGTTCGACGATCCGTTCAGCCCATAAGAACTGAGAATGGCGCTATGGAAACTGGCAAAAACAAAGCTCTAGGACCAGATAAAATTAAAAATGAGATGATTTGTCAACTAGGGCCAAAGGCAAAAGAGACACTTCTTTGGTTCATCAATAGAACGCGGAACAATTACCATCGGCATGGCTAACAGCAACCATCATACCTATTTTGAAGAAAGGGAAACCAACGGGAACACCAAGAAGCTATAGGCCCATATCCCTCACTTCATGCTTAGGCAAGCTGGTCAAGAGAATGGTAAACAACAGACTATATTAGTGGTTGGAAAGCTGGAACCTTCTCGACAACAACCAGGCAGGCTTCAGACGTAAGTGCCGCACAGATGACCCCCTCTTCAGGTTCACACAGAATGTGATGGATGGCTTCCAAGAGGGGAAAAGCACGATAGCTGTGTTCATCGACCTTGAGCAATCCCACGACAGAGTTTGGAGAAAGGGACTTTTGCAGAAGATGAGAAGAATGGGAATAGGAGGGAAAATGATCAGGTGGCTACAGGCCTTCCTAACAAATAGAATCATAGCTACCAACTATGCTGGTGCAATCTCAGGAAAAAGAACTGCCCCAAGGCTCACCTTTAAGTTGCACCCTCTTCCTTATCTTCATCAATGACCTTGCCAAACATATGAATGTATTGCAGGCACTGTTTGCTGATGACCTTGCCATCTGGACTACTGATAAATATCCCATTCTGACAAAACCAAGATCAACAGAGCTCTCCTTACAATTTCAGTATATTACGAACTGTGGAAACTTAAAATTAATACACAGAAAACTGTATACACCATTTTCTTATGCAGCCACAAAATAGCAAAAAGACCCATCAACATCAAACTGAATGGGGAAACACTAACAAAAGAGGAGTCCGCAGTCTATCTAGGAGTAAAACTGGACAGACAACTGAAATTAGCTGGACACATCTACAACCTCAGGGAAAAAGCATGTAAGTGCCTAAACCTCATCAAACGATTAGCTAGTACAAATTGGGGAGCGGATAAACAAACTCTCCGCCAACTATCCTCGGCTATAGGAGATCAGTGATAGACTATAACCTCCCCCTCCAGACCATTGTGAGTACTAACACCATCTCATCTCTGGACTGTGTGCAGAACCAAGCTCTCAGGTTAATTTGTGCAGGGATGAGATCAATACCCACAGCCTTATGTGAGATAGAAGCCAATATAGAGCTGCTGGATATCAGGCGTAAAAGAACACTTACTGAAGCTGTAGAGAGATACAGGAGACAAGAGAAAGACCACCCAAACAAAGTACTGATTGACACTTGGAAACAAACACGAAGACTGAAACAACTATCTCTCCTGGACATAGCCAAAGAGGAAAACGATAAACATCATCTCCCACAAGAGAGAAATGGAAAACAAATACTTTGGACCACCCCTTTGGGAGAACTTCCGCCAACCAACTGTCAAAACACAATTGATAGATAAAATGGCCAACAAGGAAACACTATCCACAATCTTGAAGATGTGTGCCTTGAATATCATAAACAGCTACTCAACATCAGCAATCCAATGCCTACACAGCTTTCAAAACCACCTCTTTTGCAGGATATGGTGTCTGCATATGGTATCTGGATGGATCCTCTTATGAGTTCTGTGACTCCATGTGTAGACACTGCTCTCATCCTTATGAAACAACCAGACACCTCCTCATAGAGTGTCCATCACTCACAAATGCCAGGAAAAAACTATTACAGATACCTCTGACAACCACCAACTTACTATATGGAACCTTGAAACAACTGCAGAAAACCTGCACTTTTTTAAGAATGGCATTGGGCTGCCAAGAGTAGACATGCTCAGCAGCTATGGGATATCGACAACAACAAATGATGTACTTCTAGTCTGACTTTGTCTCACTGCAGTTCCAGAAAATTATTCTGCAACTTTTCTCAAAATTTACTGTTTTATCTACAGAAAGCTAAGACAGCTTTGTTATCATGTATGCAGCTGAAGAAGACAGCCAACAATAAAAATCAGTGGCGAGCAACAAATGCAGCCCTGTATTCTATATGGAATACAAAGGATTAACAGTTCTTTCAGCAATACAAGAATCATAAGCCACATATAAAAATAGCAGAAACACGCATCTAAAATTCAGCACTAAGACACTGGAGTAAATAATAACATGTAACATGAGCCTTACTAAGACAACAGACATAGTTTTGTTTATCCTACAGCATTATTTAATACTAAAACACTTGGGTAAACAAAAATAGGTAACATCAGCCTTACTAGGAGATAGTTATGTTGACAGGGGACATAGTATTGCTAGGTCATACTTACGTTGACATAGTTACGTTTACCCCACCGCATTACTTAATACTAAAACACTGGAGTGAACAAATTAACAAATAAGCCTCACTGGGACACAGCTTAATTTACCCCAAACACATTACTTAATCCTAAAACACTGGAGTAAACTAGAACAGATAACATCTACCCCACCACATTACACCTTTAGCACGCTGCGGGCGACACATGTCGCCGAAGATAACCTATGCTCTGCACGCTGGAGCTGCCATGTGTCGCCTTACGGATATCACCGTTTCTAGCATGAGGACTTGTGTACACGTGATTTTCAGCCCCGGATGTTAAGTTGTAATTTTATTTGCAAGAGAGTTAGCTTCCGTTTCCGATCTTAAAAAAGTGATGGGTGTATCCGCGTTTATTTTTTGTAAATTTTTTAAATCGAAATGAATCGGCATCAGACACGCGGCCATTTCGCTCTAATTTTATTGTATTCTGACGCCATGCGGTGGGGATGAAATTTTTGTCTTTATAAGCGCTGAAATCGGTTCTCAGAATATGTTTGATGGCTGAGATGAAAACGAAAGTAAAATGGCCTTTCAAGTATGTATAATTTTCGGGGTTAGGATTAGGAATATCAGAAAAAAATAGGATTACGGCCGAATGTCACGGCTGGCTAGGGAGTTTGTTGCTTTGCTACTGATGATGGGTGTAACGAAAAGATCGTCATTTGATTTGTATCGCTCTATTGGTCAAATGACTTTCATTGAGATGCAAGGGATATGGACTCTTCGTTCGTTGGTCATTTTTAAAATTTTTTTTTTAAATTTTAAAATTTAAAAAAAAAATTTTTTTATTTTTTTTTAATTTTTTTAGTTTTTTTCATCTTTCCTTTCCTCTCTTCCTATCACATCTAACATGTACTCAAACAAATTTTATATCATCAGATTCATCATTCATTCATTTCTATACAATCTAAAAATTAGAGCAATTGACCAAAAAACAAAAAAACTATAGAATTTACAAGTCACCCACTATAAAAATGGGGCATTGTGAAAAAGAATGCAGTGGTTGGGCAAGTTTTTTGAATTTTTATGCAGCGTGCTAAAGGTTAATCCTAAAACACTGGAGTAAACAAAAACAGGTAACATAAGCCTCACTAGGACAAAGGACATAGTTACGTTTAACCCACAGCAATATTTAATACTAAAACACTGGAGTAAACAAAAACAGAGAAAGTAAGCCTCACTAGGACATAGTTATGTTTGCCCCACCACATTACTTACCTTCTTGTCAGCTTTGCTTTGCTCTATAAGCAGTGATTCTAAGTGCTCCATATCATTGTGTCTGAACCATTTGATGTGGCTGCGGGATGCCACCAGCCCTTTCTGTATAGCGAAGCATACATTCTCATCTCTGTGAGACAATACGTAAAGCAAATCAGGTAACAAATGGCAGAAGAGTTACCGTGATAACCAAAGCAACACTTACAAATAAGACAGAGAATGAAATGTGTAAGTACTGTTCAAAAGTATAATAGAATGTCATGGGTTATATTGGAAAAAAAGAGAGAGAGAAAGAAAGAGTGTGGGGAAGAAAGACATAAAACTTACGCAAATATGATATCTCCCCTCTTGGAATATGCTGGAATTGCACTTGCAATGGTTGCAAATCCATATGAGTACAAGATAGCCTCTTCACAGTTCATGAACCTTGCAATTTCTTCCTCCAGTTTTAAGTGCACATCTGTTTGTGAAAATAAACAATTTTATTTTTAACTGAGAGCAGAGACTCAGACGCCTAGCTGAGCTACAATTGGATGAGGTCCAGTGTGGATTCCGAGCAAACCGAAGTACTCAAGACCTAATCTTCAAACTCAGACAGCTGAGTGAAAAGGCTCTTGAGTATAAGAGTGAGATCCATCTTTGTTTCATAGATCTGGAAAAGGCGTTTGACAGGGTCCCCTGGAGCAAACTTTGGGACTGTTTGGCAAGGAAGAACAATCCAGCACCTCTGATTCATGCTATACAGAGCTTCTACAAGTCTTGCAGAAATTATGTGAGGACAGCAAACCGTAAGTCAGAAGAGTTCAGGACCACCACTGGTGTAAGACAAGGTGATATCCTGTCACCTTATCTTTTCATATCCTCATGGACGATGTCATCAAGGCATGTAAGGAGAGAACAAGAAAGTATTCAGTGGGGTACTGGAAGATGAGACAGGTCTGTATCTCAGAGCTGGCATTTGTTGATGATGTTGCCCTGATTGCTAAATCAGAGGCACATCTCCAATCCAACCTGCAAGTCTGGATGGAAGAGCTAGAGAAGAGAGGGGTGGTCATAAGCAGCTCTAAAACAAAAACCATGGTGATATCACGAAAGGAAAGAATGCATCAGATTAAGCTGGGAGAACAGGTCCAGGAGCAGGTCAACCACTTTAAATACCTTGGGGGAGCCAAAGATGCAGCAATAATGAATGCAGTCAGCGACCCATAGCTTGACTGCTTGCATCAGGACCAGCGAACCAGAGCTGGTCAAGACCGTACTCCACCTCCACGTGGTGGTCCTGGAAACAGTCTGCAGCAGTGCAGTCTGGCTGAGCGAGTACGGATCGAAATGGGAAGGCAAACCCAGTCCCTAAAAAATGCTGTGCTGAAGTCGGATGTGTCGACCGAAAGGTGCAGATATCACAGCTACGGCGTAAACAGACACAACGCAACCACCGTCCTTTTCAGGGCGAACGAGGAAGAAGAAGAAGAAATACCTTGGAGCTGTTATAGACCGGAAGGGAGGCATCAAAGAAGAGTTGGGAACTCGAAAAGCAGCAGCTGGGAGACTTTTTCAGGCCACAAATCAAGGATTCCTCAGCAAGAGAGAAGTTGGTAAGAAAACGAAGACGGCTGTGTACCGCTCCACCTATGTCCCAGTCTTGACGTATGGCATGGATGACACAACAATTCTGACATCAGACGAACATCAGGCCCGGAGGATGTTAGCATGCCTGGATGAACTAGTCAGCTGGTGCAGAATGAGCTTCAAACCCAAGAAGTCGAGAAGCATGTCAGTCAGGAAAGGGAAGATAGCAGAGGTCATCTTCATGGTTTCCAACCAAAGAATCCCTACTGTCATTGAGGAACCTGTTAAGGCCAGGAGCGGGCATTAAATTAACGTCAAAATACAAAAATGATGGATTTTGGGATTAGTCCATTTTCTGATACTTTAACATCTCCTGAATCTAAATATAACAGAATTAAATGTCAAAATGCACTCTAACAATATGTATTTTGACTTTGAAAAAGGTATGGTACAGAAAGATTTTCTCAAACTCGAGAAAATATGCCTAATTGGACCTAGTTTTTCCCATAGCAACCAAGCCTGCACCCCTACGTATTATACATCAGTGGATTCGCCTAGATCTGGGGAATCCTGTGATGTAGTTCATTTATTTTGGTAACAAAATTATACCCGCCAAGATCGAGAATTTATGGGTCGCTTTTTTTACCGATTACTTCCATATATGGAAATCGTCGGACATTCGCTGACATCGGCTTTTTCCGCTCACTATTCTAAACTGTTCGTTGGCTGCATGAATCCACGTGACTTGTAACAGCAGTGTTGACAATATGGCGTCGGATTGATAAATTCTGTGTACATATTTAGTTAGACTCATTTTTCGGAACTTTTTGTGTGAAAATGCCTCGAAAAAAGAATAGCTTTCGTCATCTAAACATGGAAATGGCCAGGGAGAAAAGATGGAACCAAGGTAGTGCAGGTAAAAGTCGCTAATTTTGTTATGGTAATGGTACAAAATGAATCACTGTAGAAAGCCAGACACGCACAACACATTTAGGCTAGGCCTACACAAATTTAGTTTTGATTGACTCTGTTAGAACTGAGTGGAGGGGGAAGAAGGTACTATATTTGGATATTGGAAATCTGACTTAATTTTCTTGAATTAATACACAATATGTCCTAATTATAACCCATAAAGGGTTCAACAATATACTTTTTTTTTAAAATGTCACGTGAATAAGCTATTAATTTTTTTTAATTTATGTATTTGCAAGGTTTTAGTAAACGCGTTGGCAGTAAACAGTGATCACATTTTTCTGGTTTGACAAAATGACATGATTCCACATTATACGATAAATTATCATGGTATTTATAAGCATGTGACATGTTTCTTGAGCTGTGATTATTTCTCATGTACTTTTTTCAGAACTAATGAGCCTAGTCTGCCTGAGGTTATACTGTCAGCTTCAGCTGTAAATGAAGGAGCCAGCACAAGCTCTTCTACAACTTCTACATCTTCACCCCACAGCACACCACGGTTCTGTAAAAAGCTGGAACTAAGTGCCTCATCGGTGCAAGAAGCTTCAACGCCTAACAATACGGTCTCCAGAACTATAGTTGATATGTCTGAGATATGCAACCTTGTTAGTCAGCTTGCTTGTCCAGAATGCTATGGGAAGCTGTCTGCAGAAATTAATAATCAGGCCAAGAGAGGTCTTGTTCAACACATCAAAGTGAATTGTTGTGTTTGCAACAAAACCGTTGCATCAACGTACACATCATCGGTTGATGAACATAATTCATTCAGTGTGAACAAAGTTGCAGTTCTATCATCATTGTTATCAGGAACGGGACCCTATAAATTTAACTACTTTGCACAGAACATGGATATGCCTGGCCTGCATCAAAAAACTTTCAACACAATTGCAAAAAAATTTATTTGCAAACACCAGAACTCGCAAAATTAATATTTGATCATGCTGCTAAGCTAGCACGCAGCGTAAACTGTGCTCAGAGCAATCAACCATATCATGAACATATTATGGATATTGGAGTCAGTTTTGATGGCAGCTGGCTCACAAGGGGCCACAGTTCAAAAATTGGTATTGGTTGTGTTGTGGAGATCTTGACAGGTCTTGTTATAGATGCCCATGTGCTTTCAAAATACTGTCAGACATGTGCTGCAACTGGTTCTTGGTACCAGAAGGAAGCCCCGGGAAACTTCAGCAAATGGAAAGAGGAGCATGTGAAGCAAGGATGTGATATAAATTTTGAAGGTATTTACTTCTGAATCTTATTTTTGATTTCTCCTTCTCCTTGTCTAAAAATTTAAACTGATCTAATTTTAATTTCTCCATAAGTATCAGTTTTAGTAACATAATTTATTACTTACATGTGTTTGCTTTGCTTCCATTGTACTACATTTGCTTCTACATTGTAAAGGAAAGTGTTCAATGTCTGCTTACATCATTATTTTAAGTGTTACTAATTCATACCTTTTCTTCTTTCTAGGAAGTTCAGGTGTAATGGAGGCTGAGACAGCTAGTGTTTTATGGAGCCGGTCTCGTGCTCAGCTCTAAAATGGCAGAAAACTGCACTAAGAAAAGGAACCAAATTAGGCACACATCTCAACAGAAATCCAGACAAGAAGCTGCAGAGGAAGCTGGATATATGGCTGGTATGTTCTGAATGACAAGTAAGCTATTTTTTTGCTGTAGTATTACATACTTATTTAATTGTTGTCTTCTTATGTATAAAAATGTGGTTTTCTCATAATCTATTTTTTAATCCTAATTTTCTTATAACTTCTACACTTATGTAAGAATTGGAACATATATTGCCCATAATCTTTTAAAACTTTTTATGTGATGGATTTTAAGTATCTGATCAAACTTTTGATTAATTGACAAAAGTAATGTAAAATTTAGTAAAATTTGTTACTATTTTTAGACACTATTTTCAAAGTCCTACAACTTTTTTTGTACTACTTACTTCGTCGTTCCCCTTCTACCGTGAGGTGTAGAGGTTTGGAAGAGAGAGCGCCAGACCATTCTATCAGCTGTTTTTTTGTACTAAAGTTATCAAAAATCCATCACAGGAAAAGTAATAATTGGAACATATATTGCCCATAATCTTTTAAAACTTTTTATGTGATGGATTTTAAAGCATTTGATCAAATTTTTGGTTAATTGACAAAAGTAATGTAAAATTTAGTAAAATTTGTTACTATTTTTAGACACTATTTTCAAAGTCCTACAACTTTTTTTTGTATTAAAGTTATCAAAAATCCATCACTGGAAAAGTTTTAACATATAATGATAAACGTTGTGTTCATATTTGGTATTCATAGCTTAATAAATAAAAAAGCCTTAGCAAATTGAAATAGAACAAAGAATCCAATATTGCTCAGCTCTAAAACGGCAGAAAACTGCGCTAAGACAAGGAAGGAAATTAGGCACAAATTTCAACTGAAAGCCAGATAGGAAGCTGCAGAGGAAGCTGGCTATGCTACCAGTATGTTCTAAATGACAAATAAGCAATTTTTCAGGGGCAATATTGCAGACTTATTTAATTGTAGTCTATTTTGGGAGAAAAATGCGATTTTCTCAAAATCTAATTTTCTTATCCTAATTTCCTTAAAACTTCCACACTTATGTGTTAATTGACATAAAAATTGGCACATATGTTGCCCATAATCTTTTAAAACTTTTATATTGGTGGATTTTGAGTATCTGATCAAACTTTTGATTTATTGCAAAAAGTAATGTAAAATTTATCAAAATTTGTTACTTTTTTTAGACACTTTATTCAAAGTCCTACAACTTTTTTTGTATTAAAGTTATCAAAAATCCAGCAGTAGAAAAGTTTTAAAATATAATGATAAACGTTGTGTTCATATTTGGTATTCATAGCTTAATAAATAAAAAAGCCTTAGCAAATTGAAATAGAACAATAGAATCCAATATGGCCGCCGTTTCTATGGCAACCAGTAGTGCAGTGCCATAAAACTCTTCATTTTTCGTATCTAGTATTGATATAAGTTAAGTCTGTGCATTTTCATTGAAATCCAGCAATTAATAACGAAAATAGCATTTCAGTGTAGCCCCTCCCCTTAAAAGTCTTGGCAGGGTGTACGATGCCTCATTAAAAGACTCGAAGGCAGTGCAACAGACAATAGAAATGGCAGGCAGAGGGCTACAGATCATAGACCAAAGCAGACTCCTGGGAAAATTCAAACTGTGGTGCCTCCAGTTCATGTTAATACCTAAGTTGCTGTGGCCACTGCTTATATATGAAATAAGCACAAGTCAGTGGAAGCTATAGAGCAGAAGGTCAACAAGTTCATGAGGAAATGGCTAGGGGTACCACCAGGTATGTCAGATGTAGCATTGTACTGGAAAAAGTCAAAACTTCTGCTTCCCTTCAAGTCAGTTGTTGAAGAGTACAAAGTTGGAAAGGCAAGGCTTGCAATGATGCTACACGAGTCAGCAGATGACGTCGTTAAGTCCATTCAGCCTACACTGAAAACGGGAAGGAAGTGGAGAGTGGAAGAAGCTGTTGATGCTGCCCAAGAGTCGCTCAAACTGAGGGAGGTAATCGGATACATACAAACAATAGACAGGGATTTGGGCGTGGAGACATCCGCTA
The DNA here is from genome assembly GCA_024509875.1 of Oreohelix idahoensis. Classification (NCBI taxonomy): domain Eukaryota; kingdom Metazoa; phylum Mollusca; class Gastropoda; order Stylommatophora; family Oreohelicidae; genus Oreohelix; species Oreohelix idahoensis. The sequence goes on along the minus strand of JAMPIV010004270.1, from coordinate 349,514 downwards.
GTGGTCCAAGGCATCAAGCAGGGAGCGCAAGACATGGTAGTTCAGGAGATACGAGGAGCTGAGAATGATAAGAGGTTGCAAAAAGCAGTGCAGCAGGCCCAACAAAGCCAATGGACTACATGGGAAGGAGCCCTGCCGAGGTCCTTGAAATGGAATAATATATGGCATATGGCACCTCTTAGGCTCAGCTTCGTTGTTAGATCAATGTATGACCTGCTGCCGTCGACCACAAACCTTGTTGAGATGGGGAAAGTCGGATGATGAGCTGTGGTCCCTGTGCCAGGGGAGGCAGACACTTGAACACATACTCTCAGCGTGTAAGGTGTCATTAGGGCAAGGGCGATACACTTGGCACCACAACAAAGTGCTAAATGAGCTTGCTGCGACAATAGACCTATCAAGGATGAAGGCGAATAGCAAAGCCAGGCTGAGCACCACAAATACATACTTTCTGAGGGCAGGAAAGTCAGCACACCCTAAACCGAGTAAACCAGGTAGCAGTTTACCATCTCTTCTTGACTGTGCAAACAACTGGGAGATGGCGGTAGACCTACCTGGACGAGGGGCATATCCAGAGAGTATCAGAAAATCGCGGAGACGGCTGGATATAGTGCTTCATTCTTCAGCATCGCTTCAGGTTATACTGATTGAACTAACCGTGCCATTTGAATCCAGATTGGACGAGCAGCATTCGTTCAAAGAGGCCAAGTATAATGATCTGGCCATGGATTTGAGACACGATGGGTTCACTGCAAGGGTCATGGCTGTTGAGGTGGGCGCAAGAGGGCTCGTGGCTGCATCAGTGTATGATTTATTGAAACTGTTGGGGCTGAGGGAACAGTCGAGAACAAGGGCACTGAAGAGGCTTAGTGAAACTGCCGAAAAGGCATCATGCTGGCTGTGGAACAACCGCAATGGGCTATGGAAACCGTGACAGTAAACTCTGCGGTACAGAAAACACTAGGAATTTTTCTAAGTCCACAGTACGTCGAGTTTTTCAGTGTACTGATGAAAGGGGTGTGACTGACGAGCAACAGGCGGTGTTTATTATGAGGTGTTAGGCACAGAATTTCAGTTGCTAGCACGCAGTGGCTAGCCTCGTCGGCTTCGCGCAGGTGTGTCCGTGTCTGTCCCTAGTTGTGTGCGACGGAACGAACGGAGTAATTTGTCTTCTCTTTGTTACTTTCACAATTGCCTCCACGGCTGGCGGAGTTGTGGATTTTAAAGTTGCTACCAAAGTGAAATGGGTTCATTTTCGATACAAGACAACAGGAGACTGAGACACTTGGGAATCATGACCCAAGTGGGCCCGCGCCCCCCCCCCCCCCCCCCCCAGAGTGTAAAGGAGTATACTGGGCCAAAACACTTGTCGGATGGGGGGACTTCTTCTGATGATCAGATTGCCTCCTGTTATATCGCTCTGTAAAGAGTTTCCTATCATCATTGCTGATACAATAGAATAAAAAGATATACGAGGGAAGGTCAAAAAGTAATGCCTCCTATTTTTTATGTATGTAAATACTGCATCGGTGTGCAATTTGTAAATTTAGCAGGATTCCTCAAACACTCTTCTGCACTGTATAGCATTACCAACCTGTTTCAGTAACAGGTAGCACCACTGTAACAGTTTTAAAATGGCTGCCAAAGACGTTCGGTTAAAACAACGTTATGTCATAGAATTCCTCAATGCTGAAGGCGAGACCCCAATTCGCATCCACGAACGTTTGAAGAATGTTTATGGAGATTCAACAGTGGATGTTAGCACTGTCCGACGTTGGGTACATCGTTATGACGAAGCTGAAGTAGGTCAATCCTCAATGGCTGACGCAAAGCGGACTGGCCGTCCGTCTACCGCAGTGACTCCACACAACATTCATCGAGTTGATGGCATCATTTGTGGTGACCGTCGGGTAACACTGGATGAACTTTCTTCCATGTTGTCCATTAGTAAAGGCAGTGTCCAGAACATTATTAAAGACCTGGGTTATTCAAAAGTTTGTGCACGGTGGGTACCCAGAATGTTGACAGACAGACATAAAGAAACAAGGAAAACCATAGCCATCAACCTCCTGCACCATTACGAAACTGAAGGAGAAGAGTTTTTATCGAATATTGTGACAGGTGATGAGACTTGGGTTCATTTTTTTGAACCAGAATCCAAGAGGCAGTCAATGGAATGGCATCACACAACATCGCCGACAAGAAAGAAGTTCAAAAGTTCACCATATGTAGGGAAAGTTATGGCCTCCGTGTTTTGGGATGAGAAGGGTGTGATTCTTCTCGACTTCTTGGAACAGGGAAACACGGTGAATGCAGACCGTTACATTGAAACTTTGAAGAAGCTTAGAGGTCGTCTTCGGCGACTTTACCCATTAAAAGATCAGAGAACTGCACTACTGTTGCACGATAATGCCACGCCACACACCGCTAAACGCACCATTGATGCGATTGCAGAATTTGGCTGGACATTATTACCACATCCCCCTTACAGTCCCGATCTTGCACCTTCTGACTTCCATCTGTTTGGACCACTGAAAGAAGATCTTCGCGGACATCACTTTGAGGACACCGAGACCCTTAAACGCGCCGTACGCCAGTGGTTTAGGAAAAAGGACACAAATTTTTACCGTGCTGGGATACATGCCCTTGTGAGAAGATGGACAAAAACTGTAACAAATAACGGAGACTACATTGAGAAATAAATTTTTGAAGTTCAGACTTGGGGCTACATTTCAATGTGAATTTTATCTGTTTTCTTGCCTATTGAATGAAATTAAAAATTACGAGGCATTACTTTTTGACCATCCCTCGTACTTCCAAGAGACCAACATAAAGTTACCATCAACTGTCTAAAGTCTGACCCTGTGATTTGTTGATGGTCATTGAAAATGCTAACTGAACAAGGAATTTCTTATGTTTAAATTTAAATGGGATGGTAGTATCTGATGTTTCTGAGCAGCTTCATTTAGCATAACACGCCAAATTATATCATCACATGACGACAGCCATCAAAGACAATGTATGAACGCCATTTCTGCAGACTGCTTTGTAGACTACTACATCTTTTGAAATCTGATTATACTTTGTCACAAAACAATATACTGTAATGGTTTTTCTTCTAAGAAGTGTTGAGGGGAAAAAATTAATATGTTTTGTTAATAACAAGGCTAACAGTACAAAGTTAACAAAGCATATTATGAGCAGAAAGTTTTAAAATAAATTTAAGCATGAGCAGGTTCAGACAAAAATAGTCGAGAACAGGGAAAATAATCAAGGAATTATTTCTAAAAAAATAAAATCACAGAAGCAATATTTATCATGCTTACCCATAGTTCCATAAAACCCCCTAGGTCCACATGACCCAACGCCATATACCCTCAAAGCTTTAATGGCCTCTTCCTGAAGAAGATATTAAGTTGAACTGTATGACACCTGTTACTCATGAAGCATAACTTAAGTATAAAACTTGTAGTTCATTAAAAAATCATAAACTGTATTATATACTTTAAATTTCCGTTAAACTAAGAAAAGTTTATCATTTATTACAAATCTTCAATGAAAATATGCAAAGTATGACATGCATTATTTCAGCTGAACTGTATTAAGTGTGCTATTTATGACCTGCTTCTTATGTCACAGACAAGAAAGTAACCAGATAGAGCCATGCCAGATGAATCACAAACAATCTGTGCCAGTCACTATGATCATTCTGAAGCCAAGGAAGCTACAGCAATGTTCAGAATCAGCAAGCCACAGAAACTTAGAAAAAGTTCAAGAAAAATAAAATGGGTATTCTTCACTATATAAACCTCTTCCAACTAAAGTTCAACAATACCACAGAGTACAAGTGAGTCTTCTGTACTAAAAAAAAAAAATCATTTTACGCCACTTCGATCATTTTGTTGCCAAGGATGTTATAGTAAATTCATAAAACTTTCGGACTCACATGAAGTGTCATTTGTCCTATTTGGTAACCCTATAATTTGTATTATGTGCTTATAACTTGAGAAATACAAGCACATCTACTTGCAAATGATTTTGTTCTAATGAAGTATTACAAACATTAGTTACTGCACATTTTCATAACTCTAAGCTTACTGCTTCTTCTTCAAGTACCATGCCTGGTGGCGTAGACCAGTGGTTCTCTATGTGGGTTATAGTGCCCAATGTAAATGACTCAGAAGGGGGGGGCGCATGAGCAAAAACAGGTTGAGAACCCATGGTGTACATGCTCATCTCTCTCTCCACAACTTCATGTCTCCAGTACTACGGTATCTATCAATTCTACAGTTAACTTCTTTCCATGCCATGACATCAAACTGTCCAGTGTCTGCTCTCTTTGTCTTCCTCTATCTCTATTTTCCTAGAAACTTTCCTGTCGTTACAATAAATGCCAGCTTTCCTCTTCTCATAACATGCCCAAAGAAAGTGGATTGCTTCCCTCTAACGTGTGAAATAAGCTTCCTATGCATATTGGCCTTTGTCAGGACATCCTCATTAACTCTTTTTGGCTGTCAATTGTATTTTTAACATTCTTTTATAAAACCACATCTCTGTGGCCTCCAGTGTTTTCCCTACTTGTTTACTAACTGTCCATGACTCACTCCCATATGTCAGGATTGGTTCTATATAACACTGTAGACACTTATATTCACAAATAATTGTTGCATAAAATACTCTTCATTTTACAGAATGCGGTTTTTGCCTGCGCTATTCTACTCTTCACTTTTGAGATGCATCTTCCATCTGATATTAACATGCCCAGGTATTTCAATCTATTGACCGGTTTTAAAACTGTTCCATTTACTCTGATTGTGCATTCTGGGGAAGCCATTTTCTTTGAGATGACCATTACTTCTGTCTTTTAGCTATTAAGGCTGAGGTCTTTATTTTCACTTTCTGTTACTATTGTATCAACCCTTTCCTGCAACTCCTTTTCACTTTTTGCTATTTAGACTGCATCATCAGCGTATCTCAAGTTACTTATATTATGTCCACCAACTGATATTCCTGACATGTGATCTCATTATACTTTCACTGTACACATTGAAAAGATCCGGTGGCAGCACACATCTCTGCCTGACACCCTTTTTTTACTTGCTGAAACATTCCTATTTGGCTGCTAATTCTTACAGCTGCTGTTTGTTGCCAGTACATGTTCTTTATTATCCTAAGTCTTTATTATCAATATTGATGCTTTCTAACATTTTGATAATTTCCTTATGTTCCACTTTGTCAAATGCCTTAGTGTAATCTATGAAGCACAAGCATAGATCCGTTTTTAGTCCTATGGCTCTTTCTATTAATGCTGTTATAATATACATGGAGTTGTTTGTGCCTTTACCTTCTACAAATTCACACTGTTCATCACTGATTTCTGGTTTAATTTTATTTCTCACCCTTCTCATGATAATTTGTAACAATATTTTGGTCACACGACATATAAGACTAATGGTGTGATGTTCTTCCCATTCCATGGCTCCAAGTTTCTTTGGCAAAGCCAAGAATATGGATTTTAGCAGATCATCAGGAATGTGACCACCGTTTTAGATGCCATTTAAGAGTTTTGTTATCATTTCTACTCCAAATTCTCCAAAAGTTTCCATTTCCTCTACTGTTATATTATCTGGTCCAGAGGCTGTGCCTTTCTTCATGCAGTGCATGGCATCCTCTACCTCTGCCACAAGTATTGGTGGTCATTTACAGCTTTCATCATCATACAGCTCCTTAATGTAGTCTGTCCATCTTTCTAATATGTTTTCATAACCCGTTAACATTGTTCCTTCTTTTGATTTCAAGCAGCCAGTGACTGTTTGTGTCCTTCTGCCTGTTAACTCATTTATTTGCTTGTACATAGATTTTGTGTCTTTTCTATGCTGCACTTCATGCTCTCAGCACTTCTAGTTTAGAAATGCTTCTTTTGCTGTTTTAAATTTGTTTACTATATTCTTCTTTGTCTTGCTTCTTCTTCCTTCTTGCATCCATCAGTTTTAAAATTTTATCTGCCATCCATTTCTTCCTTGCAGTCCTCTTTATTTCTGATATGATTTCTTTTGATATTTGATATATTGATTCCTTTAGTATTTCCCACTGTTCATCTATACTCTGTATTTTTCTTTTGCATTGTACGTATGCTGTACTGTAATGTTATATCTTTCATATTTCCTTATCTGATTTAAATAAGCCTAAGTCTAACTTGATGATGTTTGAAGCTCGCTTTACTTTCTTCAATTTTATTCTAAGTTTTCCTATTACTGGTACATGGTCGCGGGTGCAGTCTGCATAGTTTTCACAGATTTCAAACTGTTTCTAAATCTTCTACACATTAGAGTATGTAGGTCAATCTGATTATGAACATTGTTTCCTGGACTCTTCCATGTCCAAAGGCATCTAGGATGCTGTTTAAACCATGTTTTTCCAACTATCATATTATGCGTTCTTGCCCACTCTTGTAAGGTTGTCTCCGATAGCCTTTGACTAAAAAGTCAAACCCACAAGGCAGTGGGGAGGGAAGAAGTTAAAGCGCCTCCATCTCGCTGGTTGTCGCGTCATAAAGCTTCAGAGGTAACTTGATGCATATAGTTGCACCTCACAACTATCTCACCTCGTCCTCAGTCACAAACACCTGTTTTGGTTCACGGCTAAGTATTCAGTATTCACAGCTAACCTCTACATCTAGACACCATTCAACCATCCACCACCCAGTAACGCGCCTGGTAGGAGGACAGGTTCCAAGCTTACAAGACCTATAATTGCCAATCATCTATAACTGTAGCCCCATGTAGATCCCAGGGGTCTCTAAAGAGACAAAGAAAGAACAGGACTACTGCTCCCCCCGGCATGTCATAGAGGGTGACTAATATGAGTATGTGCCTGGGGTTGGCGACCTCGTCATGTAAAACATAAAACAAATTGCCATAGAAACCACCCCAGAGACAGCATGATCTATATTTGTACCAGAGACAGCATGATCTATATTTGTACCAGAGACAACATGATCTATATTTGTACCTGAGACAACATGATCTATATTTGTACCAGAGACAGCATGATCTATATTTGCACCAGAGACAGCATGATCTATATTTGCACCAGAGACATCATGATCTATATTTGTACCAGAGGCAGCATGATCTATATTTGCACTAGAGACAGCACGATCTATACTTGTACCAGAGGCAGCATGATCTATATTTGCGCTAGAGACAGCACGATCTATACTTGTACCAGAGACAGCATGATCTATATTTGCACCAGAGACAGCCTGATCTATACTTGTACCAGAGACAGCATGATCTATATTTGCAGAGACAGCATGATCTATACTTGCACCAGAGACAGCATGGTCTATACTTGCACCACAGACAGCATGATCTATACTTGTACCAGAGACAGCATGATCTATACTTGCACCACAGACAGCATGATCTATACTTGCACCACAGACAGAATGATCTATACTTCCACCACAGACAGCATGATCTATATTTGCACCAGAGACAGCATAAATAATAGTTTATTCAAAATCAACGAAGATGAATTTCTAAAAATCAGATTTTCAAATGACCTCATGTCTGACGCTCTTCAGGCAGTGCACCACCTGCTGCTGCTGCATTTAAATGACAACTGTGGTAAGAAGTTTGGCAAGCAGGATGGAAGTCTTGTGTCCCTGACAGAGTGTTATCTAATATAAAGTATCAAGTCATTAACCCATCTCTGTTCAGTACAACTAACGCAGACAAATTCTTGGTTACATTTCAGTTTATTTATTTAACTTATAATTGTGGCCTCAAAGGTGGTGGTGGTGGTGGTAACGGGATGCAGAATTTCACACAAATATCTTGACTCGTTTAAAAAAAAAAATTCTAAGCCAAGCATTATAGATACCTCTATCTCCTTCTTCCCAACCATGCTGAGAAAATTGAAAGACGCCATGTTGATGCAAGACCTTCCATTCACTGTAATGTATTTTCCATTTTGCCTGTAGATATTTGTTCACACCATAAAAAATAAACAGCAATGAACAATCTAGACGCATCATCACACATCACTAACACGTCGGAATGTTGGGATATTAGCACCAGGAAAATGTTTAAAGACCCTTGCAAAAGTTTAACAGTATTGATTAAATTGGTTTTTTTTATTATTATTGGTGGAGTTACGTATATCCGAAGACAATATGTCTGAAACATAAAACTGTGAGAAAAATTAGATTAACATTCAGCATTACGGTCATTTTAAATGAGTTTTCAATTTATCTAACCTTGCATCTCCTGGTAACTGATTTGATGGCATATGGCAGATTCTGATCTTATGATAGATCACTGTGGATCAGCGATTAAACAGATTAGACAATGTAGTTTTTTCGTTCTTTGTTCTAAACTCCAACTTTTACATTAAATGCTAATAATTACATAAAAATTCAAAAAATATTCAACAACAAAAATGAGGTACTGAAAAATGAACTTTAGGCTATAATTTTTAGAATCAGTTCAGCTGCCATCTTGTAATAATTACAACCTTAGCAACCCAGCTCTATTTCACACTCTAACCCAGGGGTCAACATACAGCAGATTCTGATATTATGGTAGATCACAGGGGATGATCTGGTGGTGGAGGCGAAGAGAAAAATGTTAACGCTATAGTCCATTCGGAAATTCGTGCCCACAGAAAGTGTAAATTTTCTCCAAAACTGTTTGTTGTATGGACATGAATTTTTGCATGCAGTCTTAGATTTTCCATGCAGTTATTAATATATTTTTTGCCCTTACAAAACTCATGTCATGTTCGAATTTTCTTCTTTACGTTATATAAAAAACTCTTACCATTGTCTGGGTTAATTTTTCTTAGTTTTACAGGAAAGTTACAAGATCCGTTCAAAAATATTTTTTTTTTTTTGAATCAGTGTAGTGACTATATGTCCGCACGAGTGCGCACCTATTGTACACAGTCGCGAGTAACTAATTCAAACAAACAAAAAATATTTTTGAACGGATCTTGTAACTTTCCTGTAAAACTACTAAAAATTAACCCAGACAACAGTAAGAGTTTTTTATATAACGCAAAGAAGAAAATTTGAACATGACATGAGTTTTGTAAGGGCAAAAAATATATTAATAACTGCATGGAAAATCTAAGACTGCATGCAAAAATTCATGTCCATACAACAAACAGTTTTGGAGAAAATTGACGCTTTCTGTGAGCACGAATTTCCGAACGGACTATAGAGAAATTTCAGAATAGAATGCTCCCACAAGCTCTTAACAGCATGATAACCCTAGGATAATGGCATTTTTTCCTAATTTCCAGCAAAAACTCAAGAGCTAGCTTGTGAAAAATTCACTTTTACCGTGGAGTGCATGAGATGGGAATGCCAACTTTTCTTTGAATGAAGTCGAAAAGGTAAAGGTAGTCACAAAATAGATAATGCCATAAGGAAGTTAGAGATTTCACTACACTACGTCTCAACTTTTTGATGTGGGGGGTGACCAGGTCTCCTCCTTCCCTTACTCAAGAGCAGAGCCATTTATAGCTTGGCAGACTGTAGCATAATGTTACAAGGTTTTAAACCTGATAACTCTGCCTAGATAATCAGACTAACCATACTACAACTCGATGCTCAAATGGTAAAGGCAGTTCCACAGAAAATACTAGTGCATGGGAGAGTGAAGTGTTAGAGACATATCACTATACTAGATCTCAACTTTATGAGGTGGGCTGACCATGGCTCCCTTCCTCGCTGCCTTTGCCATCCCTAACTCTAGAGCATAGTCAGGTACCCACTTACAGTTTAGTAGAGCGCAGCATGACATTACCCAGTTTTGAAACCTGGTACCTTTGAAAAAAAGAAGCAAGCTCTCTAGCTGGTCTGCCACTCGACGCTCTGTACGTGTCATTTTTAATAAATTTACAGCAATAATCAGGTCACTTCAGCTTGTAAGAAAAGATGTGTAAACAAATCTTACTTTTTTTTAAACATTTGTTCTACAAAATTTGGCTAACCTTTGTATGCAAAATATGAATAGAAGTTTAAATGCACCCTCTTTTTTTTTTCCCCTCCACATTACACATTTATTGTTATGAATCGGTTATACCAACATGTTATTGATTATTGTGAAGCTGCATCACAAAAAAAAACAATAAAATAGAACTAATCAGTCTTACGTTACCATCTCATACTAAAAGTAATCTCAGCTCCATATAAAATTATGATAACTAGTCAGTTTATACAGCATGGACACTATTCGTGCGACGGTTTTGTTGGACATATACATCTCAATAATTTGATGAAACAGTCAGACAACCTCGCTGAGCCTTTGATTACAAGAACAAGGTTATGGTAAGGCATCATATATTTCTAAGCAGTTAAGAATAAGAATATGTATACACAACACCTATATAGAAAAATAGGGGATGAAGAAGACATGGAAAGACTTCGAGCAGATGGCACTAGACAGGAAGACTTGACATAAGTTTGTTGAAGGCCTATGCTCCTTGGGCAGCTGAACTGTGGTGGTGATGATGTATACAAATCTCTAGAGTACATTAACATCAATCTTCTATATGAAAATCTAAAAGCTATCATTGGTAATCTGACAGAATGTCATCTCAACTTTGAATACAGCCTATAAAAAACTCTACTACTTCTGCATTCAGACTTAGGAAGAGGTCCCAGTGGTGTTTGCAAGTAATTATAGTGGCCTCACCCTTCTATACAGTACTTTTCCATTGACTGTAGGAGAGGATGGTCATCAGGCACATCAGGAGCCAAAGGTTCAGGTTGCCAATCTTCTATAAGGGCATCTTTCTCCTAATATAAGTGAAAAATGAACAGCACAAAAGTAAATTACTGAAAATTGCATAGCCAATATTTCATCTAACCAATCACAAGAAACAGATGAAGTGTGAGACTTGTGGAAGGATGACAGAAAATTTTTACAAACCTTATTTTTTAAAAAACATAGCCTCACTGCTGACACCAAGCTGGTAATATTGAGTATGAAATGTCAAAAAAATGAGGGTGTTTTCATTCGTTAGGGGGAAAAGGTGTAAGAAAATTGTGTTCGTAAACAATCTCCCTCATGTGATTTCTTCATTTTCTAAGTCACTTTTTTTCACATTAAACTCCACCATAAATCAAAATCCATGTTTTTCTAAGTTATAATAGCAACCTAAAACTGGTACAGTGCAGTTCTTATTCTTCTTCGATCCATAACCGCCAACCGTCAAAGCAGTCAGCGGCCATCACACCTGGTGGTGTCCTGTAGGGCAGCAACAAATTGATTCCACCTTGCTCGGTCGGCGGCCATCCTTCGTGCCCCAACTCTGGTTCATTCTTTGCATCTCGGCTTCCACAGTTCTCCGCCAAGTTGTTTTTGGTCGGCCTCTCTTTCGCTTTCCCTCGGGGGTCCATAGCATAGCTGTTCTTGTGATGGTATCAGGGTCCCTTCTGAGGACGTGGCCAACCCAACTCCAGCGTCTGCCAGCTGTGATGGTGTGCATGTCCTCCTGGTTACTCCGAATAAGTAGTTCTTGGTTGCTGATGGTGTTTGGCCAAAAGATTAGGAGAATTTTCCTTAGGCAGATTGTGTGGAAGGAGAACAGTTTCAACATTTCCTTCTCTGTTACTCTCCAACATTCTGCACCATAGAGAAGCACAGAAAGTACACAGCTCTCATACAGTCTTAATTTGGTGTTTGTGCTGTACTGGGAAGACTTCCAAATGTTGTTGAGAATAGCAAAGGCTGTTCTCGCTTTATTCATTCTGTTGTTAATGTCTTTGCTTGTTCCGCCATCAGGTGTTACTATGCATCCTTACTTACTTAGTCGTTCCCCTTCTACCGTGAGGTGTAGAGGTTTGGAAGAGAGAGCGCCAGACTATCCTATTGGCTGTCTTCCTCCTGGCCTGGTTCCATTCTAGTCCTCGGCCCTTCAAAGATTGTCTAATGTTGTCCTCCCAGCGGACTCTGGGTCGTCCTGGGGGTCTGGATCCTTGGCTCTTGTTTCCCATGCTTGTCGTGGTAGCCGATCTTCTCCAATTCTGCAGACATGGCCAAACCATCTTAGTTGGGACTGTTCTACTTGGGTCTGCAGGGGGTGGGATTTAAGGCCTTGACGTATCGTCTGGTTGCGTACCATGTCTCTTCTTGTTACTTCAACCACCTTCCTCAGATACCTCATTTCTGAGGTTTGGATTTGGCTTTTGTGGGTTGTAGTCATTGCCCATGACTCGCATCCATATGTCAAGACTGGGACATAGGTGGAGCGGTATACAGCCATCTTCGTTTTCTTACCAACCTCTCTCTTGCTGAGGAATCCTCGATTTATGGCCTGAAAAAGTCTCCCAGCTGCTGCTTTTCGAGTGGCCAACTCTTCTTTGATGCCTCCCTTTCGGTCAATAATAGCTCCGAGGTATTTAAAGTGGTCTACCTGCTCCAGGACCTGTTCTCCCAGCTTAATCTGATGTCTTCTTTCTTCTCGTGATATCACCATGGATTTTGTTTAAGAGCTGCTTATGACCATCCCTCTCTTCTCCAGCTCTTCCTTCCAGACTTGCAGGTTGAATTGGAGATGTGCCTCTGATTTAGCAATCAGGGCAACATCATCAGCAAATGCCAGCTCCAAAATACAGACCTGTCTCATCTTCCAGTACCCCACTGAATACTTTCTTGTTCTCTCCTTACATGCCTTAATGACATCGTCCATGAGGAGTATGAAAAGGTAAGGTGACAGGATATCACCTTGTCTTACACCAGTGGTGGTCCTGAACTCTTCTGACTTATGGTTTGCTGTCCTCACATAATTTCTGCAAGACTTGTAGAAGCTCTGTATAGCATGAATCAGAGGTGCTGGAATGTTCTTCCTTGCCAAACAATCCCAAAGTTTGCTCCAGGGGACCCTGTCAAACGCCTTTTCCAGATCTATGAAACAAAGATGGATCTCACTCTTATACTCAAGGGCCTTTTCACTCAGCTGTCTGAGTGTGAAGATTAGGTCTTGAGTACTTCGGTTCGCTCGGAATCCGCACTGGACCTCATCCAATTGTGGCTCAGCTAGGCGTCGGAGTCTCTGCTCTAGGATTCTAGAGTAGATTTTACCAGGGACACTGAGAAGGGATATGCCTCTATGGTTTCCACAGTGTCGATTGTCACCCTTTTTGAAAATTGGTGTTATGATGGCAATCTCCCAATCCTTTGGTATGGTCTTGTTGTACCACGCTGCCTGTAGAACCCTTAAGAGTAATAGGTCGCCTGATGCTCCCATGTACTTAACCATTTCTGGTGTTATACCATCATGCCCTGCTGCTTTGCCCATCTTGATTTTCTCCAGTGCTGCCTTCAGTTCTTCCATCTTTATGTCATCTTCACCATCATTGGTTTTCTCTTCTGTGCTAATGGTTATCATTTCTGATACTTCACCATGCTCACCATCCAGGAGTTCTGAGAAATATTCTTTCCATCTTTCCATTACTTCCTTCGGGGCAGTAAGCAATTTGCCTTGCTTGTCCTTTATAAATTTGAGAGGGCATTGTTTTCCTTTCTCATGTTCTTTAGGGTCTTATAGAACAATTTCTGGTTTTCTTGTGCATCTTTTTCTAGCTTTTCTCCAAATTCTTCCCAGGACTTCTGTTTTGCTGCTAGCACATTGTTCTTTGCTTCTGTTCTGAGTGTCACATATTCTCTATATTTTTCCATCTGTCCTGTTGTGTCTTTAGCTCCTAAGTATTGTTTCCATGCCATTTTCTTCTCTCTTATTTTCTCTTTGACTTCCTCTGTCCACCAAGGTGTCCTCTTTCTCTTGTTCCCAAGTCGGACTTCACCGCATGCTTCTGCTGCAGCTGTCTTTATAATATCCTTGAATTTATTCCAGAGGGTTTCCAAGTCATCAGGTTGTTCTTCTGTGTTGCTCACCGCTGCAACAATAAGCCCCTGATATCTGGTCTTAATTTCTGGCTCTTTCAGCTTGTAGGTCCTAACGCTCATTTCTCCCGCTCGTTTACTTGGTTTCTTGCGTGATGTTGGGCAGTTCCTAGGCTGAGCAACTCTTTCAGTTGTTCTTTTGATTGTTAGCAGGTAGTGATCACTTCCAATCTCTGGCCCCCTCCAGACTCTAGCATCCCGGACATATTTGAATGAGCTTCTCCTAACAATGGCATAGTCGATCACTGACTTCTCATTCTTGGTTGGTTCACATCTAGTGTATGCATGTATGCGCTTATGGGGGAACTTTGTGTTTGTGATGATCAGATTCTGCTCACTGCAGAATCTAAGGAGTCGCTTTCCATTGTCATTGAGAGTATCTTCTCCGTATCTTCCGATAACTCCACCCCATCTAGCGTGGTCATTTCCAACTCTGGCATTAAAATCTCCGAGCATGATAACTTCATCTAGGCAGTCATCCACTGTCCTTTGAAGCAGCTCGAAGAATTCCTCCTTGACCTCTGCTCTCTCATCCTCATTTGGCCCATACACTATGACCAGGTTAACTATGGTTTCTCCTCCTTTTAGTTTTACAACCATAATGCGCTCCAAGACAAAGTTCCATCCCTTGATACTATCTTTCTGGTTTTTGGCCACAATGCAACCCACGCCCCCTTTAGCTCTTTCAGATGTGGGTACACCACTGTATAACAGCGTGTTGCCATCGAGATCCATGACTCCTTGGCCCTTTTTCTTTGTTTCAGTAATAGCCAGGATTTCTAATTTTGCTTTCCTCATCTCTTCCACCAGCTCCTCTTCTTTCCCATTTATACTTCTTGTGTTCCAAGTTCCATAAGTCGTAGTCCGTTCCAGTTCGTCGCCTTTAGAATCAGTCCGGTTTTCTCTCTTATATTGCTCGTAATCATAGTTTAAAGCAAACAGGTGATTGGCCTGTTGTGCCTTTGCATGGTGGAGGGGCTGCCTCCTTACGGCCTCCATGCAGGCCGCCCTCCTCCTTTTTCATCCGGGCTTGGGACCGGCATAGGCGGAACTATGCATCCTAGGTAAGAAAATGTGTCTGTCTGTTCTAACTTCTGGTTCCTTACTGTTATTGGCTAAGGATTGCACACATTTAGTGTCATGACCTCTGTCTTCTTCAGATTGATGTTCAGGCCAACCTGCTGGCCATACTTATTCAGTCTATCGGTTTTGTCTTGAATGTGTTGATGTGAATGCGCGAGTAGTGCAATGTCATCTGCATATTCCAGGTCTTCCAGTGTAGAAAATGTTGTCCATCTAATTCCTCTTGGACTGCCCTCTGTTGTCTGGCGCATCATCCAATCTATGGCTGTCAAAAATAATGTTGTTGATAAGGGGTATCCCTGTCGTACTCCTGTTTTCACTTCGAAAGTTACATTACTCAATCCGACACTCCACGTAAAGTTAGAATATAGGCTTTTTATGATGGAAACAATGCAGCTGGGAATTCCATAAGCCCTCAGTATTTTCCATAGGCTGTCCCTGTGTATGCAGTCTGTAAAGTTTCTTTTCTTCTTTCCACTCTGTAAAGTGTCAGTCTGTATGCTCTGTAAGGAAGAGTGGTGTGTTGTTGAGATCAGGCATGCTCCAGTCTACCCAGCTGTAAATGGGTAACTCACCCTAGTCCTGAGTTAGGGAAGGCAAAGGCTCCAGGGGAAGCAGGCCCTAAACTTGGTCACTTCAACCGACGCAGGATGGTGTATGTATGAAGTAGAAGTGTAGAGTGTGATTACCGCGAATGGTGTACTGTTCGTGTGCTGACCAATATAACCACTCATACACTTGTGTCTACAAGGCACCAATGCAGACTGCTGGAATCTTTGTTTACTCAATTTATTCAGACGTACACACTGGGACATACGAGTACATCATGGTATGTTGACATATCAATTTGTAGGTATACATAGCAGATCTGAAGTCATGACACAATCAGAAATAATGGGCAGTACATCAAAAGTTCAATGTCATGATATATTATGGCCGCATCCCCCTATCTGACTAAACGCGTCAGTGAAGGCAGATCGGTAAATAACTAAAGTTACTTGACGTCCATAGTTTGTAGTATATATTATGAAACCACGAAAGGGGGGTTTCTAGCAAGATTGAGATCTCCCTGTCACTGTCCGATAATAGGATAAATAATCTGTTCTCTTGGCAGTGATCAAAACATATGATGACCGAAATCTAACATGGCTGCCTCCCTGAGTTGTCGTTCACTCATTCATAGGAAGGAGAATATAAGCCAGAGTTAATTTATAATGGGTATATAAATGATTTCATAAATGTTTCCATACAGCTCTACGGTGATCAGGTTAATTCACGTAGCCATAACCGCTGCAGGAAAGTCTGTCATCTTCGTCGATACAAAACACGACCCTAGCGATACGAAGCACAATGTTCCATCTAGGTCGAATCGACATGAGATCATCAAAATAGGGTCTGGCAATACATGGAGTCCGAATTATACATTGTACCGTACCTTAGGAGAGTCTCTAACTTAAACTATAGTAGAGATACCATCTCCTTTAGAAGAAAACCACTTCATGAATCATATTTCCTTAAGAATCTACCAGCCCTTTGAAAAGTGCGTACCCGCCATTATCACGGTACATCGGAACTCATCACGACTTGTCAAGACAACTCATACTTCCGCTAGACCGGAATAACAAGAATCTAGTCCCTCCTACCCATCCAAAATATACAATATAGAACTGATTCTACTTGTACTAATAATATGTAATACATATGAATTCAGGCCATAAACACAATAAGCAAATTAATATATTTTCTGGCCCTAAAAAATAAGTACAAACGTAAGCGCAATATCCTTGCGCCGGATCAATATCCAGAACGATTACTCCTATAATCAAAAGTGTGAATCAAACATGGATTCTCTCGCTTTTACCATAGACAGCATTTTCATACACAAATGAATGAATGTCTATATTTTTCCCATATTAAATAGCCATATCGATTTTTGTAATATGTGCGTCAAAATATGCACGCAACACAGTCGAAAGCCTTTTCAAAATCAACCAAGTTAATGTACAGCTGTCTCTGCCATTCTGAGCACTGCTCTATAATGTTCCTGAGGGTGAATATATGATCTGCACATCTTCTGTTCTTTCTAAAGCCCGCTTGTTCTTTCCTCAGTTTATGGTCAACTGCTTTTGAAATTCTCTGGATGATTATCCTGCCTAGTATTTTGCTGGGAACTGAGAGGAGAGTAATTCCTCTCCAGTTGTTGCAGTCTGCAAGGTCGCCCTTCTTGGGCAATTTGACAATTATTCCTTTACTCCACTCTGTTGGTGTTGTCTCAGTTTCCCAGACTTGTGCAAATAGTGGTTCTAATAGTTCTGCTGCTAGTTCAGGGTCTGCTTTGAATAACTCTGCATTTAGGTTATTGTGACCAGGCGCTTTTCCATTTTTTAACCCTTTGATAGCTGTGATGATTTCTTCTTTTCATGGGATGTCTGTATTTACGTCTAAGTCACTTTCAGCCTCAGGAACATTCAGCTGAGTCTCTGGTGGTTCCTTATTCAGTGTTTCTCTGAAGTGCTCTGCCCATCTTGTTTCCTGCCCCTGTGCTGTGGTGATGAGATTTCCTTGCTTGTCTCCTACTAACGTTATGTTGTTTGCACCTCGTTTTCCACTGATAGTTTGAGTTATTTTATAAACTGTGCTTTGCTCATTTCTCAGTGCTGCCTCTTCTGCCTGTCTTGCAAGGTCATCCAGAAATGTCCTTTTGTTAGCAAGGGTTTGACGTTTTACTTCCTTGTCCAGCTGACTGTACTGTTCACCATATAGTGCCTTTAACCTGGGAGACTTAGCTTCTGTTTTCTTTCTTTTCATTTCCTTTCTCTTCGCTATGGTGTTTAGTGTTTCTGGTGTTATCCAGTCTTGGCTCTTTCTTTCCTGGAATCCCAAGCATGACTTGCTGCTTTCCTTGTATATTGTTGAGATGGTGTTGAATTTCTGGTCGACATCATCGGTCTCTGTTCTTTCCTGGCTTTTGGTAATCTGATATCATCTCTTTACGTCGACCACGAAAGCTTTTCTGGTGAGGGAGTCCTTAAGTTTCGTGATGTTATATCTTTTCTGTTTGACTTCAACTAGTCGAGCAGTTCTGAGTTTCACACAGTGCAGTTCACTTAAGTGTAATTCGCTCAAGTCGAATTTCGCTTAAATAGAAGCATTTCTGAACGTCCCGTCCAAATGTCTTCTTTGGCTTTGTTAAAAAACCAGTCAAATTCTGATAACTAGGATTTTAGGATAAGTCGAGGTAATTTGTCTGTCCCAATTCAAATTTGACTTGCAGAAGTTCTGCCTTCATCGCCCAAGTTACAGTACGAGGTCGAAGAAGACCTAGCAAAAGGGCTGCTAGGATATGAAGCTGTAAATATCTGGTAATACAGCAGATAGCCAAAAGAGAGAGAAGTAATAAACAATCCAGAGACCTAAAACCAGTGCCTCCTGTTGCTGAGTAGGCCTAATTCTTTAAGACACATCTTTCTTACAACAAGGAGATGTCATCACCTGGATGGATTGAGTTTGATTGTCTTTGGTGGCATATTACTTTTTTTTGTCTGGTCTTTTATCTTATAAATTATTATGTTTTACCTAGAAGTAATTTTGCTACATTTTCTATGATCACATGTCTACGGTTCCCAATCTCCTTAGGAAATGTCCTGTTGGATGGGAATAATGAGAGGAAGATCAAAATATTAATTATATCATAGAAGTGATTTCTTTAAAAAAATTACAGAAGATTAATGCTTTCTAAAAGGGATCAAAATTGAGGAATGGAAGTCCAATAGTATAATTCCAGAGATAATGTTGCATGTAGACAATGACTGGTTTACCGTACCTATATAATGCACTGTTAGCAAGTCGTTTCTCACATCTCACACTGTTATATCAGCATGAACACTCGACATTAGGAATCTACTTTTTTTTTTTTTTATGTTTTTAAATGATCTTATAGAAACGTGTCCCAAAACCAATCCTTAGCTAAAATACAATCTAGAAATCAATCCACAACCTGAATTCTGGATTTAACATTTTTCAATACCTTCACTTTGCAGTAAACAGAGTACATTAAAGTTAAAATTACCTTTTCTGTGAGCACAGTTTTCTCTGGAGAAAAGCTCTGGGATACACAGATCTTTATGATAAGCAAAATTAGGGCAACCTCAAAGACCACATGATACCAAGGGGCCTGAGCAGAGATGAAACAAAAAGAAAATGTCTTTGTGATAAAAAAAACATGTGTTTTAATCAAATAAGATAGTCCTATGAATAAGAACAATTGTTAATTCATCAAATTATGTTCAAAAGCCAGTTTTATCAATCACTTCTCCTATTAGCTTTATCATCAACAACAAAAATATATCCTCCGAACTCAATAGTACGTTATAATCATAAGTGACATTATATGGCTTCTAAAGTCAATTATATATCAAATGAGCCAATTATGGACTGAAAAGTCTCAGAAATTTTTTTTTAATGTACATAATATAAATAGCATGAGGACACCCTGAAGAAAGGTTCTGAGTGGCTGAAATTTATTGTACATCAGAAAAAGCAGTCCACTTTTACGGACAAGTTATGTGAAGATGAAGGTCAAAACACATTATATAAACAGGAAAAACATTGAAAAAAAAGTAAAGGACGACCCAAAGTCCGCTGGGAGGATAACATTAGACAATCTTTGAAGGACTGAGGACTAGAATGGAACCAAGCCAGGAGGAAGACAGCCGATAGAATAGTATGGCGCTCTCTCTTACAAACCTCTACACCCCACGATAGAAGAGGAATGAATAAGTAAGTAAGAAACAAGCAAGGACATCTCATCACCACAGCACATGGGCAGGAAACAAGATGGGTAGAGCACTTCAGAGAAACACTGAATAAGGAACCACCACAGGCGCAGCTGAATGTTCCTGAGGTTTAAAATGATCTAGACGTTAAGGCAGACATTCCATGAAGAGAAGAAATCATCACAGCTATCAAAGGGTTAAAGAATGGAAAAGCTCCTGGTCACGACATTCAAATGCTAAGTTATTCGAGGCAGATCCTGAACTAGCAGAACTTTTAGAACCACTATTTGCACAAGTCTGGAAAACAGAGACAACACCAACAGAGTGGCATAAAGGAATAATTGTCAAAGAAGGGTGATTTAGCAGACTGCAACAACTGGAGAGGAATTACTCTCCTCTCAGTTCCCAGTAAAATACTAGGCAGGAGAATTATCCAGAGAATTTCAAAAGCAGTAGACAATAAACTGAGGAAAGAACAAGCAGGATTCAGAAAGAATAGAAGATGTGTATATCATATATTCAACCTCAGGAACATTATAGAGCAGTGCTCAGAATGGCAGAGACCGACGTACATTAATTTTGTTGATTTTGAAAAGGCTTTAGACAGTATACATAGGTACAGTCTATGGAAAATACTGAGGGCTTATGGAATTCCATGCTGCATTGTGTCAATCATAAAAAGCCTCTATGCCAACTTTACGTGTAGCATAGGGCAGAGCAACCTAACCTTTGAGGTGAAGACAGGAGTACAACAGGGATGCCCCTTATCAACCAATGCTATTTTTAACAGTCATAGACTGGGTGATGCGACAGACAACAGAGGGCAGTCCAAGAGGAATAAGATAGACTATGTTTTCTACATTGGAAGATCTGGAATATGCAGATGACATTGCACTACTAGCACATTCACATCAACACACCTAGGAAAAACAGATAGACTTAATAAGTATAGCCAGCAAGTAGGCCTGAACATCAATCTAAAGAACTCAGAGGTCATGACACTATACATGACACGTCTTAGTGTGTCTCTAGTTGGGATGCTGAATGGTGCAATCACCCCAGCCAAAAATAAACCAGCCAAGGTGATTACCCACCAGAAGCAGTCCCCAACAGCTTCCTATGCATATTTCCTTTCTAAGCACATCATCATCTTATTTTTCACCGTGTAGGGAATTCTTAACAATCTTCTGCAAAAGTACATCTCCGTCCCCTCCAGTAATTTTCTAACCTTTCCATTTTTTGCAAGAGTTCACTGTTTGCTTTTGTATGACAGGATTGGCTTTGTGAAACAATGAAGACCCTTCTTTCACATTTCCAATCACTATACAGGTCCGTAACCCAGAATCCGAACATATGAAAACCAAAATATTCAGAACATAGAAAGTCTTTTCAGCTGATGTGGCTACTTTTGGATGATTTTGGCTGGTTTGGACAATTTTTGGGCTACTTTGAGCAAAATCCCAAAAAATCTGATTTCCGAAACACAGCCGTCCCCCTCAGCATTTCGGATTCTGGGCAAGATGTACCATGTGTGGTCCCTGGGAGCTTCTGAGGTAGTGAGTAAAGAACTAATTACTGCTACCCTGGGCAAGCCATAACTGACAAATAAGATGCAGCCTCATCACCTAAATCTAACTGCTATAGATACAACCACTGAAAGAGAACATTAAGTTTTTTTGGTCCTGTGCTCGCTAAGGCACAATAAAGGGATAGTTAATCATTCACGTGGCAGGATATGATGAAAGAATGAATACTACCTTATATGAGCAACGTAACCTGATTCTATTAGTTCTAATTTTTATCTTTCAGTGCAGTGTGAAAATGACAGAAAGAACCAGATAAATACTAATGGAATAAGAGGTAATTAATAAAAAGGTGTCATTGGACTGGACATACGCTGTGGTAACCAAACATTAGCATCCTCCTCTTCCTGGATCCTTTGCTGCTGACTGACAAAGCAATCAGTGAACATCACGCCTAGTGGTATCTAGTAAGGCATAATCAAACTCTTTCCACTCTGCTCAGTCTGTGGGCATTCTGCATATGGTGGCCCTACTGTGGTTCATGCTTTTCACTCGGCCTACATAGTTCTCTACCAAGTTGTTTTTAGTCTTTGTTCTAGGGTCCATAACATAACAGTTTTGGAATTGCTTCACAAGGCAATCCTTATTTTTGACTTATAAATGTAAACAAAATCCTGGCAAAGGGGCGACCGACCCCAACCAGGCGCGTCCACGGGTGGCGGATAGTGGAACAACCTCCAGATATGGTGTGTCAGCTGCGAAATAAGTCAGTATTCGAATAAGCAGTCGCGGACCAAACGGCGATGTCCTCCCAGCAGGACGGGGAGGGGTAACAGGTGGCACTGATACCCCCACTGAAATCCCCCATATGTCCTATGACGGGTGCATCAAGCGAGTAAGAGCCGCTATAAGCTCTAGCCACGGGGAAGGTAAACCTTGGTAAACAAACCAACCTGCTGCCTTGCAGCTACCACCGGGAGATGGAAAGGCTATGGGAGACAACCCTGAACAACAAACACAACCCGGCCTGCCGAAGACGGAGTGTGTTAGCTACGGCGCAGACACCGGGAAAAATTAGGACACACACGCTTTTGCAGTATGGAGTCATGCGACAATCTCGACTTACGTCATGGCGTCGCTCCTATCAGCTACAACTGGGGAGGAGCGGAGCCGGGCCCCTAGCCTCAAAAGGGCCCACCCAAGCAACCGGTGCCTTTGCCAACCAAATGGTCGGGGGAAGGCAAAGTAGAGCAACTGACCAACCAACCCACTGCCTTACAGTGGCTCAATGGAATGCAGAAGGAGTGAGGAACAAGAAACCGGAGTTACAAGAATTCCTCAGGGAAAATAACATTGATATAATCTGCATCCAAGAAACTCACCTAAAAGATACCCAACGATTCTTCATACGTGGATACGAATCCTTCCGCCAAGACAGGGCAAAAAGAACTAAGGGAGGAATCCTCACGCTGATTAAAACCTCAATCCCAGCAGTAGAGATACACAGATCTGGTGAGGATGAACTTGAATACATAACAGTCCAACTACTGCTGCCCAGTGGAGACTTAACGATCACAAACTGCTACAGCCCTCCAACCACAACTCTGGAGCTACACAAAGTGAAGCTTGCAGCATCAAGACACCTCATTATGGGCGACTTCAACAGCCACTCACCCAGCTGGGGCTATGAAGCAACAGATCTGAGAGGAGAAGAGGTGGAAGATTGGATGGTAGAGAATAAACTAATTCTAATAAACCAACCAGAGGATAAGCCCACCTTCTATTCCAGAGTATGGAAAACAACGAGCACACCAGATCTTGCTATGGCTACAGATGACATACATCGACTCACCACTAGAACAGTAAATAACCAACTGGGGGGAAGTGACCATGTACCAGTCACATTACAGATATCTGAGGTAAGAAGTGCAGGACAAATAAATATGTCTCCTAGCTGGAATTTCAAAAAAGCAAACTGGGGATTTTTTAAAGAACAAGTCGATAACCTCTGTCAGAACATTACCCACTCAAATAATGTCAATAAAAACGTTTCCATCATCAGTGAGGCAATCATCCAAGCAGCAAAGAATTCAATTCCACGAGGTAAACGACGAGACTACAAACCATACTGGAGTGACAATCTGGGAAAACTCCATAGTGACTTAAATAAAGCACGGGAAACTATGGAGCAAAGTCCCACATTAGAGAACACCCAGAGACACAACAGCATAAAACAAGCTTTTAATGAACAAAAGAAAGCTGAAATCCAAAGGAGCTGGCACCAGAAGACCAGCAGTCTCAACATGGAAAAGGACTCGAGCAAGCTGTGGAATCTGACAAGAGTACTAAATGAAGAAACAACAACCAGCTACTGCAAGACTGTCATGAAGGAAAATGAAAAATACCACACAGGAAAGATGGCAGCAAACATCCTGGCAGATTTCTACAAGGAAGAAAGCACCACATCACTTCCACATGCACGTATCCAAGAAGTACGTAAGGAAGTAAAAGAAAAACTGAAGCACCAAAACCCAGATACCTGCATGAAGTCATCCCTTACTTTGAGAGAACTAAATGCTGCCATAACAAAACTAAAGAACATGAAAGCTCCAGGAAAAGATGGTATCACAAATGATATGATCAAGAACCTTGGACCTGTAGCCAGGCACAAGCTCCTCCTAATCTTCAATCAATCATGGAGTACTGGAAAATTCCCAGATCGATGGCGAGAAGCAATCATTGTTCCCATCAGAAAGAAACAAAAGGAGAAAACAAGCAAGTCCAGCTACCGACCAGTTAGCCTTCTGAGCTGTCTGGGTAAGGTAATGGAAAGAATGGTGAACTCAAGATTAATGAAACATCTGGAAAAAAACCATCTGCTTGATAACACACAGTCAGCATTCAGGAAAAACCGCAGCACCGAAGACCAGCTGGTATATCTAGCACAGGAAATAGAAAATGCCTTTCAGGAAAAAAAGAAAGTTCTGGCTGTTTTTGTAGACTTGACAAAAGCCTTTGATAAGGTATGGAAAGAAGGACTCCTCCTTAAGATGCTCAACAACAAAATTGAAGGGAGAATGTTCAGCTGGATACGGGACTTTCTCCGATACCGCACAGCAAGAGTAAAACTTGATGGGAATCTGAGCCATCGCGTCACTCTTCAACAAGGTGTGCCACAAGGAGGAGTTATCTCCCCCACACTTTTTATCATATATATAAATGATATTGCAGAGAAACTGTCCGGGAATATCTCCAGTGCTCTTCATGCTGACGATTTTGCTGCCTGGTGTGCTGCTGAACATTTGCCTACTGCAAAGTTCAGGATGCAAGCAGCGCTAAATACCATCGGTAAATGGGCATCAGGGTGGGGAGTAGAGATAAACCTCTCCAAGACAGTAGCAACCTGCTTCTCTCTGTCAAATCGCCAAGAAACGATCAAACTGCAACTAAATGGAAGTGAGCTTCCAATCGAGGAAAATCCAACATACCTGGGAGTCAAGTTGGATAAAAGACTCACCTGGAAGCCGCACATAAATGCAGTAGAACAGAGAGCAATAAGAAAGCTCTCTATTATGAAGAAACTGGCTGGCACAAGTTGGGGGGCAAATACCAACATACTAAAAAAAGTCTATACAGGCACAGTCAGGCCTGTACTTGAATATGGCATGTCAGCCTGGGCCACGGCATCTAAAACAAACACAGAACGTCTAGGGAAAGTACAAAATTCAGTCCTTAGATTAATCACTGGAGGGATGAAGACTTCTCCAATCCAGACAATGGAGAGATACACCAACATCCGCTCTCTGAATGACAGACGTGAGGAAAAGGTATTCACTCACAGTGAGAAGCTTCTACGAATGCCAAGTCATCCAATGCATGCCAAACTCCATAGCTTGACAAAGAACAGGCTGAAAAGAACCAGCTTCATAAACATCTCCAAACATCTGCATCGATGTCATGAAGACCTCCTCCCAAAACAACCTACTGAGATTGAAATGTTAATTGACTATGAGGAGCCAGACGACTGCCATGGAAATTAATATATCTATCTTCACAGAAGTCCCTGAAATAAAAAAGAAAGGCCACCAGACCCCTCAACAACTAAAAACCTGGGCTCAAGAAATGATTGAAGAAAAGTACAACCCGAAACAGTGGATACACTCATACACAGATGGATCCGCTGAGGG
Source organism: Oreohelix idahoensis (assembly GCA_024509875.1). Lineage (NCBI taxonomy): Eukaryota > Metazoa > Mollusca > Gastropoda > Stylommatophora > Oreohelicidae > Oreohelix > Oreohelix idahoensis. Next base: position 324,027 of record JAMPIV010004270.1, on the reverse strand, counting down.
GGCAGTAAAGAACGTTGGTGGGGGCATTTTTATAAGATTCCTAAATGGAAAGATCATCCGAAAGGCCTTCCCAACTGGAAAGATCTCCTCCAATTTCAGGGCAGAAGCTATGGCACTACTGCAAGCCCTGAAAATCTTCACCAGACCTGAACAAAAACCACCAGCTAAGATAGTAATCTTCACCGACTGCAGATCATTACTGGAATCAATACAAAACACCAGAAATGATAACATGATGAATGAGATCAGATCTGAGCTTAACATCATCCAAAGGTCATCAACCATTGCCCTTCAGTGGTTACCCTCCCATTGTGGAATTGCTGGTAATGAGAAAGCAGATGCTCTATCAAGAAGTGGCAGTAAAATGGAACAATACAGCCATCCATTGCCGTAACGGGAAGCAAAAACCATAATCCACAACAAGTACAAAAATCAGTGGAAGGAGGAAGGGGATATGTACAGCAGAGATGACCCAATACACCATCTAAACAGATACCAACAGACCACAATGTTCCGCCTGAGAACCGGCCACTGCAGATTACTAGGACATCTCTATCGCCTCAAGATATCCCCCACAAATGAATGCCCATGCGGAACAGGAATCCAGACCCCAGAACACATTCTCCAGAACTGTCCAACCCACGATGAACCGCGACGTGCGACCTGGCCAAGGGGTGCTGAGCTCCAGCAGAAGCTATGGGGCTGCCGCGCCGACCTGGTAAAGACTGTGGACTTCGTCCTGGCGACAGGCCTGCAGATTTAGCATGACTACAAAATGAACGCAGAAGAGTAAACAAAATAAAGGCAGACCCAAAAACACATGGAGAAAAGAATCAGAAAGAAACACAAGAAAGATAAGAAGAAATAGAAAGAATGTGAATGGCTGGCACATGACAGCAGGACTTGGCATTAACTTAATGAAGGCCTGTGCCCCACCCCATAGAAAGTTGATAAGCAAAGAGAAAGTGACTGATAAGAAAAGCGGTATTTATAGATATGGACGTCTCAGAGCTGTCTCATTTACTTTGATGATGCCTTCTGGAGAATGTGGTTTGTACATTTGTTTTAAACCATCATTTGTCATGTGCTAATTAAGCTTGTAACTCATTATTACTTTCTGTTACCACCTATATCAGTGTTTCCCAACCTTTCTCGAGTCACGACCCCCTTTTATAATAGCCAAGTAACCTGCGACCCCCCGCCACATTTGCATAAATAGGCACTGTAAAGAAAACACTTTAAAAATAGATTTTTCAGAATATAATTCTAACCTAATATTTAATGTGATGGTTGTACGTGCATTTGGGCAACCAGCTTCAAAATTCGCAGCTGAGTGTTTGTTAAAGCCAACCTCATGTCATCCTCAACATTCAGTCTGTTTCTTGCCTTTGTTTTGATATGAAGAAGCGTTGAAAATCCACTCTCGCAGAGATATGTAGAGGCAAATGGAAGTAAAACTCGAAAGGCAAGCATGGTGACATTTGGATATGACTGATACATAGCACACCAGAACTGAGTCAGCAATTTTTCATAAAACAAATTATGTGCCGAGTAATCGTTCCGCAGATCCAAGAATTCATGTACTTCATCGGGAATGCTGGCTACATTCAGGGAAGCAGAGAATGGGTTTCTTACCAGTGCCGCTTCTTCTTCTGTATGCTCAGGGAAGTACCGCTGAAATTCCTTTTCAAGGTGCCCAGTAATCTCCTCCTTCAGATTCTCATCCAGTTCATCTTCAGATTCCTCTACCACACTGCAGAGTTATTCAAACATGGCGATGTTTCCAATATTTACTTTTCGACGCCAGTTTTGCAGCTTGGATACAAATGCCTGAAGATTGTATTGAAATTGGATAATGTGTGTTTCCTTTCCCTGAAGTTTCAGGTTCAGTTTATTTAGCTGGTCTAAAATGTCTGCTAAGTAAGCAACTCTTTTCTTCCAAGCTTCATCATTAAAGTAAGCCACAAGGCCATGTTTCCCTTTCACTTCCAGGAACAACTTGATTTCATCTTTCAACTTAAAGACACGACTGACAACATTTCCTTTCGACAACCAGCGTACAGCAGTGTAGAAAAGAAGAACCTCGTGATCAGAATTCATGTCTTTACAGAGTTCTTTAAACAGATGGGTGTTGAGGGCTCCAGATTTGATGTAATTCACAATTTTGATCAGAGAATCAAGAACCTCTTGCAAAGGAGCTGGAAGAGTCTTACTGGCAAGAGCATATCGGTGAATGCCCTTTGCTTGGGGAGCAAGTTCTTTCACTTTTATTCTGAAAGCCCGACTTTGACCCTAGCATAGCAAAACATACGGGGTGATCTTCAACTGCATTAAGAGAGCTACTCACTTTTATTCAACGGTCCGTATTCGACAGTCTGTTATTCAAACATTGAGACACCGATTAAAAATGAATTTTTTGCATCATAGTGAATATTTTTTTCAGTTTACTATTTGTAACATAGAATTTTATTCTAATGATAACACTGCATTTGTATATTTTATTTTTAGGGAGTGAATCAAGGTCCGCCACAGTGGAAATTTGATAAAAAATATTAAAGGCATGCCATCGCAAATAATTAAAGTAATATAAAATGTTTAATATGTATGAACACGGCGGGCTTTAACAATTTTTTAAGAATCCGCCGCGGTGGATCTTACGTCACTTCCTTTCATTTATCAAAAATCAGTGTTACAAACACTAGTAGAATATTGCAGTGTAGCCATATTGAAATAAATAAGTGTTGAAAACCTTCGTGGTGAAATTTCCTATAAAAATAATTGCAACTAAAAATAACCGCGGCGACCCCCCAGAAAACACTTTGTGACCCCCTTGGGGGTCGCGACCCACAGGTTGGGAACCCGGGACCTATATGAACAAATGAAAATGGGACACTTGTTACGTCCATTCTGAGCTCGTCGGAACGATTATACGAGGCTGTAAAAGACAGAACGATCCTGTTAACAATGGAAGTTGTCAACCTAGATATCTATGAGGAAGTGAGTCACAATGTGCTGACTCACTCAGTGATTGCGTTATTGTGTTGTCCATGTCACTGTTGTCTATTATTTTATACGTCTATATTTCCTTTACCCCTGTAAGAATAGCAAAACCTGTAGGCCTAATTATTCACCCTACCGTTTAATACAGTTTTGCTGCCTGAGCAGTCCTAATTTTAATTGCCTAGGCTATTTACTTCGTTTACACTTGAACTCTTTCACAAACAGCTGTACGACACGTGCACCAAGTCTGTTTAACTTATCCATACAATGTGTTCAATATAATATTCAAGCGGTGATAACCTTTAACGTTTACACGATGTATTTTACCTGTAAGACCCCTTGGAGAAGATCGTACATATCCCAAGTAGCAGGGATGAAAGCCATTATTGCATGTACATTGAGATCCGGTAACCAGATTTTTGTACCAAGACTACCTATGACCTCAGAGGACTCCAAAGTATGGTTAATCAACTTTACAGAAATATACTTGTGGCTTTTTTTTTTTTAATTGATGGAGAAAACGTTAAACCGTGATAGGTTTATATTTAGTATATATTGTGTCTATTATTTTTGGCAGATTATTCAATTGCTGCTACTTGCTTACTGGCATCATTCCTCGTCATGTATTCTATATTGTACATGAGGTAAATAGGGCCTAAAAATTGCTACTTGTAGGAGAGTATATGTGTGTGTGCACGTGTGTAAATGTTTACAACTATAACCTCTTTTTGTTTTACTGTTTTTGGTGTAAAAGTGTGTGGCTGGTAGTATATGGGGTTATATTAAATTTATCACTCGTGATACATAACTTCAACAGTGTTTGGCGTGTGTGTGTGGGGGGCGGCTTGTCGCTCTTGCGCAACCTATGCAAAGTTTTTTCCATGGCATCCAGTGTAGATCAGTGGTTCCCAAAATGGGCGGTACTTCCCCCAGGGGGGCGTTGGAAGAATCCATTTGGAAGGATCCATAAGGAAAAGTTTGGTGGAGGGGTGGGGGTGTTCAGTAGTAATGGGTTGGTTGAGGATTTGACTGGCCAAATTCAACAATATTACTCAATATAACACTTACACGTAAACGCGTTTTGATTATACAGAGCCCTGACTTCAGTGTTTAAAAAGAGAACGTAGTCTGAACAAATCTGAACCCCCACCTTATATCAGAGGTTCCCAACATCAACGAGGCGAGGACGAGATAGGAAAGATAGGTAGCCGAGCAGCTGTATTATTAGGATCATTAAGCAAGGCATAGTTTCGTCTATACATTATTTGCTATCCAGAGCTCGGGTAACTATAGCTAATCATACAATCTAACTGTAATCGTCTGCTAAAAAGCCGGTGTGAAGGATGGCGAAGCTCGTGGTGTCCACTCTGTCAACATCAAAGAAAGAGAAAAGCAACAACGAGAAGGATGTGGTCAGCTCACTAAGAATTAATCAGCATCTTTTGGGAGGTGCTAAATAGCGTTTACCAGTTTAATATCGGCGAGTGTCCACTGGCAAGGTGTGTTCGATTGTACTTTTCACTGGAAGATGACGAAATTAGATATATGCAGGTGTTTCAAAGAGGACCACTTTGCATTGTTGCAGACCTGATTGTCTCAATACTTGGGGTGGGTGGAGGTGGGGACTAGTGATATCCGTGATACGTTAATAAACAAGAGGAAAGTTTCAATAGAGCCAAGTGTATAACCAGTTGTGCTATTTATAGTTTATTTTATGTCATGCAAAAACACGGTCAGAGCACTGGGAATATTCTCTGGAAGCCAAGGGGGCGTTGACGCGAAAATGTTTGGGAAACACTGGTGCAGATATACAGACAGCCCCCAACCCCCGGTATTCTACAATTTTGCAACTTGAGCTGGAGGCGAGAGTTCTGGTTTTCTTTCCCGGCTAAGCATGCATTTAATGGATCCTTACATCTTGTTTTCAACCAAGAGGGGAAAAGGGGGCAGCACCTGGGTCAGATTACTCATTAAAGCACGTGATTAGGGCTCCAGCCCACAGGTATACACACAAATTCAATCAAATTAATTGTTGTTGATAAAATGTATACTCTGATACTTGCTGGAAAATGCTCGCAGTGGCAAGAAGGTAAATTATGGAATCATATTCAAAGATTATAGATGCATTGGACAGCATAGGTAAAGAACAATCATAAAACGGAGAAACCAATCTAGGGGCAGGAAACATAGCAAGAGTTAAGAGTTTGCATTTATGTTGATTTTTCTTCCTATATCAAATTTATTATCTTCTCGGGGGGGGGGGGGGGAGGGGGGGGGGGTAAGAGGAAACATACAGCTATGGACTCATGAGTACCATGACAAATGATGTTGGTTTATGACTAGTGTCTGTGTACTAACTAGTCTATACAAGTACTTAGTGCATCAGACTTGCTGAAGTACTTTCTATCCTAAGGGTGGCGTAGTAAGCCATACGGCCACATACGCCCGGGGGCCACCAAAGTGTATCCCACAGGGAGACACTTTAGCCCTAATCAAGACTAAAATCGAAAAAAACATTTGACTCAATCTCACCCAAAAATACATGGAAAACCCGTGCTATGGAGGGCACGATCCTCAAACCAATACACATTATGCAATGGAACAAAACATGATAGAAGGTATGGTTCAATGAAGGAATATATGAGGCGACATACAGCTGATCATATGAGGGAGGGTACATGATGACCATATGTCCAATGAACAAAAAAGGATACAAGACATGGCTAGCCAAAACAAATCAGGAAAATATAACTAAGTGACTAGACATATTGGCCAAACGAGGTAAGTGTGAATTATAAAGTGAACAATCATAAATGTACTATCGATCGCTTTTATGGGTCGACAGCCACAAATATTGAATCATAGTAGAAATAAAAGGGATAAAAGTAATCATCACACGTATTAAGAATATTTTGCTCAAAACTAACACACACAAAATGGCGATTAAGATGACGGACGAACAACATGGCCGTCATAATGAAAATAAACTACAAAACTCGGTGGTAATACAAAATGTAAAACACCTTATAAACGAAAACAGCAATAAATGGACATGAACATGAAATAAAGTCAATGGGGATGGACAAGTAACTATGTAATGGAGATGGGTAACCAATTTAAACATATCCCACGGCTGTTTGCGAGCGACGTTTTAGTTGTTGTTGTTTGTTGTTGTTTTTTTCTACTATGCTGCTGTAATACCCTGTTCAACCTGAAAGTTGGTTTAGTTTTTCCTGACCGCGCTATTTATAGCTATCATGACAGAGGTCACGTGGTCAACTTCCTAACGGGAAAAAAATGTGGCGGTGTTTACTTTTGATAGGGCTTAATTAATGCTTTTAGGCTACTTTATTATTATAAATACCTAATTAACTTTGCGTAAAGCTAGACTAGAAATGTTAGAGTAAATGTTAGAACAAGAACAAACATTTTATCACAATTAGAACAGAAGATATAATAGTCTGAAATAGTGTAAAATTTAAGTTTTTTTAATATTTTGTTATGTTTTGTTTCTAATGCAATTTACACTAAAACGATCACAATCAACATGCACAACAAATTACAGAAATCAAAAGTAGAAAACCTGCAGAAAATGGATATCATAGTTTTTTTTTTGGTTTCATGCGTCAAACATTAATTACTGAAACATTAAATTGGAAGTCCACATTTATTACCATAAAATAGCACACCCAATTGTCCCCAAAACATGAGAGCTAACAAATATCTCAATCATACATCACGATGGTCATGTAAAAATGAGTATGGTCATGAGTAAAACGAAATGTTCAATTTAATAAATAAAACATACACCTATTAAATGATTTCCACACTCTGTCAATTCTGTCACTCTCACGCAACAACTGCCATAATTTGCTCTAGCCCCAAAATTTCGCTCAATTATCATTCACGCTTCCTTTTTTTTATAGGAGGAATCTGTACATTCACAGATGGAGAAATTTGTAACAAATGAGTTTCAATTATAAATTTTAATTGTGAAGGTATATTTTTAATACTGCTGGCGCGTCTTTCAAAATTCTCTGTTTTTTCTCCTGTGCCCACGTAAGACCTACTGTTTCCTTCATGGCTATTGCTAATTCTTTGGATATTCTAACTCTACATTCAATGCCTGCTTTCCTGCAAATTTCCTGACGTGACGTTTCTGAACAGCGTTGTAGTTCATGTGCCTGATGCAGGTCTAGTGAGTCAGTTGATGCTCTAGCAATATGTTTCCTAACAGTGTGGAGAAATTGAGATCGCTTACGTTTTGTTGGCGTTCTGGTGACTGATGTTTCTCTTCTATTGTGATGGGGCCGGAAAGACGCCCCTTCCTGTTTCTTGGCATACTTATCGCCCATATATTTTCGATGTGCGCACAGCATGCTGGGATGTGAAAAGTTTAACGAGATAGAAGATATATTAGTTTAGGCCACAATAAAGCCTAAACTATAATTGTGTGTTATATTTGATAGTCGTGTGTTATACTTGATAGTTGTGGGCCATACCTGTGTTTTCGTGCCTAATAGAGCAAATATCGCGAGTGTTATTTAAGTGGCTAAATTAATGCGCGCAGCACACTAAAGTCGAGTGATTAGCCTATTGCCTATATAAAGAGATAGCGAGCGGCAAACAGGCCAATTTGAAGATTCAGACGAGACGAGAGAGAAACGAAGTTAGGCTAGCCCTGTGTCGGTAGAAGAGGAACAGAGACATGACACGTGAGTTTGATTTAAAAGCAGATTAGCTTATTTCCTAGTGAAATTACCATTATTTCCCTGTAGCTTTAGAATTATATTGAGCGTGTCTGTTTTAATGGTTAATGAAATAAATAGATTGATGTGTTTCCAGGACCTGATAATTTAGTCTTGAAATATAAATGAGTGAAAATAATATGCGTGGATTGATTTTAATAGTGTAAGTCCAAATCACAGATGTGAGAGTTTTAGTAGCAATTATTGCAGTCATCAGACCGGGCAAGAAAGGCAAAAATAGTATGAAACTAGTTCATACATGAAACCAGGCAGAGAAGCGATTTATTACTTGAATTTAGATGATATTAACTGTTATCAAGATGGCGCCACGTGGTGATGACTTTAGTTCTAGTTGTTAAGTTAAGAATAATTATATTTTATTCTTTGATGTGACAGTAATTAAGTGTATCTCACGATTATTGATTATTCTACTGTATATCTTTAGTGGGTTACTTTGAGTGAGGTGAGAATATGTATTTAGATTTCTGGAGAGCGCGAGGCCACTCCTTGAGGCGTAAGGCACTTTGAGACAGGTGTTTCTCTGTTTGCTCCGTGCGGAGCATGGAAACACCAATGCAACTGGTGTCCATTACAGGCCCACAAGAAGCATTTTTATGCTATGGCAGTGGTTTGTTTCGGTAACGATGTTTTTCATGTGATGAGATTCCCAGGCTCATCAGGGGTCATATACGACACGCTTGTTGCCAGGCGCACCAGTCGTCACTTACGACATGTTCAGAATGCAGTCATGAATATTGAGATGGATCAGTTGCGAGGTGGTGGTTTATTCTCATTATTGAGAGTATTTGTTGTACATATAGTTGAATATTTTTCTATGTCCATTTTGTTATGATTTAATTATTGTTATGTGAAGAATGGTTTGTGAGAGCACGTGGGTTCACTTGAAGATATATATTTCTCTTCTCCGCTCCTGAGGGAGCATGGGGCCACCAGTGTGGTTTGCCTCCGTATGAAGTATTAATATGCTCATGCAGTAGTTGTTTCGGTAGCAATCTGTGTTACATGGTGAGATTGCCAGCCTCATGCACAACACCATACTAGTCTCATTGGACGACATGCATGAGTGTGTGTGTGATAGCTGAGTGTGTGCTCTTGCAGTAGTGGTTTCGGTAGCAACCTATGTTACACGGTGAGATTGCCAGCCTCATGCACAACACCATACTAGTCGCATTGGACGACACGCATGAGTGTGTGTGATAGTTAAGGGTGTCAGGTGGCGTGGAAGGACAGTTTGGCAGGTGAGAGTATCATTATTTAACTATTATGATTTTAACCAGTCGTTGCTTTGTTTGCTTCTTCAGATTAGCAATCGAGCACTAGCTGGGTGTTTGTTTGGTGTTTGGTTTGTTGGTTTATTTGTTTAATGTTTGCTTCAGAGTGCTCTTAGTCACTTAATGGGTTGTAAAAATAAATACAGCCCCTGCTTCAAGAATCAGAGTTTTACTGTTGAATCGGGTCGGTTGCGAGTGTGAAAAGAGAGTGATCAAACATCATCATCATCTTCTCGCCCACCATATCCAAATTGGCGTCGTCGACAGGATCAGGCAGACAGTGACACTGAGCAAACAGCAAACGAGCAAATATAATAGTGTAAACACCCAGCAGTGCGGTCTTGCAGCAAGATGGCTTCGATCAATGCGCCTGTGAAGGTAGTGTACGTGAAGGTGCCGGAGGTAAGGCTATTTGGTGGAGAGGCAAATCCCACTTGGCAAGAGTTTGTGGAAGATGTAGAGGCCGTGTGGAAGATGGCGCCCTTTTGCGCAGAAGACAAGGTAGACGTGATCTGGAACAGCGTTACACCATGGGTCTCTAGGGAATTACGGATACGTGGCGGAGCCAAGGCCAGCCCTGAGCAGTTACTCAATATAGTAGAAGAAGCCTACAGCGAGCAACCACCAGTCAGTGAGATGACCAGGAATTTCCAGGCCGTGGGTCAGGGACCTTGGGAATATGCTGTTTTATGGGAAGGTAAAAAGCCTGATACACTGATGCAGGTAGCCAGTGTAGAAGCTCACAATGAAGAGGAGGCACTCAGAGCAGAATTATCCCTCCTAAAGTCCCAGATAGCACAGATGTCGGAGACCAGTTTGCCAGTACAAGAGGAGGTGCAAAGAGAGAAAGAACCAGGCCAACCGCGAGAACAGCCAAAGCACGACGAGGGGGTGCGTGTTCTTGTATATGAGAGACAGGCTGTTGTCAACGAAAGCAGTGAGCTGACAGTACCAACAAACGCAGTTGCACCGACAAGGCGAAAAGGGGTTTGCAAGTGGTACAGTGTCCATAGGGGATGGGGATTTATCACGCCAGATGATGGAGATATTGATGTATTCATACATCAGACCAAGATCTTCAGAAAGGGATTCAGGAGTCTGGCGAGAAATGAGAGAGTGGAATTTGACAGCAAGCCATCTGTTCAGGGCATGGAAGCAGTCTATGTGTGCGGCATTGGTGGTCAAGAATGCAAAGGAAGTAGGAGGCGACCCATGGCACAGAGAAATCCTACCAGGTTGAGGTGCTATAATTGTGGTGAGTTCTCAGGCCACATGGCAGCCAAATGCCCTCAAGGCCCTCTTCCAAAACGATGTTTTAGATGCAAGTCTACAGAACACTTGATATCCGCCTGTCCCTCAAGGAGCTCTTTCCATAGGCGTACTGCCACAACTAGGTTACCTTTAGGGTGCAAATCAAGAGATGGCCGTGACAACTGTCGCCCTGGGGGCGCCGAGAAAATTGGTCGTTGTCTAGGAGAGGAAACCCGTCCTAAGCAGATAGGAGGGAGTGCACGTCGGTGTCCAGAAGAGGAGAGTCATCAAAAGCAGATTGTGGGGAATGTGGGCCACCGTCCACACAAAATGAGTGTAAAACACGTCCAGAGCGATCCCCCTACAAAGTCGACAGCTGCATGCACTGACAGGCAGAAGTCACAAGCCAGCAGCGACGCGGCACAGGTGAGCGAATCTTCTAGACCACAGCGGCTGACAGCCCGACAACGTACAACTGGGGACATGACGACCAAGAGAGTCCCCAGCCGGGTTGTACCGAATACAGAATTTGAGCCCAAAACATCGCCGCTGAGAAATAATCAGGCGCAACACCAACGATCTGAGAGATTTCGACTGAAGCGCCAGAGGTAGTGATGTTGTCGGGACGACAACAAAATCAGGAGGGAGATATGTGATGGGGCCGGAAAGATGCACCCTTCCTGTTTCTTGGAATACTTATCGCCCATATATTTTCGATGTGCGCACAGCATGCTGGGATGTGAAAAGTTTAACGAGATAGAAGATATATTAGTTTAGGCCACAATAAAGCCTAAACTATAATTGTGTGTTATATTTGATAGTCGTGTGTTATACTTGATAGTTGTGGGCCATACCTGTGTTTTCGTGCCTAATAGAGCAAATATCGCGAGTGTTATTTAAGTGGCTAAATTAATGCGCGCAGCGCACTAAAGTCGAGTGATTAGCCTATTGCCTATATAAAGAGATAGCGAGCGGCAAACAGGCCAATTTGAAGATTCAGACGAGACGAGAGAGAAACGAAGTTAGGCTAGCCCTGTGTCGGTAGAAGAGGAACAGAGACATGACACGTGAGTTTGATTTAAAAGCAGATTAGCTTATTTCCTAGTGAAATTACCATTATTTCCCTGTAGCTTTAGAATTATATTGAGCGTATCTGTTTTAATGGTTAATGAAATAAATAGATTGATGTGTTTCCAGGACCTGATAATTTAGTCTTGAAATATAAATGAGTGAAAATAATATGCGTGGATTGATTTTAATAGTGTAAGTCCAAATCACAGATGTGAGAGTTTTAGTAGCAATTATTGCAGTCATCAGACCGGGCAAGAAAGGCAAATATAGTATGAAACTAGTTCATACATGAAACCAGGCAGAGAAGCGATTTATTACTTGAATTTAGATGATATTAACTGTTATCAGGATGGCGCCACGTGGTGATGACTTTAGTTCTAGTTGTTAAGTTAAGAATAGTTATATTTTATTCTTTGATGCGACAGTAATTAAGTGTATTTCACGATTATTGATTATTCTACTGTATATCTTTAGTGGGTTACTTTGAGTGAGGTGAGAATATGTATTTAGATTTCTGGAGAGCGCGAGGCCACTCCTTGAGGCGTAAGGCACTTTGAGACAGGTGTTTCTCTGTTTGCTCCGTGCGGAGCATGGAAACACCAATGCAACTAGTGTCCATTACAGGCCCACAAGAAGCATTTTTATGCTATGGCAGTGGTTAGTTTCGGTAACGATGTTTTTCATGTGATGAGATTCCCAGGCTCATCAGGGGTCATATACGACACGCTTGTTGCCAGGCGCACTAGTCGTCACTTACGACATGTTCAGAATGCAGTAATGAATATTGAGATGGATCAGTTGCGAGGTGGTGGTTTATTCTCATTATTGAGAGTATTTGTTGTACATATAGTTGAATATTATTCTATGTCCATTTTGTTATGATTTAATTATTGTTATGTGAAGAATGGTTTGTGAGAGCACGTGGGTTCACTTGAAGATATATATTTCTCTTCTCCGCTCCTGAGGGAGCATGGGGCCACCAGTGTGGTTTGCCTCCGTATGAAGTATTAATATGCTCATGCAGTAGTTGTTTCGGTAGCAATCTGTGTTACATGGTGAGATTGCCAGCCTCATGCACAACACCATACTAGTCTCATTGGACGACATGCATGAGTGTGTGTGTGATAGCTGAGTGTGTGATCTTGCAGTAGTGGTTTCGGTAGCAACCTATGTTACACGGTGAGATTGCCAGCCTCATGCACAACACCATACTAGTCGCATTGGACGACACGCATGAGTGTGTGTGATAGTTAAGGGTGTCAGGTGGCGTGGAAGGACAGTTTGGCAGGTGAGAGTATCATTATTTAACTATTATGATTTTAACCAGTCGTTGTTTTGTTTGCTTCTTCAGATTAGCAATCGAGCACTAGCTGGGTGTTTGTTTGGTGTTTGGTTTGTTGGTTTATTTGTTTAATGTTTGCTTCAGTGTGCTCATAGTCACTGAATGGGTTGTAAAAATAAATACAGTCCCTGCCTCAAGAATCGGAGTTTTATTGTTGAATCGGGTCGGTTGCGAGTGTGAAAAGAGAGTGATCAAATATCAAAACATTATCACCATCTTCTCGCCCACCCTATTGTCACAGAGTGCTCGAAGGTTTTGTCTGGATTATGTTTAAATTCCTTACTTTTCTATTCCTTCACATATGTTGTCTGTTTTCTCTACGAAATATTTGCACCTGCGTTCGTTTCTTTAGCTGTTTTTCAAGTCTTCGCTAATAGTCCTGTCATACGATCCCAAATTCTATCTTCTTCTACAGAGGCACTTAAAAGCATTTCTTTAAGGACGTCTATACGATTTATTCGCTTAGTCGAAAAGACAGTGGTTCTCAGAGTATCATATTTCCGTGTTCAGTGGTTAACTTAAAACCGCCACGATAAATCTTGGTACGTGTCTAAGCAAGAGACGGGAAATAATTAACTTGGCGTGGGAATCAGAAATGTTTTAACTTCATCCAAACGAATGCTGAGTTTTAAGATCACTTGCTGATTAACCGTTGGAAGACAATGCACGCTTATAGAAGAGAAGCCTCATACCACCTCATACCTACAAGTACATGTGATTGAGAGTAACGCTACTCAAATTCTAGTTCTTAAGCTGTGGATAAGTCCTGAGCGGTAAGCAAACTCTCAGTATTCGCTTAATTAGCTAACTCTAATATCAAGGGATTAGTTAATGGATGTAAAGTGTGAAATACTTAATATTGTGGTTTTATTTCTTTACATTAGATAGATAGCTATTTTGCATTTATGTATTATGAATGTTATTGATGCATTATAATGATGTAAGTACTGGCTGATATGAGAAAGTACTACAAGCTAATTGTATTAGGAATGTGATGAAGAAAGCGTGGTGAACGAGAGAAGAACCATGTTGTTCAAGGAACGAGTGAATGAAATAGCATTCCTCCAATGCAGTCACGCATGGACGCACACGGCAAGGCGTCTGCTTGTAACAAAGGTTGACCTGACTGACCTGACCAGTGTGAGACTACCGCTAGACAGGAATTTGTAAACAAATGGACAGTCGCCTTTAAAGGAAAAGACTGACGTTACGGTTCAGGTAAATATATTATTAGGCACCATTCTGAGACGAAATGTCCAGAGTGGCTGTAGTTAATATATCTATAAAACAAACAGAAGATTGATTGCCTGTATTATCTTCCTCAGCCCAGTTGCAGAATCCTAGCCAGTTTCTGGATTTTGATTGCTGTAAATTGTTGCGAGTAAACCGCCTAGTTGCTCTATGCTACAGAGAGAACTAGTGCTTACGTCTCAAACCATCTAGCGGTGTTCACAAGTCAGCAACCCTGAGCAGTCTACAGCATTTAAGCAGTCAACACCTCGTCAGCACCTGAACATCATAATTCAACTTCACAACCAGGTGAACGAACAGCCTAGTCATCTCTTGGACTGTAGATCAACTGAATCAGATTCTCCAGTTGGTAATCCCTACCTACTGGGACGCCTAGGAGAAGTCCAAGCAGAAAAGTCTACTTAAAACCCAGACCAAAATCAGAATTCACTCTTCCACGAAATAGCCATAGGAATAAACTTTCGTCAGTGAGGAAAATAGCCTCTTATTCTTATCTGAACCAAAGACACTGACAGTTCTAAATTTCCTAGTATTTCTTTTTTTTCAAAGTATATGACAACATTGATTTTATTTTCTACTGTAATTAAAGTAATTATGTACATTCTGTAACTCACCATCATTCTGAGTTTGACTTAGTAGATTGTATGTTCTGTTCAGAAAAACATTCTCAACCCTCTTTGTATTACTTGTTACTACTAGTTCATCTTCAAAAAGATTTGAGTAAGAAAGAGTTAGTCGTCGCCAGAAAAATACAAGAGTTGGTAGTCTAAAAGGTGAGAGAATCACTGACACCAACCTGTGCCCTTCTGTTAACTCTTTCCCTCAACACTAGCTCACATCTGTGAAAACTAGTGTCTAAAGGTCGATGTGCATCCTTCCACATCCTCCCCATACGACTTCACCTTCTGTGAAAATCTTCATATGCCATCTTCCTTACTATACAAAACTCTTTATGCGACAATTGAATTCTCATTCAACGTCAATTGGAGTGCACCATCAACTATATCTGCGACACCTATCACATATGTTTAATTAGTTTTTGTAGTACAATAGGCTGTCCTCTGGTTTTGCATTTTATGATATTATGTTTTGCTGTTTCTAGTTTTTTTCTAACAATGGATGTGAATAGGGTTTCTTCCTCTTGAGTTAGTGGTTGTGAAGGTGGCTTAGCAAGTAACTGTTGTACTGTGATGTCGCTTTTGAAGACAGGCGAGGTGGATATACTTGTCGTATGTATAACTGACTTGGTAGGTGTAGATGTGGCAACAAAAACTGGCATGCTAGGGTGAGTAGTGTTATCCACCTCCAAATGAATAATGGTATCGCCTTCAATGTGAGATGACTCATCAACCTCCAGCTGAACAATATCATCACTAGTGTGAGCAGGCACATCAACCTCCTGCTGTACAGAGCTATCCTGACTACAGCTAACTGACTGACTACAGCTAACTGACTGACTACAACTAACTGACTGACTACAACCAACTGACTGACTACAGCTAACTGACTGACTAGACATGGAGGGGTCAGAAAGAACATCACAGGGGATAGAGCAGCTTTTTGTTTTTAAAACACCAAAAGATGTCTTTGCTAAATAATTGCACAGTTGACATTCACTTATAGTTAAATTATGGTCAGTCTTTCCAGATGTGCTGACTGTTTTCCGATAGCAACTTGGCTGTTTCAAGACACTTCTCATTATGCCTCCTTTCTGAGTTTTGTATTCGCAAGTAACACTTCTTACAAAATATAGTCGAATGCTCTGTGGGTTTATCATCTGATACGTTAATTCCAAACACAAGAACAGATCATTAACGTAATTAGAACAGTTTAGTGCTTTATGATTTGAACTTTTTGTTTTGGAAGTTAATGCTCTCTTGCCACAGGCTCTGCACAGTGCACTGGCACAATTCAAATGATGCAAAAAAGTATGTTCCATTTCGTTGTTATGTAGTATAGTTTACTTGTGAATGTATAAAGATAATGGAATATTTTGGAGTATCAAGTCTAACACAAGGCTGTAGAACGCTTTATCTGTGAATGAAAGAAGATATACAAACAGTTACTTAGAATTCTTTGGCAGCCGTAGTGTGCACAGGATTGTCTACCAAAGAACACTAATGGAACAGTCCTTATCTCACACACAATAAAAGAAAGACATTCATATTATAAATACAAGATTAACAAGACTTGAAAGATAGATCAAAGTATGTGGAAGTAATCTATCTATAGCTTTACATGTTTTCTGACGCTCATATACGTCTAGTTAAGTATCATTATAAATGAATGAAAATGCAAAAACAGATGGTGCTTTACAAAAAGTTCTTTTTTTACAACCTTATTTAAGATTTGCGAGTATCAGGAATGCGTTTGCAGTGATTTAAATATTATAAAATCTGGTGACAATATGCTTGTTCTTGTAATGCCAAACTCACAAAACTGACTACCATACATTCTCAAGATATGAAACAAACAAAAAAAGTATGTGGAAATAATCTTTAGCTTCCCTTCGAGAAGTCTTTATAATTATAAACTCATACGAATGGGCCGATTTTTAGATATTACATTAATAAAAAGATTACTTCTGTTATGAATTTCCTGATAGAATGGTCTGGCGCTCTCTCTTCCAAATCTCTACACCTCACGGTAGAAGGGGAACGACTAAGTAAGTAAGTAAGTAAGTATGAATTTCCTCAAATGATGACGCTGTTTTCAAAAGTCTGTAACTCCGGCAAATATAATTTCAATCAAATAAAAATGCAATCAAAAATAGAACACAGAACAAAGTTATAGTACACAAAAGAATTTTAGCGCTGTGTTTATCCAGAACAAGTGTGTAATGATTTATATATTACTGATTTTACACACACATCCGCTGATTTTCCCCGCCAAAACCCTCAGTAGTCGTTTACGGTGCACATGAAAATTTTATACCCGGTTTCAGAATTCCGGTCAACGAAAATAAAAGAGCGCTCTGGTATATGGTACAAACAGCCATGATCCGTAATAATCCGGGTTAAATAACCGAAAACTCGAACAAGAGGAACAATCATTAAGGCATGCAATATGTGATTACGACTTGCTTGTAAAAACCAACACTAGTGGCAGATGAAATGAAAAGTAGTGAAACACGTAAACAACAATGGAATCATCAAGACATGGATGATAGCCACATTAGGGGTATGTGAAAGGGAAAAACAAGTAATAAAATCTTTACTCATAAAAATGCTGAGTAGTTGTATCGCCATCTTCAGCTGCCTGAGGAATGTCATAAGAGTCACGGTCCAGGTAATAAGAGAATCAATAAAGTCTGTGGACGGTTCAAGTAGAGCAGCATCATGCCGGAGGAAACGTGATTTGGGAAAAGAGGCGTCTTCAAACATGTCCATACTGGCTAAATGAGTAGCATCATAAAGAAATCACCATGATATGACATGGAGGTAGCATACGGAACGTTCACACGAGAGGTGTAGGGATTGGTCAGTTCATCATGCGGAGTATAGACCAAATATGCTTGAATGGAGGAGGGAAGAATCACGGCTCCGTATGTATTCGAAATGACAGCTTCAAAGATCACGAAAAGTTGAAGAACTCGATATGACATCCGTAAGGAGGCAACAGTTCAAGTTGTCAATGTCTGGAGTAAACGGTTGAAGGAATCAATGAGTGCAATGGTCGTGAGTGATGACGTATTAGCATCACGCAACAATCGAGGCGGAAGTAATATGACTTTCCGTTTGCGTCGAGGAAGACAAATGTCATTGACCGTAGGAGGGGATGGAGCATAATGATGGGCTCTAAAGGCAGGAGGTGTATAGGGCAGTGGAACGCGAACTGGAATACGGGATGTACGGAACTTTGCAGGAGGGGGCGGCAGAGGAGTCGGAGGGGACTGACGATGTCGTGGGAGACATGAAAAACGTGGACGGACTGGAGGACGGGGGAAGGTACGTGGAGGAGGATGACAACTAACTGTAGGGGTTCGGACTGGAATACGGGAACGATGTGGTGTCTTCGATTTTTCTACTACTGTCTGTGTGCCGATACTTCTGGTTGTTTCTGTTTGTGTTACAACACGGACCATTCGACGTGTCTCCGTTTGTGTAGCAACACCACACATATTTTCAATCTCCCCTCTGATTTCCGTGTTGATATGGGTTGCGTGTTATTCACATGGGTGCACTGTGTCTTCTCTGTGCCTACTACGTTGAAGTGTTGGTCTCTGTTGGTTTGCGTTCCCGATCTTATTGAGCATATATGGGCCTTCCAACACCCTTTTGTTGTCATGACACAGCTGCGTTCGTTTCTACATGGATTGTTGACCACCCATATCGTTGTTGGTCTTATCTCTGCAATGAGATTTCTCATTGTCATTCTATGCCATCTCCTGTTCAGGCTGTTCCAATGACCTGACCTGGAAATTGGGAGGACCCTCGCCTGACTGTGTTGTGTTCTGCTTTCCGCCATCCTATCTGGCGTTCTGTCTTGATGTCTAAACACCAGAGGCTGTTGTATGTTCTGCTGGAACTGCAGGTTTTGATCCATTATGCAGATGTAGTACCTGTCGTAGATTTCCGATAGGAGAATTAAGACTAGGTTTGGTCCCTTCTGAATAGGTTTGAATAGGTGATAGACTCAGTGAGAGTTAGTGAAAGGTAATAGAATTTCCACACACGTGAGATGATAGATTTGATATAGTGGCTGTCTCTGAAAGCGAAAAGAATTCTTCTCTCTCTCACCTATCTTCTACAACAGTTGTTACAGCGTCAGACAGACTACACCAATATACATATTACGTATATTTCTATCACTCACAGGCACGCACATACACGTGACGACAGGTAAACACACAGACGTGGGAAAACTATAACAATGATATATATATTATCTAGAACGAGCTGACCAAACACGATTATTAAGTTCAAGAGCGATTTTATTATCAGGAAAAATCGGCTCACAACATCAAAGAAAGTACATCAAGGAAAATACATATACACATAGTCATAAAAAATCAAGGAAATGTTGCAAGGATGATAGCCCCGTTATGGTGTTAACTCTAGGTTTAGCCCGGCCCCGTTAAGAGAACAGAGGATGGCGCCCGAGTCACAGATACATAGGGTTTGAGTCTAAGAATTTTTTCTTTGTTTTATGTCGTAATTATATGCACAGAGTTTGAAAAAAATCTGATTTAACCTAAGACAAAAACACAAGAACTCTAGCCTTAGCAACAAATTATGCAGATTGGAAAAAAAAATTAGGACA
The DNA here is from genome assembly GCA_024509875.1 of Oreohelix idahoensis. NCBI lineage: Eukaryota > Metazoa > Mollusca > Gastropoda > Stylommatophora > Oreohelicidae > Oreohelix > Oreohelix idahoensis. Next base: position 304,810 of record JAMPIV010004270.1, on the reverse strand, counting down.
GCAACAGGGTGTCAAAGATATAATAGTGAAAATATCACTCAGACCAGCGTACACTCATTCATTCCGCCATGGCTTCTCATTCAGGTACTCACGACTTTGCTCGCTGCCTCTTGGAACACATTGATCTTAGATTTTCACACAGACTCAAAAAATGCAGTCTTCTGCCAAGAAGTCCCCAGTTCCAAAAGACGTATTTAACTTGGAGTCTCCGGGAACGACTACTTGGGTATGCAAATTTGTTCAAATGTCTGATTAAGTCACCTAACAATTATTCCAGGCGCGGGAGTTAGCAGAGCACAGTGTCAATAGCGTAGGTTTCTAAAAAAATGATGAATGTCAGGTCGGTGCCTTCCCTCAGTATAGGATTCACTTTAGTCACACCACAGATTTGTCCACAAGATATAATCTAGTCGGGAAATGATTGTAAATATTCACGCCACCAGGCAGCAAATTATATAGAGTTTCTAGAAGAAATTAAGTGCTGGTTCCAAGGTCCAGTATTTATCATTACAGTCTTTGAAAACCCGTTATAGGGATATTGGTATTTCTGTCTAACTTGCACCGTCAGATCAGTGTTACTTGAGAAAACCCACGTGGTTCAAAATAAGGACTGTCTATTTCTTCACAAGTATGGAAACTACTACTAGGTGCTGGTAAAGTTAGGGTCACCCCAAAACTTTCACTGTGTGGAGGAAAAATAACACATATAATATAATAAACAGAATCTGTACTGGTTAAAACTTACATTTAAACTTGCAAGCAGAGAGCTTTGCTTATCATTTAAACTTCCCGTGACGTAAGTTATATTTAAAAATCAGCAATCCTCATAAATTAAGAACACGTGCGTATTCCGTCACCATTCATGAGGCTGGATTCTAGAGTTTATACGTTAGTTTAGAAAAATACACTCGACTGAGTATTAGCAGTTAAATTAAATTTATAAATAGCTACAATTGCCGTTATAAGCTAGAAATTAAATTTTTAGTCTGCTTTCCACTGAATGCTTCCCTAGAAAATATAATAGCCTACCACTTTATTTCTCTTCTGCGCTAAAGAAATAGATTAAAATGAATTAAGCGATTTAACACTTTAACACTCACAAAATCTATATATCTATCATATTAATTACCTCAACCACAGAATTACAGGTAGTCGCACAACTTAAGAATAAAAATGCTGAAAATATTTCTGGAAGTCTAGAAGTTCGACAAATTGCCGAAACAAACTGAGATCTTCGCTAACAGCTATTCTGTTTTTCGAGCGACCTATCTACTGTGGAGTCTATGAGCGAGAATGAAATTAAAGTTTCAAACTTGGCCAATATCTTAAAATCAGACAAAGGGCCCAAACTTACTTCGCCAAGCGAAATTATCTCCCCTACTCCCAACATTTACGTCCGCTTAACGCGTGTCGTAACTGTCACCTACTGACCACGATGTACGCGTGTCAGTTTCAAATCCCAGACAGCCTGACTCCATTTCAGGGCAGTTTTCACACTACAGCTGACCATGGCCCAAGTGAGCGCCGTGTCAGTTTGGGATTTTCCAGCCAAATGTCTGGATACTGACCGGTGCAGATGTAAAGTATCACACCTCACCGGGACTAATGCCGAGAAGAAGCTCGCGCGCTCGGTGAGAATGTAGACGATTTGCTACGTCCTATGTTCAGCGAACCGACTTATCACGACTTCTGACGCCCTGCAGCCCTGACATCTACGTAATATCGTCCTAGCGCGATTCTCAGTTTAAGAGAAAGGAAAACAGGTAAAGTTTGCGAATTATATGAAAATAATATTCGCAAAACGAATGGGTGAAAAAATACAGGAAAAAATGAAATACAGAGATAATAAAAGAGAGAATTTTCGGGTGAAAGAATAGGAAGAAGTTGTAGGAAATTAAATGAATATAAACCCTACGTGACAGTACCACACCAAAAAAAATGACAATCTCTGGTGTGTAAAAGGTCACGGGCACCAAAACGTTTTTTTTAAATATGTGGCAGTGGATCGTGATCGTATAGTGGAAGAAACTGATGGCCATTAGTCAACCTTAACTTTCATCAAACAGCAACTGTCTTACTTTTGTTTTCACTTCAAGGATTGATTTGATCAGTCAAAATTGTTCTTTTAAAGATGTTTATTTCAGCAGAAGATTTCTTGTAAAGTAATATAAATTGGAACATCTGATTATACTCTCCACTTTCAATCCATCGTACATCAGTTCCAAAATGTACCTCTTTTCTCCAAAACCTTGGGCGGATGTTATTCTTTCAGTGGTTTTTCGGAAACTAACTTATGATTGGTCTTTTGGTTAATAGTCAGTTAATTTAATCTCTCTACTAAATTTATTATCACCAAGTGACGTTGACCAATCATAGTTCCAGTTTATGGACTTTCCGATATATCTTGTATGAAAATCCACACAAGATTTAATGACATCATGAGTACCATGACAAATGATGTCATTGGTTTATAACTAGTGTGTGTGTGCTAGCTAGTCTATACAAGTACTTTCTATCCTAAGGGTGTGGTAGTAAGCCATAAGGCCACATGATATCAAATTGCCAATAGCCAGGAAAAAACAGCGACTGATGTTGTTGACCTGAAATTCAACACCATTTCAACAATATATAAGGAAAGCAGCGAATCATTCTTGGGATTCCAGGAAAGAAAGAGACAAGATTGGATAACACCAGAAACGTTAAACGCCATAGCAAAGAGAAAAGAAATGAAAAGAAAGAAAACAGAATCAAAGTCTCCCGGTTAAAGGAAATGTAGAGCAAACAGTACAGTCAGCTGGACAATGAAGTAAAACGTCAAACCCGAGCCAACAAAAGGAAATTTCTGGACGATCTTGCAAGACAGGCAGCAATGAGAAATGAACAAAGCACAGTATATAAAATAACTAAAACTATTAGTGGAAAACGGGGTGCAAACAATATTACGTTAGTAAGAGACGAAATCTTATCACCATATAGCACAGGGGCAGGAAACAAGATCGGTAGAGCACTTCAGAGAAACACTGAATAAGGAACCACCACAGGCGCAGCTGAATGTTCCTGAGGTTTAAAATGATCTAGACGTTAAGACAGACATTTCACGAAGAGAATAAATCATCACAGATATCAAAGGGTTAAAGAATGGAAAAGCTCCTGGTCACGACATTTAAATGCTGAGTTATTCGAGGCAGACCCTGAACTAGCAGAACTTTTAGAACCACTATTTGCACAAGTCTGGAAAACAGAGACAACATCAACAGAGTGGCGTAAAGGAATAATTGTCAAAGAAGGGTGATCTTGCAGACTGCAACAACTGGAGAGGAATTACTCTCCTCTCAGTTCCCAGTAAAATACTAGGCAGGAGAATTATCCTGAGAATTTCAAAAGCAGTAGACCATAAACTGAGGGAAGAACAAGCAGGATTCAGAAAGAATAGAAGATGTGCATATCATATATTCACTCTCAGGAACATTATAGAGCAGTGCTCGGAATGGCAAAAACAGCTATACATTTACTTTGTTGATTTTGAAAAGGCGTTTGTCGCCATAGAGGCCCGCCTTTTTGCGGCCTATATTCTTCATCAGAAGAAGTACCTGGCGTGTGATGCCAGAAGAGCCATAAACTTTTGTTAAGCAATCGAGAGTCCGCTCTTTTCGTGCGGCATATTTACTTGAGGTACCTGACGCGCTTAGTCAGGGGTACCTGAGCTTCAGTATGAGCAGAACGTAGATTGACAGACCATTGTCATTAGTATCCTGATGTATGAGCTGATCAAGATTTGTGATGCTAGATGTTTTCAACCATTACCATGTATGTGATGTTCCTGATCCATGTGCAATTGACTGTGCTGTTGACGTCACCGTATGTCTCGTAATAAATTGTTGAAAAGGTCATCAGTATTACCAACGTTTACTGACTTCTACATGTGGTTGAGTGGGTGCATTGTGAACTTGTCCAAGAGCCTATACGCATTCGTGTCCACCATCTTATCTGATGTCTACTCACCCACACATCATGTCAACCCACACACTTCTACGAGCACTACACACTTGAGAGCCTGTACGGTATTTGAGAGAGAGTCAACATTACACCCTGTCAGCGCCTCAACGCTTGGTGACCCAAATATACACAACATTGTACTGTCCAGGTTTGACCTCCTACATTCAGCATTAACATTCGGTGGCTGAAATAACACTTAACAACAGCATACACAGGGACAGCCTGTGACGGACAACTCAGCTGTCCCTGAAAGTGTTGGATGATAGGACCCTCGTATAACATCAGTACCCCTGAATATTGGTGTAACTTTTCATCAACGGGGAATTCTCTCCACCTGGGCTCATTAACAATGCACAATAGAAACGTGGGCTCATTAGCAATGCAGCATTTCCACGTGGATTGTCAACACGTTGGATCATTAATATGTAGACTGCTATCTTCCGTGCATTTTAGAGATCGCATGGCCTTTAATGGGAGGTTCAATGACGCCCACTCCTGTTTCTAGAGCGATTATAAGCAAGCATTGTGCTACACCTTTTCGTTCGTGCCTGCCTTAAAGGCGTTGCCAGGATCAAACGTACTAGCGGCATGAGATCTAAGGCATCTCAGAACGGACGATGAAGTTTCCTGCTGCTAGATAACACGGCAGCGTGAACCAGAGTGGACGAAGCAAGCTTCTTGCAGACATTTCACATCTCTGTGTGAATCAGAGAACGCTCGAAAGCCTGAGACGAACGGGGGAAACGCCGGGCGGCTAGAATCTCGATTTTCTCCGAAGATCATAAAAAAGTGTGAAAATCTCACACGACCCCTTTAAGTTACATTCCAGTTAGATATATACAGACCTTTGAGAAATGCAATTCTATCACTCGTTTGCCAGAAGCACTAGCATAGTGAAATCTTGTTTGATTCCCTCTGGATTTTCAACTTATTGCAGTGAATTCTATTCTGTGCTAAACGGTATAATATATTTGTTTTAAAGTGATCAGTGTGTAGTGAAATTGACAGAGATACAACGGTAAAATCCCTCCAAAGATAACATTTAAGGATAAAAACATAATGCGTAGGCTGCTGATGTACATGATCGCCTAGACCGCGGGTCATCATCCTCCATAATAATTGACTTGCTAGACAGGAGGGGAACGGCGGATCAAAAAGAAAAAAAATATGAATGGAAAGGCTAAGGAGACGCAATTGGGGGGGAAACGGAGAAAAGTCACGTTTCCCAAGTTGACATAAAAAGTAAGCAACTCCACAGAAGGGACCCTAGATATGTTACGCCACAGTCATTTATTGGACGCTTTTGCGATACCAAGCTTTTGATTTGAATGGAGCGGTAAAATGCAGATGTTAGGAATATTACAAAAATTAAAAAGTAATTTTTTCTTAATATTAATGTTAGGAATATAAAAATTAGCTGGCCGGATGGCCTATTCTGAGCAGTGAACTAAGATGGTCTTAATTTTACAAACGGATAGATAATATTGAAGATAGTGACAAAAGACAGTGTAGTTCACATCATCGACAGACTGTGTTGAATAAAAAAGTGTCGCAATTTGCACACAAAAACACGACCTTGGACGCAGGTGTTCAAATTTACTTAGTATGGAGGAGAGGGTTTTTGAGCGGTAGCTGTGTCTAAATATAACTTGTAACGACAAAATTTTGGAGGGGAGAGAAAGGTTGGTTCAAAAATCAAGCACATTTTTTTTTAGAAACACAAGTAGAGACGGACAGACTAACAGATAAACATCCATACTTGACTGAAGCATGACTGAAATGACTTTATGGTAGGAAATTTGAAATTTAAAATAAACCGAGGCAGTGATTGGCCACAGACAATCATATCATTAGCGCTCAGACGCGAAAGTGGGGCCATTCTTCAATAGTTGTTCAGTGATAGACACAGATTTTAAAGTGTGGTGATTCCATATGAAAGCAAGTGAAATAAAATTTAGGGACGCCATACTATAGCCAGCAGCTCAGCTGAGTTTTGCTAGCAATTCTGTGTTATTTATTCATAATCTGAGCTGCGAGTTTCTGTCGTCAACAAAGCAGGGTCTATTCAGTTGGTGACTTTACTCGAGTGTATCTGTGCAGTATTTGTGACAGAGACCACCATTATTGCCCGCCAGCACGGAGAGGTGGGACCACCTGATTTCAGCACCAGAGCGACAACTACCAGATGAGTGAGCCTCTGGTCTGCTGGACTTTCACCAACGCCCTTTAGTTACTAAGAACCCCATAAAGATTCCCACCATTTTCTGGACACTGTGTAGTCAATATAGACAGGTGTGATGAGGCCACCCCAACAGCACAAACAGTACTATCCTCCCAAGTAGATGAATACTAGAACATTTTAATAAAACTAACTAGTATAGTACTTATATATGTACACTATTGCATTTATGATATAATATTCTATGCATTTCTTTTCATAATCTCTAAATCCTTTTAAGTTCTGGTCAACCTAAAAAATTGACACAGAACAAAATAAATGTAATATACTTATATCAAAAAATTTTACACACGTGAGTTAGTTCAGTGTATTTTAACATTTATTAATATTATTAGTCTTGTTAATATCTGTGGGTATATTTATAATCCATTACACCACACTACATATCATAACCCTAGACACTTTACGTAGCCACATTCATTAAAAAAAATTAAGTGTGAGGTCGTAGTGGTAGCAAGAAAGGCCTTCTGACAATTCACCACTACATTTTATCTCAGGAGCCTTCACAGCTGGCCTCATACAATTTACATTTAGTAATAACACCATCATACAATACCATCAAACACCACTACAATATTGGGGTCTTGTCCAGGGATAATTAGCCCAACAGTAAGATTAGGATCTCCTGGTGGGAGAAATAAGAGTAGGGAAATAAATTGTAAAATTCCCTTTAACATTAAAAGTGTCCCTGTAGATAAAAGTTGGTGAATCTTCACAGCCAGTAATAATTAATTAGTTAACTGGTTAGTTAGAATTAGTTAGACTATAGTCATAAGAAGTACTTAGTGTATTTACTGGTTAGAGATTTAGCTTGTATATTATTATATTGTCTAAAAAGTATGGCGGAGCTGGCAAAATTTAGATCAGCTGCTGTGCTCACCGCGAAGGAGATGGGAATGGATGGTCAAATTTTAATTCAATACGTAACGACTGAATGTGATAAATATATTGAAAGGGAAGATAGAAAGGTAGCTGAAGAGAAGAGGTTACAAATTGAGGCTGATAGAGAAATTAAGAGGCTGCAGATTGAGGCAGAAGAAAAACGACAGCAAAGGGAGGCAGAAGATAAAAAGGCCGAAAGGGAGGCAGAAGATAGAAGGTTGCAGAGGGAGCACGAATTACGACTAAGGGAGCTGGAATTACAAGGCCCGGCTCCTGAAAATGGTGCCAGCCCTTTTGCCTCAGATGCTACGCCCAGTCTGGGAGCCTCAAACTCAGCTATGGGGTTTCATTTAGACCATTTTGTTGAAAAAAACGATGACATAGAGGGGTACCTAGGACGTTTTGAGTTATTAGCTACTACATATGGGTTAGAGAGAGAGAGGTGGAGTTTAAAGCTATCACAGGGATTGAGGGGTACTTCTTATGAAGTATTTGCCAAAATGAACAGGGAAGACCAAGACAATTATGACATGTTAAAGCAGGCTTTGTTATTAAGGTACGAGAAGAATGGTGAATTTGATCGTAAGAAATTTAGAAATGCCAAACTGTTGTCTGGGGAGACATACCACCAATTCTCTGCTAGACTAGAAACCTATTTGGAGAAATGGACGGCTCTGGGGAAGACCCAAGATCTTAAAGAAATGATCATGATTGAGCAATTGAGAGAGTCCATGGCTCCAGACATGAGAAAATTTCTCATGGAACAAGGTGCAGAGAAGTTGGGGGAAATTTTAAATGTTGCTGAGAGGTATCAGGCAGCCCAGGCAGAGGTAAGTGGTGCTAAAAAGAAGCACATAGACAATTTTAAAGCTCCACAGCAATTTAATAAATTTGATAATAGAGAGCAGGGAAATAAAGGTAGGACAAACTTTGAGCGGCCAAGAAATGACTATCGCGACAGAAACTCACAGTTCAATGACCAAAAGTTCAATGAAAGAAAACCGTTGAACCAAGGAAAAAGATGGTGTAAATGGTGCAAGAAGGATAACCATAACACCGAATTTTGTAGAAGGAAACCTTCAAACATTGCTGCAATGAAGTCGGGGACGCAAAGATTAAAGGTTAATCCTAAGGGACAACAGGAACCTTATCACCCCCCAGTTTGTGAGGATGTTATTTGTAATGGGGTCACCATAAGGTGCCTTTATGATACAGGTTTGGATTATGATTCAGTTGTGAAGTCTAGCCTAGTAGACCCAAGTCAGTATACCACAGAAACAGTGGAAATACAAGGGGCGACTAAGGACATACCACTCATGACACTTCCCATCGCAAGGATAACGGTGAAAACTCGCTATGTGGAAGGAGAAATCAGAGCAGCAGTGATAGATGAACCAATCTACCCTCTGATATTGGGGTGTAGATACGTCTTCTTGGGGAATCCCGAGAAACCTGTGATCATGGCGACAGTGCAGACCAGGTCACAGAAGAAGGAGGAAGAAGGTGAACCTATAAATGCTCATCCAGAGGAGATGAGGAAGGCGCAGGCTGAGGATAGGACACTCAAGCCCTGTTTTAAAAAATTGCCCAAATGCCACACACCTCCGAGCAAGGGGGAATATTTCATGAAGAACAAACTCTTATACAGGAAGGCCGGAACTGGAACAAATGGTCACAACCAGCTGGTTCTTCCCACTTCATATAGAGATAAAGTGATGGAACTCGGGCATGCGATTCCCTTCAGTGGTCACATGGGGATCAGCGCCACAGGACAGCGTATAGCTTGTCATTACTTCTGGCCAGGGATAACGGAGGATATAAAAAGATATGTCAAATCCTGCCCAGAATGTCAAAGGGTAGCTCCAAAGCACTGGACTGCTCCTGCAACTCTAGGGGAAATGCCCATAGTGGGAACACCTTTTGAGAGGGTTGCAGTGGATATTGTAGGACCTCTCACTCGGACCAAGAGGAGGAACAGTTACATCCTTACTCTGGTGGACACTTGTTCTATGTGGGGAGAGGCGGTAGCCCTGCCATCAATTGATTCAAAACATGTAGCAGAGGCACTACTTACAATATTTACCCGATTAGGATTCCCGCATCAAATCTTGACGGATAATGGTTCTCAGTTCAAGGGGAAACTAACGGAAGAAGTTTATAAGCTATTTCAAGCCAGACACTTTCATTGTAGTCCGTACCATCCACAAGGGAACGGCCAGGTAGAGAGGTTCAACGGGACTCTCATTTCTATCCTGAGAAAGCTGGCACACGAAAAACCGGATCTGTGGGATCAATTCCTGCCCGCCGCATTGTTTGCGTACCGGGAGGTACCACATAGTTCAACCGGGATGGCTCCCGCAACTCTGCTATTTGGGAGGCCAATAAAAGGTCCATTAGAAGCTCTATTAAGGACCTGGACAGATGAGAAGGCGGAAGAGACTGTTACCTCATCGTATCAATATGTGAACGAACTGACCACTCGTTTGAAAGCTGGATGGAAACTGGCAAATGATAATTTGAAACAAGCCAGGAAGAAACATGCAGCATATTTTAATAGGAAGGCAAAGGACAGGGAACTGGCAGTCGGAGAGAAGGTGCTGCTTCTACTACCCGGAAGCCAGAATAAATTACAAATTGGTTGGCAAGGTCCATATACGGTTCTAGAGAAGGTGTCTAGAACAAACTATAAAATTGACAAAAAGGGGAAGGAAAAAGTTTATCATGTAAACCTGTTAAAGAAGTATCTGGACAGACCACTCCAGGAAAGCACCCCCTTATTGACCTTGGCTATTGCAACCCAGATGCAAAAGGAACCACTCACCTCACATGAATACCCATTACATCCTTGTGAAACAGCAGCACAGGTAAAAGTCAGTAAGCACCTGACTAAAAACCAGAGGGAGAGAGTTCAACAGGTTCTGGAGGAACATACAGATGTATTAACAGATAAACCAGGCCATACAAATTTGCTACAGTATGACATGAAACTGGTAGACTCAAACCCAATCTGTATGAGAGCCTATTCTATTCCGTTCGCGAAGGAGAAGGCATTGAAGGAAGAAATAGAGTATTTGTTGAAGGAGGGGATTATTTCGCACAGTGAATCATCTTTTAGTTCTAGTGTCGTTTTGTTGAGAAAACCGTCTGGGGAACACAGACTGTGCATAGATTACAGGAAACTGAATGCTGTCACAGAAGGACAAGTGGATCCATTACCAGACACAAAACAGTTATTTGCCAGACTGAACAAGGCAAAATACTTTTCAAAGGTGGATCTTAGTAAAGGCTATTACCAGATCCCAGTGAAGCCTGAAGTGAGACCTTATTTGGCTTTTAGCACTTCGGATGGACATTATGAATTCAATATGCTACCATTCGGACTGAAAAATGCTCCGAGTGTGTTTTCAAGGATGATGCGAAAATTGTTGGATCCCCTGAATAACCCATGTATCACAAATTTCATGGATGATATTCTCGTCGCCACCGAGACATTTGAAGAACACATTGAAGCTCTGGAGATGTTGTTTGATAGACTTCGGGAGGCGAACTTAACTGCTAGGCCAACAAAATGTTGTATTGGATGCAAAGAGTTGGAATTCTTGGGACACACTGTATATCAGGGTAATATGACCCCTGATCCTAAGAACTTGGAAAAACTGCAGAGAGCACCTAGGCCGCAAACAAAAAAGGACGTGCGATCATTCGTGTCGTTATGCGGATTTTATCAGAAATACATCAAGAATTTTAACGCTATTTGTGCTCCTCTGACTGATCTGACTCGCAAGGGACTTCCAGATAAAATTATTTGGACTGCACAATGTGAACTAGCGTTCCAAGAGTTAAAGGAAAAACTCACTAGCAAGCCTATTCTCAAACTGCCTGATTTGACACAGGACTTTGTCTTAAGAACCGATGCAAGTAATGTAGGACTCGGAGGGGCTTTGTTGCAAAGATCATCTTCACCTGATGGGGAACTGAAACCAGTCGCTTATGCAAGCCGCAAATTGAATAAGGCGGAACAAGGATACTCCACAAGCGAAAAAGAATGTTTAGCATTAATCTGGGCAATAAAGAAGTTTCAAATCTATCTGTATGGTAGGACATTTGTGGTGGAGACGGACCATCAGCCTCTCGTGTTCTTGTCTCAGGCTAAGCATGAAAACGCAAGATTGCTGAGGTGGTCTTTATTGCTTCAACCTTATCAGTTTAGTATCCAATATAAATAATAATAATAATAAATTCTTTAAGCGCCAAACACGGCGCATAAGGCAGAAACCAGTGCTCTCCAGGTTGTTCGTTGTGACGCCACTCCTCTTAGCTCTTGCACATTATTTAGGCCCAACGTTCTTCCTTCTCTTATTATTGTTCTTCTGAGTGTTTCTTTTGGTCTTCCTTTTTTCCGCTTACCCTCAGGAACCCAAGTGAGCGCCTGTAGTGGTATTCTGTTGTTTTGCATTCGTAGGACATGACCGATATATGACCATCGTCTTTTCCTTATATAGTCGGAGACATATTTCTGCCTAGAGTCTTCTCTTATTTGTCGATTAGTCTTGAATTCTTTCCAACTGATGTTCATGAGTTTTCTAAGACATTTGTTCTCGAATGTATTCAGCTTGTTCTCCAATGATTTTGTTATTTTCCAACTCTCACAGCCGTATGTTAACACTGAGATAACATTTGAATTAAACAGACGAAGCTTGGTATGTATATTCAATGATCGTAATTTCCAAATGTTAGATAATCTATTGAAGGCGCTAGCTGCCAAAGCAATTCTAGTATGGATTTCTCTTGTTGTGTCACCATCCTGAGTCATTTTACTGCCTAAATAATTGAAACTTTCAACTTTCTGTAGTTTTTCCCCGTTCAAGATGATATCAAAGGTCTCGTTAGAAAAGTTCATAGCTTTAGTTTTAGAGGCATTTATTTGGAGACCAATTTTAACCGAGAGATGACACAAATTATTTATTGCTTCTTGGGATTGTCTTGGTGTTGAACTTAAGAATGCTACATCATCTGCGAAATCCAGGTCCCCCAGGAATTTTCCATTTGTCCATTTTATACCAATTGTTCATTGTGGGTAAAGTTTCTCATAACCCAATCAATAGCTATTCCAAAAAGTAGTGGTGACATAATACAGCCTTGTTTCACCCCTGTTTCTACTGTAAACCATTCTGTATTCCCTTTATTTGTTCTAACACAACATCTTGCATTGTCCCAGGCAAATTGAATGTCGGTGCAGATTTCCTCAGTCGGCACCCCTGTGATCAAAATTAGAGTAGTGGCAGACGTGAGGAGTAATTTTACCTATGTGTATCGCTGGTTTTGGAACTTGCCATAGGCATGTTTTCAAGTGGGGAGATGTGTAGTGAAATTGACAGAGATACAACGGTAAAATCCCTCCAAAGATAACATTTAAGGATAAAAACATAATGCGTAGGCTGCTGATGTACATGATCGCCTAGACCGCGGGTCATCATCCTCCATAATAATTGACTTGCTAGACAGGAGGGGAACGGCGGATCAAAAAGAAAAAAAATATGAATGGAAAGGCTAAGGAGACGCAATTGGGGGGGAAACGGAGAAAAGTCACGTTTCCCAAGTTGACATAAAAAGTAAGCAACTCCACAGAAGGGACCCTAGATATGTTACGCCACAGTCATTTATTGGACGCTTTTGCGATACCAAGCTTTTGATTTGAATGGAGCGGTAAAACGCAGATGTTAGGAATATTACAAAAATTAAAAAGTAATTTTTTCTTAATATTAATGTTAGGAATATAAAAATTAGCTGGCCGGATGGCCTATTCTGAGCAGTGAACTAAGATGGTCTTAATTTTACAAACGGATAGATAATATTGAAGGTAGTGACAAAAGACAGTGTAGTTCACATCATCGACAGACTGTGTTGAATAAAAAAGTGTCGCAATTTGCACACAAAAACACGACCTTGGACGCAGGTGTTCAAATTTACTTAGTATGGAGGAGAGGGTTTTTGAGCGGTAGCTGTGTCTAAATATAACTTGTAACGACAAAATTTTGGAGGGGAGAGAAAGGTTGGTTCAAAAATCAAGCACATTTTTTTTTAGAAACACAAGTAGAGACGGACAGACTAACAGATAAACATCCATACTTGACTGAAGCATGACTGAAATGACTTTATGGTAGGAAATTTGAAATTTAAAATAAACCGAGGCAGTGATTGGCCACAGACAATCATATCATTAGCGCTCAGACGCGAAAGTGGGGCCATTCTTCAATAGTTGTTCAGTGATAGACACAGATTTTAAAGTGTGGTGATTCCATATGAAAGCAAGTGAAATAAAATTTAGGGACGCCATACTATAGCCAGCAGCTCAGCTGAGTTTTGCTAGCAATTCTGTGTTATTTATTCATAATCTGAGCTGCGAGTTTCTGTCGTCAACAAAGCAGGGTCTATTCAGTTGGTGACTTTACTCGAGTGTATCTGTGCAGTATTTGTGACAGAGACCACCATTATTGCCCGCCAGCACGGAGAGGTGGGACCACCTGATTTCAGCACCAGAGCGACAACTACCAGATGAGTGAGCCTCTGGTCTGCTGGACTTTCACCAACGCCCTTTAGTTACTAAGAACCCCATAAAGATTCCCACCATTTTCTGGACACTGTGTAGTCAATATAGACAGGTGTGATGAGGCCACCCCAACAGCACAAACAGTACTATCCTCCCAAGTAGATGAATACTAGAACATTTTAATAAAACTAACTAGTATAGTACATATATATGTACACTATTGCATTTATGATATAATATTCTATGCATTTCTTTTCATAATCTCTAAATCCTTTTAAGTTCTGGTCAACCTAAAAAATTGACACAGAACAAAATAAATGTAATATACTTATATCAAAAAATTTTACACACGTGAGTTAGTTCAGTGTATTTTAACATTTATTAATATTATTAGTCTTGTTAATATCTGTGGGTATATTTATAATCCATTACACCACACTACATATCATAACCCTAGACACTTTACGTAGCCACATTCATTAAAAAAAATTAAGTGTGAGGTCGTAGTGGTAGCAAGAAAGGCCTTCTGACAATTCACCACTACATTTTATCTCAGGAGCCTTCACAGCTGGCCTCATACAATTTACATTTAGTAATAACACCATCATACAATACCATCAAACACCACTACAATATTGGGGTCTTGTCCAGGGATAATTAGCCCAACAGTAATATTAGGATCTCCTGGTGGGAGAAATAAGAGTAGGGAAATAAATTGTAAAATTCCCTTTAACATTAAAAGTGTCCCTGTAGATAAAAGTTGGTGAATCTTCACAGCCAGTAATAATTAATTAGTTAACTGGTTAGTTAGAATTAGTTAGACTATAGTCATAAGAAGTACTTAGTGTATTTACTGGTTAGAGATTTAGCTTGTATATTATTATATTGTCTAAAAAGTATGGCGGAGCTGGCAAAATTTAGATCAGCTGCTGTGCTCACCGCGAAGGAGATGGGAATGGATGGTCAAATTTTAATTCAATACGTAACGACTGAATGTGATAAATATATTGAAAGGGAAGATAGAAAGGTAGCTGAAGAGAAGAGGTTACAAATTGAGGCTGATAGAGAAATTAAGAGGCTGCAGATTGAGGCAGAAGAAAAAACGACAGCAAAGGGAGGCAGAAGATAAAAAGGCCGAAAGGGAGGCAGAAGATAGAAGGTTGCAGAGGGAGCACGAATTACGACTAAGGGAGCTGGAATTACAAGGCCCGGCTCCTGAAAATGGTGCCAGCCCTTTTGCCTCAGATGCTACGCCCAGTCTGGGAGCCTCAAACTCAGCTATGGGGTTTCATTTAGACCATTTTGTTGAAAAAGACGATGACATAGAGGGGTACCTAGGACGTTTTGAGTTATTAGCTACTACATATGGGTTAGAGAGAGAGAGGTGGAGTTTAAAGCTATCACAGGGATTGAGAGGTACTTCTTATGAAGTATTTGCCAAAATGAACAGGGAAGACCAAGACAATTATGACATGTTAAAGCAGGCTTTGTTATTAAGGTACGAGAAGAATGGTGAATTTTATCGTAAGAAATTTAGAAATGCCAAACTGTTGTCTGGGGAGACATACCACCAATTCTCTGCTAGACTAGAAACCTATTTGGAGAAATGGACGGCTCTGGGGAAGACCCAAGATCTTAAAGAAATGATCATGATTGAGCAATTGAGAGAGTCCATGGCTCCAGACATGAGAAAATTTCTCATGGAACAAGGTGCAGAGAAGTTGGGGGAAATTTTAAATGTTGCTGAGAGGTATCAGGCAGCCCAGGCAGAGGTAAGTGGTGCTAAAAAGAAGCACATAGACAATTTTAAAGCTCCACAGCAATTTAATAAATTTGATAATAGAGAGCAGGGAAATAAAGGTAGGACAAACTTTGAGCGGCCAAGAAATGACTATCGCGACAGAAACTCACAGTTCAATGACCAAAAGTTCAATGAAAGAAAACCGTTGAACCAAGGAAAAAGATGGTGTAAATGGTGCAAGAAGGATAACCATAACACCGAATTTTGTAGAAGGAAACCTTCAAACATTGCTGCAATGAAGTCGGGGACGCAAAGATTAAAGGTTAATCCTAAGGGACAACAGGAACCTTATCACCCCCCAGTTTGTGAGGATGTTATTTGTAATGGGGTCACCATAAGGTGCCTTTATGATACAGGTTTGGATTATGATTCAGTTGTGAAGTCTAGCCTAGTGGACCCAAGTCAGTATACCACAGAAACAGTGGAAATACAAGGGGCGACTAAGGACATACCACTCATGACACTTCCCATCGCAAGGATAACGGTGAAAACTCGCTATGTGGAAGGAGAAATCAGAGCAGCAGTGATAGATGAACCAATCTACCCTCTGATATTGGGGTGTAGATACGTCTTCTTGGGGAATCCCGAGAAACCTGTGATCATGGCGACAGTGCAGACCAGGTCACAGTAGAAGGAGGAAGAAGGTGAACCTATAAATGCTCATCCAGAGGAGATGAGGAAGGCGCAGGCTGAGGATAGGACACTCAAGCCCTGTTTTAAAAAATTGCCCAAATGCCACACACCTCCGAGCAAGGGGGAATATTTCATGAAGAACAAACTCTTATACAGGAAGGCCGGAACTGGAACAAATGGTCACAACCAGCTGGTTCTTCCCACTTCATATAGAGATAAAGTGATGGAACTCGGGCATGCGATTCCCTTCAGTGGTCACATGGGGATCAGCGCCACAGGACAGCGTATAGCTTGTCATTACTTCTGGCCAGGGATAACGGAGGATATAAAAAGATATGTCAAATCCTGCCCAGAATGTCAAAGGGTAGCTCCAAAGCACTGGACTGCTCCTGCAACTCTAGGGGAAATGCCCATAGTGGGAACACCTTTTGAGAGGGTTGCAGTGGATATTGTAGGACCTCTCACTCGGACCAAGAGGAGGAACAGTTACATCCTTACTCTGGTGGACACTTGTTCTATGTGGGGAGAGGCGGTAGCCCTGCCATCAATTGATTCAAAACATGTAGCAGAGGCACTACTTACAATATTTACCCGATTAGGATTCCCGCATCAAATCTTGACGGATAATGGTTCTCAGTTCAAGGGGAAACTAACGGAAGAAGTTTTTAAGCTATTTCAAGCCAGACACTTTCATTGTAGTCCGTACCATCCACAAGGGAACGGCCAGGTAGAGAGGTTCAACGGGACTCTCATTTCTATCCTGAGAAAGCTGGCACACGAAAAACCGGATCTGTGGGATCAATTCCTGCCCGCCGCATTGTTTGCGTACCGGGAGGTACCACATAGTTCAACCGGGATGGCTCCCGCAACTCTGCTATTTGGGAGGCCAATAAAAGGTCCATTAGAAGCTTTATTAAGGACCTGGACAGATGAGAAGGCGGAAGAGACTGTTACCTCATCGTATCAATATGTGAACGAACTGACCACTCGTTTGAAAGCTGGATGGAAACTGGCAAATGATAATTTGAAGCAAGCCAGGAAGAAACATGCAGCATATTTTAATAGGAAGGCAAAGGACAGGGAACTGGCAGTCGGAGAGAAGGTGCTGCTTCTACTACCCGGAAGCCAGAATAAATTACAAATTGGTTGGCAAGGTCCATATACGGTTCTAGAGAAGGTGTCTAGAACAAACTATAAAATTGACAAAAAGGGGAAGGAAAAAGTTTATCATGTAAACCTGTTAAAGAAGTATCTGGACAGACCACTCCAGGAAAGCACCCCTTTATTGACCTTGGCTATTGCAACCCAGATGCAAAAGGAACCACTCACCTCACATGAATACCCATTACATCCTTGTGAAACAGCAGCACAGGTAAAAGTCAGTAAGCACCTGACTAAAAACCAGAGGGAGAGAGTTCAACAAGTTCTGGAGGAACATACAGATGTATTAACAGATAAACCAGGCCATACAAATTTGCTACAATATGACATGAAACTGGTAGACTCAAACCCAATCTGTATGAGAGCCTATTCTATTCCGTTCGCGAAGGAGAAGGCATTGAAGGAAGAAATAGAGTATTTGTTGAAGGAGGGGATTATTTCGCACAGTGAATCATCTTTTAGTTCTAGTGTCGTTTTGTTGAGAAAACCGTCTGGGGAACACAGACGGTGCATAGATTACAGGAAACTGAATGCTGTCACAGAAGGACAAGTGGATCCATTACCAGACACAAAACAGTTATTTGCCAGACTGAACAAGGCAAAATACTTTTCAAAGGTGGATCTTAGTAAAGGCTATTACCAGATCCCAGTGAAGCCTGAAGTGAGACCTTATTTGGCTTTTAGCACTTCGGATGGACATTATGAATTCAATATGCTACCATTCGGACTGAAAAATGCTCCGAGTGTGTTTTCAAGGATGATGCGAAAATTGTTGGATCCCCTGAATAACCCATGTATCACAAATTTCATGGATGATATTCTCGTCGCCACCGAGACATTTGAAGAACACATTGAAGCTCTGGAGATGTTGTTTGATAGACTTCGGGAGGCGAACTTAACTGCTAGGCCAACAAAATGTTGTATTGGATGCAAAGAGTTGGAATTCTTGGGACACACTGTATATCAGGGTAATATGACCCCTGATCCTAAGAATTTGGAAAAACTGCAGAGAGCACCTAGGCCGCAAACAAAAAAGGACGTGCGATCATTCGTGTCGTTATGCGGATTTTATCAGAAATACATCAAGAATTTTAACGCTATATGTGCTCCTCTGACTGATTTGACTCGCAAGGGACTTCCAGATAAAATTATTTGGACTGCACAATGTGAACTAGCGTTCCAAGAGTTAAAGGAAAAACTCACTAGCAAGCCTATTCTCAAACTGCCTGATTTGACACAGGACTTTGTCTTAAGAACCGATGCAAGTAATGTAGGACTCGGAGGGGCTTTGTTGCAAAGATCATCTTCACCTGATGGGGAACTGAAACCAGTCGCTTATGCAAGCCGCAAATTGAATAAGGCGGAACAAGGATACTCCACAAGCGAAAAAGAATGTTTAGCATTAATCTGGGCAATAAAGAAGTTTCAAATCTATCTGTATGGTAGGACATTTGTGGTGGAGACGGACCATCAGCCTCTCGTGTTCTTGTCTCAGGCTAAGCATGAAAACGCAAGATTGCTGAGGTGGTCTTTATTGCTTCAACCTTATCAGTTTAGTATCCAATATAAATAATAATAATAAAAATTCTTTAAGCACCAAACACGGCGCATAAGCAGAAACCAGTGCTCTCCAGGTTGTTCGTTGTGACGCCACTCCTCTTAGCTCTTGCACATTATTTAGGCCCAACGTTCTTCCTTCTCTTATTATTGTTCTTCTGAGTGTTTCTTTTGGTCTTCCTTTTTTCCGCTTACCCTCAGGAACCCAAGTGAGCGCCTGTAGTGGTATTCTGTTGTTTTTGCATTCGTAGGACATGACCGATATATGACCATCGTCTTTTCCTTATATAGTCGGAGACATATTTCTGCCTAGAGTCTTCTCTTATTTGTCGATTAGTCTTGAATTCTTTCCAACTGATGTTCATGAGTTTTCTAAGACATTTGTTCTCGAATGTATTCAGCTTGTTCTCCAATGATTTTGTTATTTTCCAACTCTCACAGCCGTATGTTAACACTGAGATAACATTTGAATTAAACAGACGAAGCTTGGTATGTATATTCAATGATCGTAATTTCCAAATGTTAGATAATCTATTGAAGGCGCTAGCTGCCAAAGCAATTCTAGTATGGATTTCTCTTGTTGTGTCACCATCCTGAGTCATTTTACTGCCTAAATAATTGAAACTTTCAACTTTCTGTAGTTTTTCCCCGTTCAAGATGATATCAAAGGTCTCGTTAGAAAAGTTCATAGCTTTAGTTTTAGAGGCATTTATTTGGAGACCAATTTTAACCGAGAGATTACACAAATTATTTATTGCTTCTTGGGATTGTCTTGGTGTTGAACTTAAGAATGCTACATCATCTGCGAAATCCAGGTCCCCCAGGAATTTTCCATTTGTCCATTTTATACCCAATGTTCATTGTGGGTATAGTTTCTCATAACCCAATCAATAGCTATTCCAAAAAGTAGTGGTGACATAATACAGCCTTGTTTCACCCCTGTTTCTACTGTAAACCATTCTGTATTCCCTTTATTTGTTCTAACACAACATCTTGCATTGTCCCAGGCAAATTGAATGTCGGTGCAGATTTTCCTCAGTCGGCACCCCTGTGATCAAAATTAGAGTAGTGGCAGACGTGAGGAGTAATTTTACCTATGTGTATCGCTGGTTTTGGAACTTGCCATAGGCATGTTTTCAAGTGGGGAGATGTGTAGTGAAATTGACAGAGATACAACGGTAAAATCCCTCCAAAGATAACATTTAAGGATAAAAACATAATGCGTAGGCTGCTGATGTACATGATCGCCTAGACCGCGGGTCATCATCCTCCATAATAATTGACTTGCTAGACAGGAGGGGAACGGCGGATCAAAAAGAAAAAAAATATGAATGGAAAGGCTAAGGAGACGCAATTGGGGGGAAACGGAGAAAAGTCACGTTTCCCAAGTTGACATAAAAAGTAAGCAACTCCACAGAAGGGACCCTAGATATGTTACGCCACAGTCATTTATTGGACGCTTTTGCGATACCAAGCTTTTGATTTGAATGGAGCGGTAAAACGCAGATGTTAGGAATATTACAAAAATTAAAAAGTAATTTTTTCTTAATATTAATGTTAGGAATATAAAAATTAGCTGGCCGGATGGCCTATTCTGAGCAGTGAACTAATATGGTCTTAATTTTACAAACGGATAGATAATATTGAAGATAATGACAAAAGACAGTGTAGTTCACATCATCGACAGACTGTGTTGAATAAAAAAGTGTCGCAATTTGCACACAAAAACACGACCTTGGACGCAGGTGTTCAAATTTACTTAGTATGGAGGAGAGGGGTTTTGAGCGGTAGCTGTGTCTAAATATAACTTTTAACGACAAAATTTTGGAGGGGAGAGAAAGGTTGGTTCAAAAATCAAGCACATTTTTTTTTAGAAACACAAGTAGAGACGGACAGACTAACAGATAAACATCCATACTTGACTGAAGCATGACTGAAATGACTTTATGGTAGGAAATTTGAAATTTAAAATAAACCGAGGCAGTGATTGGCCACAGACAATCATATCATTAGCGCTCAGACGCGAAAGTGGGGCCATTCTTCAATAGTTGTTCAGTGATAGACACAGATTTTAAAGTGTGGTGATTCCATATGAAAGCAAGTGAAATAAAATTTAGGGACGCCATACTATAGCCAGCAGCTCAGCTGAGTTTTGCTAGCAATTCTGTGTTATTTATTCATAATCTGAGCTGCGAGTTTCTGTCGTCAACAAAGCAGGGTCTATTCAGTTGGTGACTTTACTCGAGTGTATCTGTGCCGTATTTGTGACAGAGACCACCATTATTGCCCGCCAGCACGGAGAGGTGGGACCACCTGATTTCAGCACCAGAGCGACAACTACCAGATGAGTGAGCCTCTGGTCTGCTGGACTTTCACCAACGCCCTTTAGTTACTAAGAACCCCATAAAGATTCCCACCATTTTCTGGACACTGTGTAGTCAATATAGACAGGTGTGATGAGGCCACCCCCAACAGCACAAACAGTACTATCCTCCCAAGTAGATGAATACTAGAACATTTTAATAAAACTAACTAGTATAGTACATATATATGTACACTATTGCATTTATGATATAATATTCTATGCATTTCTTTTCATAATCTCTAAATCCTTTTAAGTTCTGGTCAACCTAAAAAATTGACACAGAACAAAATAAATGTAATATACTTATATCAAAAAATTTTACACACGTGAGTTAGTTCAGTGTATTTTAACATTTATTAATATTATTAGTCTTGTTAATATCTGTGGGTATATTTATAATCCATTACACCACACTACATATCATAACCCTAGACACTTTACGTAGCCACATTCATTAAAAAAAATTAAGTGTGAGGTCGTATTGGTAGCAAGAAAGGCCTTCTGACAATTCACCACTACATTTTATCTCAGGAGCCTTCACAGCTGGCCTCATACAATTTACATTTAGTAATAACACCATCATACAATACCATCAAACACCACTACAATATTGGGGTCTTGTCCAGGGATAATTAGCCCAACAGTAAGATTAGGATCTCCTGGTGGGAGAAATAAGAGTAGGGAAATAAATTGTAAAATTCCCTTTAACATTAAAAGTGTCCCTGTAGATAAAAGTTGGTGAATCTTCACAGCCAGTAATAATTAATTAGTTAACTGGTTAGTTAGAATTAGTTAGACTATAGTCATAAGAAGTACTTAGTGTATTTACTGGTTAGAGATTTAGCTTGTATATTATTATATTGTCTAAAAAGTATGGCGGAGCTGGCAAAATTTAGATCAGCTGCTGTGCTCACCGCGAAGGAGATGGGAATGGATGGTCAAATTTTAATTCAATACGTAACGACTGAATGTGATAAATATATTGAAAGGGAAGATAGAAAGGTAGCTGAAGAGAAGAGGTTACAAATTGAGGCTGATAGAGAAATTAAGAGGCTGCAGATTGAGGCAGAAGAAAAACGACAGCAAAGGTAGGCAGAAGATAAAAAGGCCGAAAGGGAGGCAGAAGATAGAAGGTTGCAGAGGGAGCACGAATTACGACTAAGGGAGCTGGAATTACAAGGCCCGGCTCCTGAAAAGGGTGCCAGCCCTTTTGCCTCAGATGCTACGCCCAGTCTGGGAGCCTCAAACTCAGCTATGGGGTTTCATTTAGACCATTTTGTTGAAAAAGACGATGACATAGAGGGGTACCTAGGACGTTTTGAGTTATTAGCTACTACATATGGGTTAGAGAGAGAGAGGTGGAGTTTAAAGCTATCACAGGGATTGAGGGGTACTTCTTATGAAGTATTTGCTAAAATGAACAGGGAAGACCAAGACAATTATGACATGTTAAAGCAGGCTTTGTTATTAAGGTACGAGAAGAATGGTGAATTTTATCGTAAGAAATTTAGAAATGCTAAACTGTTGTCTGGGGAGACATACCACCAATTCTCTGCTAGACTAGAAACCTATTTGGAGAAATGGACGGCTCTGGGGAAGACCCAAGATCTTAAAGAAATGATCATGATTGAGCAATTGAGAGAGTCCATGGCTCCAGACATGAGAAAATTTCTCATGGAACAAGGTGCAGAGAAGTTGGGGGAAATTTTAAATGTTGCTGAGAGGTATCAGGCAGCCCAGGCAGAGGTAAGTGGTGCTAAGAAGAAGCACATAGACAATTTTAAAGCTCCACAGCAATTTAACAAATTTGATAATAGAGAGCAGGGAAATAAAGGTAGGACAAACTTTGAGCGGCCAAGAAATGACTATCGCGACAGAAACTCACAGTTCAATGACCAAAAGTTCAATGAAAGAAAACCGTTGAACCAAGGAAAAAGATGGTGTAAATGGTGCAAGAAGGATAACCATAACACCGAATTTTGTAGAAGGAAACCTTCAAACATTGCTGCAATGAAGTCGGGGACGCAAAGATTAAAGGTTAATCCTAAGGGACAACAGGAACCTTATCACCCCCCAGTTTGTGAGGATGTTATTTGTAATGGGGTCACCATAAGGTGCCTTTATGATACAGGTTTGGATTATGATTCAGTTGTGAAGTCTAGCCTAGTGGACCCAAGTCAGTATACCACAGAAACAGTGGAAATACAAGGGGCGACTAAGGACATACCACTCATGACACTTCCCATCGCAAGGATAACGGTGAAAACTCGCTATGTGGAGGGAGAAATCAGAGCAGCAGTGATAGATGAACCAATCTACCCTCTGATATTGGGGTGTAGATACGTCTTCTTGGGAATCCCGAGAAACCTGTGATAATGGCGACAGTGCAGACCAGGTCACAGAAGAAGGAGGAAGAAGGTGAACCTATAAATGCTCATCCAGAGGAGATGAGGAAGGCGCAGGCTGAGGATAGGACACTCAAGCCCTGTTTTAAAAAATTGCCCAAATGCCACACACCTCCGAGCAAGGGGGAATATTTCATGAAGAACAAACTCTTATACAGGAAGGCCGGAACTGGAACAAATGGTCACAACCAGCTGGTTCTTCCCACTTCATATAGAGATAAAGTGATGGAACTCGGGCATGCGATTCCCTTCAGTGGTCACATGGGGATCAGCGCCACAGGACAGCGTATAGCTTGTCATTACTTCTGGCCAGGGATAACGGAGGATATAAAAAGATATGTCAAATCCTGCCCAGAATGTCAAAGGGTAGCTCCAAAGCACTGGACTGCTCCTGCAACTCTAGGGGAAATGCCCATAGTGGGAACACCTTTTGAGAGGGTTGCAGTGGATATTGTAGGACCTCTCACTCGGACCAAGAGGAGGAACAGTTACATCCTTACTCTGGTGGACACTTGTTCTATGTGGGGAGAGGCGGTAGCCCTGCCATCAATTGATTCAAAACATGTAGCAGAGGCACTACTTACAATATTTACCCGATTAGGATTCCCGCATCAAATCTTGACGGATAATGGATCTCAGTTCAAGGGGAAACTAACGGAAGAAGTTTTTAAGCTATTTCAAGCCAGACACTTTCATTGTAGTCCGTACCATCCACAAGGGAACGGCCAGGTAGAGAGGTTCAACGGGACTCTTATTTCTATCCTGAGAAAGCTGGCACACGAAAAACCGGATCTGTGGGATCAATTCCTGCCCGCCGCATTGTTTGCGTACCGGGAGGTACCACATAGTTCAACCGGGATGGCTCCCGCAACTCTGCTATTTGGGAGGCCAATAAAAGGTCCTTTAGAAGCTTTATTAAGGACCTGGACAGATGAGAAGGCGGAAGAGACTGTTACCTCATCGTATCAATATGTGAACGAACTGACCACTCGTTTGAAAGCTGGATGGAAACTGGCAAATGATAATTTGAAACAAGCCAGGAAGAAACATGCAGCATATTTTAATAGGAAGGCAAAGGACAGGGAACTGGCAGTCGGAGAGAAGGTGCTGCTTCTACTACCCGGAAGCCAGAATAAATTACAAATTGGTTGGCAAGGTCCATATACGGTTCTAGAGAAGGTGTCTAGAACAAACTATAAAATTGACAAAAAGGGGAAGGAAAAAGTTTATCATGTAAACCTGTTAAAGAAGTATCTGGACAGACCACTCCAGGAAAGCACCCCTTTATTGACCTTGGCTATTGCAACCCAGATGCAAAAGGAACCACTCACCTCACATGAATACCCATTACATCCTTGTGAAACAGCAGCACAGGTAAAAGTCAGTAAGCACCTGACTAAAAACCAGAGGGAGAGAGTTCAACAAGTTCTGGAGGAACATACAGATGTATTAACAGATAAACCAGGCCATACAAATTTGCTACAGTATGACATGAAACTGGTAGACTCAAACCCAATCTGTATGAGAGCCTATTCTATTCCGTTCGCGAAGGAGAAGGCATTGAAGGAAGAAATAGAGTATTTGTTGAAGGAGGGGATTATTTCGCACAGTGAATCATCTTTTAGTTCTAGTGTCGTTTTGTTGAGAAAACCGTCTGGGGAACACAGACGGTGCATAGATTACAGGAAACTGAATGCTGTCACAGAAGGACAAGTGGATCCATTACCAGACACAAAACAGTTATTTGCCAGACTGAACAAGGCAAAATACTTTTCAAAGGTGGATCTTAGTAAAGGCTATTACCAGATCCCAGTGAAGCCTGAAGTGAGACCTTATTTGGCTTTTAGCACTTCGGATGGACAATATGAATTCAATATGCTACCATTCGGACTGAAAAATGCTCCGAGTGTGTTTTCAAGGATGATGCGAAAATTGTTGGATCCCCTGAATAACCCATGTATCACAAATTTCATGGATGATATTCTCGTCGCCACCGAGACATTTGAAGAACACATTGAAGCTCTGGAGATGTTGTTTGATAGACTTCGGGAGGCGAACTTAACTGCTAGGCCAACAAAATGTTGTATTGGATGCAAAGAGTTGGAATTCTTGGGACACACGGTATATCAGGGTAATATGACCCCTGATCCTAAGAATTTGGAAAAACTGCAGAGAGCACCTAGGCCGCAAACAAAAAAGGACGTGCGATCATTCGTGTCGTTATGCGGATTTTATCAGAAATACATCAAGAATTTTAACGCTATTTGTGCTCCTCTGACTGATTTGACTCGCAAGGGACTTCCAGATAAAATTATTTGGACTGCACAATGTGAACTAGCGTTCCAAGAGTTAAAGGAAAAACTCACTAGCAAGCCTATTCTCAAACTGCCTGATTTGACACAGGACTTTGTCTTAAGAACCGATGCAAGTAATGTAGGACTCGGAGGGGCTTTGTTGCAAAGATCATCTTCACCTGATGGGGAACTGAAACCAGTCGCTTATGCAAGCCGCAAATTGAATAAGGCGGAACAAGGATACTCCACAAGCGAAAAAGAATGTTTAGCATTAATCTGGGCAATAAAGAAGTTTCAAATCTATCTGTATGGTAGGACATTTGTGGTGGAGACGGACCATCAGCCTCTCGTGTTCTTGTCTCAGGCTAAGCATGAAAACGCAAGATTGCTGAGGTGGTCTTTATTGCTTCAACCTTATCAGTTTAGTATCCAATATAAATAATAATAATAATAAATTCTTTAAGCGCCAAACACGGCGCATAAGGCAGAAACCAGTGCTCTCCAGGTTGTTCGTTGTGACGCCACTCCTCTTAGCTCTTGCACATTATTTAGGCCCAACGTTCTTCCTTCTCTTATTATTGTTCTTCTGAGTGTTTCTTTTGGTCTTCCTTTTTTCCGCTTACCCTCAGGAACCCAAGTGAGCGCCTGTAGTGGTATTCTGTTGTTTTGCATTCGTAGGATATGACCGATATATGACCATCGTCTTTTCCTTATATAGTCGGAGACATATTTCTGCCTAGAGTCTTCTCTTATTTGTCGATTAGTCTTGAATTCTTTCCAACTGATGTTCATGAGTTTTCTAAGACATTTGTTCTCGAATGTATTCAGCTTGTTCTCCAATGATTTTGTTATTTTCCAACTCTCACAGCCGTATGTTAACACTGAGATAACATTTGAATTAAACAGACGAAGCTTGGTATGTATATTCAATGATCGTAATTTCCAAATGTTAGATAATCTATTGAAGGCGCTAGCTGCCAAAGCAATTCTAGTATGGATTTCTCTTGTTGTGTCACCATCCTGAGTCATTTTACTGCCTAAATAATTGAAACTTTCAACTTTCTGTAGTTTTTCCCCGTTCAAGATGATATCAAAGGTCTCGTTAGAAAAGTTCATAGCTTTAGTTTTAGAGGCATTTATTTGGAGACCAATTTTAACCGAGAGATGACACAAATTATTTATTGCTTCTTGGGATTGTCTTGGTGTTGAACTTAAGAATGCTACATCATCTGCGAAATCCAGGTCCCCCAGGAATTTTCCATTTGTCCATTTTATACCCAATTGTTCATTGTGGGTATAGTTTCTCATAACCCAATCAATAGCTATTCCAAAAAGTAGTGGTGACATAATACAGCCTTGTTTCACCCCTGTTTCTACTGTAAACCATTCTGTATTCCCTTTATTTGTTCTAACACAACATCTTGCATTGTCCCAGGCAAATTGAATGTCGGTGCAGATTTCCTCAGTCGGCACCCCTGTGATCAAAATTAGAGTAGTGGCAGACGTGAGGAGTAATTTTACCTATGTGTATCGCTGGTTTTGGAACTTGCCATAGGCATGTTTTCAAGTGGGGAGATGTGTAGTGAAATTGACAGAGATACAACGGTAAAATCCCTCCAAAGATAACATTTAAGGATAAAAACATAATGCGTAGGCTGCTGATGTACATGATCGCCTAGACCGCGGGTCATCATCCTCCATAATAATTGACTTGCTAGACAGGAGGGGAACGGCGGATCAAAAAGAAAAAAAATATGAATGGAAAGGCTAAGGAGACGCAATTGGGGGGGAAACGGAGAAAAGTCACGTTTCCCAAGTTGACATAAAAAGTAAGCAACTCCACAGAAGGGACCCTAGATATGTTACGCCACAGTCATTTATTGGACGCTTTTGCGATACCAAGCTTTTGATTTGAATGGAGCGGTAAAACGCAGATGTTAGGAATATTACAAAAATTAAAAAGTAATTTTTTCTTAATATTAATGTTAGGAATATAAAAATTAGCTGGCCGGATGGCCTATTCTGAGCAGTGAACTAAGATGGTCTTAATTTTACAAACGGATAGATAATATTGAAGATAGTGACAAAAGACAGTGTAGTTCACATCATCGACAGACTGTGTTGAATAAAAAAGTGTCGCAATTTGCACACAAAAACACGACCTTGGACGCAGGTGTTCAAATTTACTTAGTATGGAGGAGAGGGTTTTTGAGCGGTAGCTGTGTCTAAATATAACTTGTAACGACAAAATTTTGGAGGGGAGAGAAAGGTTGGTTCAAAAATCAAGCACATTTTTTTTAGAAACACAAGTAGAGACGGACAGACTAACAGATAAACATCCATACTTGACTGAAGCATGACTGAAATGACTTTATGGTAGGAAATTTGAAATTTAAAATAAACCGAGGCAGTGATTGGCCACAGACAATCATATCATTAGCGCTCAGACGCGAAAGTGGGGCCATTCTTCAATAGTTGTTCAGTGATAGACACAGATTTTAAAGTGTGGTGATTCCATATGAAAGCAAGTGAAATAAAATTTAGGGACGCCATACTATAGCCAGCAGCTCAGCTGAGTTTTGCTAGCAATTCTGTGTTATTTATTCATAATCTGAGCTGCGAGTTTCTGTCGTCAACAAAGCAGGGTCTATTCAGTTGGTGACTTTACTCGAGTGTATCTGTGCAGTATTTGTGACAGAGACCACCAATATTGCCCGCCAGCACGGAGAGGTGGGACCACCTGATTTCAGCACCAGAGCGACAACTACCAGATGAGTGAGCCTCTGGTCTGCTGGACTTTCACCAACGCCCTTTAGTTACTAAGAACCCCATAAAGATTCCCACCATTTTCTGGACACTGTGTAGTCAATATAGACAGGTGTGATGAGGCCACCCCAACAGCACAAACAGTACTATCCTCCCAAG
Organism: Oreohelix idahoensis; assembly: GCA_024509875.1. Classification (NCBI taxonomy): domain Eukaryota; kingdom Metazoa; phylum Mollusca; class Gastropoda; order Stylommatophora; family Oreohelicidae; genus Oreohelix; species Oreohelix idahoensis. Next base: position 276,002 of record JAMPIV010004270.1, on the reverse strand, counting down.
TAGATGAATACTAGAACATTTTAATAAAACTAACTAGTATAGTACATATATATGTACACTATTGCATTTATGATATAATATTCTATGCATTTCTTTTCATAATCTCTAAATCCTTTTAAGTTCTGGTCAACCTAAAAAATTGACACAGAACAAAATAAATGTAATATACTTATATCAAAAAATTTTACACACGTGAGTTAGTTCAGTGTATTTTAACATTTATTAATATTATTAGTCTTGTTAATATCTGTGGGTATATTTATAATCCATTACACCACACTACATATCATAACCCTAGACACTTTACGTAGCCACAATCATTAAAAAAAATTAAGTGTGAGGTCGTAGTGGTAGCAAGAAAGGCCTTCTGACAATTCACCACTACATTTTATCTCAGGAGCCTTCACAGCTGGCCTCATACAATTTACATTTAGTAATAACACCATCATACAATACCATCAAACACCACTACACAGTGGTCTAGTTCATTCATCTTATTTCACTGGATTTTGTGATTAATTTAAAGCTATTAAGTTAAACTTTTCTCCAATAGTTCCAGTTGAAAATTTAATGATATATCTATTATATTATTTCCAAAGATGATAGATACTTAAATGCTTAAAGTAACATTTAAAGACGCGAAGGAATTTATAACCAAATTTAATTGAGTTAAGTTCTATATATATATTATATATATATGTGTGTTTTAACTATTAAACTCGCGGGGAGTTCTTCTTGAATTTATATGATTAAAGACGCGAGTGTATAAATAGTTAACTGTAAATTTATCGTGCTTTAGAATGTTATTTGATTTTTCGGTATGATTACATGTTTTATCTTTCATATAGGGTGTATCACAACCTTTGCGATCCCAGCAAGAAAAACCTGGTATAGTCTCCCAGACTCAGTTCTTAAACCCCTCCAGAACTTGTTGAGACTGTTTAAATTTTAATCTTTGAGGCGATCCTATGTTGGGGATTCCGCTATCTAAATTATAAGAAAGAAAGCACACCCAAAGACAAATTTAACACATCATCAAGCAAATTAAGTTTTAACTGAAAGAAGAACTATTGCCAGAGCTTTTTATTAGTTTACTGCTGCTGAGAGAGAGTACATATTTACCTGAACTGTGACTAGTTTTTTCTCACTGGATTTAAACCATACCACACTGGTCAGTTGTTGTCATCTCGTTTAAGAAGTTTCACCAACAGCGGCGAAATCTAAGCAAACCACACCCCATTCTCACCTGTATCTAACTGTGACAGTGCCATCCCATAGACTCTTCTTATAGAATAAAACACAAGAACACTTAGGCTTCACATCCGGCGATAAGTGAGCATATTTGCTACCAGTCAACCTTGCTACATCTGGGGCTGGACATCGAAGTAACAGACACTTTCACGTGTCAAGTGATGGTTTTTGTATAATTCTATGGAGTGCCTGATTCCAAGATTGGTAAGTCTGTATGAGAGTTTGTGTGTTGGCCAGCACGAGCGCGCATGACTGAATGAGTTTTATGTGCAACTATTTTAATTGCTGTACCTGGTAGACACTGTTATTTTATTCCTCGTATTGTTCACTTTATAAGTGGGATTTCTTAACTCCGTTATTTCCCCTTCCTAAACTGATTAGTAGAAGGAAAACCAGTTAAGGATAATAGGACTAGTTTCCTAATCCCTCTTTTCAGGATAGATTAATCAACTGTTGGGTTAACTTATCTATTTCTGTTAACTACCTGTCATTTGGACTGGGTTCCTTTTCATTTGTCTGTACAAGAGGGAAGGGCATATGGGATATCAATCTTCATCCCCCCCCCCCCCCCCCCCCCCCCCATCTTGTCACTTGTATTTTATTTCTGTAAACTATGATTTTTTGCCTGTCAAATGATTAATGTTGTGATTTGATTCTTAGTGATAAATAAACAGTATAAAACTTCTAGTATTGTGTTGGAAGGCCCAAGCCCACAATTACCCCATATCTGTTATATTCGTAGTTTGTATTCATGTGCGTCTGTGTTTGAAGCACCAAATCGGTGTGAGCGCAGGTGTGTGTTTGGAAACTGGCAAATAATTGTTTGACCAGGAAAGTTTGTGGAGAAGATTGAGAGGAACGATTGTCGTAAAAGAGTCTGTCCTTACTCTCCCCAGCACTCTGTGAATCAACTATTTACTTTCTAACTCTTATCTATCACAGAGCCTTCACCATCACTCTACACGGGACCACTAGTTCATAGAATTCTCTCAAATAAATTTACGACACAGCCTATGGAAAATACTGAGAAATTATGGAATTCTCAGCTGCATTGTTTCCATCATAAAAAACCTCTATGCTAACTTGACATGCAGTGCTGGGTTGAGCAATGTAACTGTTGAAGTGAAGACAGGAGTATGACAGTGATGTCCCTTATCAACAACTTTATTTTTAACAGTCATAGACTGGGTGATGCGCCAGTCCAAGATGAATTAGATGGACTATGTTTTCTACACTGGAAGATCTGGAATATGCAGATGACATTGCACTACTCGCACATTCACATCAACACATCCAAGAAAAAACAGAAAGACTGAATAAGTATAGCCAGCAGGTGGGTCTGAACATCAGTCCAAAGAAGACAGAGGTCATGACAATTAATGTGGGCATTCCTGAGCCCATAAAAATACAGAACAAGAAGCTGGAACAGACGGACACATTTACATACCTAGGATGCATAGTAACACCAGATGGCAGAACAAGCAAAGACATCAACAACAGAATGAATAAAGCGAGAACAGCTTTTGCTAGTCTCAACAACATCTGGAAGTCTTCCCAGTACAGCACAAACACCAAATTAAGATTATATGAGAGCTGTGTACTTTCTGTGCTTCTCTATGGTGCAGAATGCTGGAGAGTAACAGAGAAGGAAATGTCAAAACTGTCTTCCACACAATCTGCCCAAGGAAAATTCTCTGAATCTTTTGGCCGAATACTATCACTAACCAAGAACTACTTACTTGGAGTAACCAAGAGGACATGCACACCATCATAGCTGGCAGACGCTGGTGTTGGGTTGGCCACGTCCTCAGAAGAGACCCTGATACCATCTTAAGAACAGCTAAGCTATGGACTCCTGAAGGAAAGCGAAACAGAGGCAGACCAAAAACAACTTGGTGGAGAACTGTGGAGGCAGAGATGCAAAGGATGAACCAGAGCTGAGCACTGTAAGGAGGATGGCCGCCAACTGAACAAAGTGAAAGCAGTTTGTTGCTGCCCTACAAGACGCCACCAGGTGTGATGGCCACTGACTGCTTTGACAGTCGGCAGCTAAGGATCAAAGAAGAAGATGGCCTTCACCATATTATTTGAGGAAGATCAACTGTTCAGCAACAAGAGAAGCCTGACATAGATTTATGAGAGAAATAGATGTAGTTATATTAGAGCGAGCACACTCGTGTTTGGATGAACCAAAATGTAGTTTACAACATTCAGATTATCATTATCTGTCAAAATCATACATGATGATGTTTTTTTCCCCACCAGTCTTACTCTTTGAAATATTCAAACACATATGCTGCATTCTCTTGTGCTTTTATGCCATGTTGTGCCTTATCTTTCTCTCAAACTTTTCCCACCATAGTTTTCACTATATGTTTCATCACAAATCCAGTAAAGGCTGTTTTGTATTTACCTTTTTTCTTTATTTGCTTTCTTCAAACATTTCTCATTTGGGGGGAGAGAGAAGAAGAGAAGAGGCTTTCTTAACAAGTGAAACAAACACAGATTTTAAATTACCATCATAATCATATACAAAGTAAGTAAGTAAACACAGTTCCAAATACAATGAAAAATATTGTGGTACAAAAATTGTACAAGTGCTCATTCATTAACAAGGATGATGTTAAAAAAAAAAACATGAAATATAAATAAGCAATCTGTGAAGTCTTTATGGCTGTAGCGATGAAGCACCAACATAAGAAATTAGGACCTTTCATCATCAGAAATGATTGTTCAAGACCAGAGCCAGGAAAAAGAACTATCGTAATAAAGCAATCCCATGATGTTAATTCTTCTGCTGAACAGTGTGACCAAAACTATCCTGTTTGCTGAAGAATTGTACGTCTCAGTAGAACATCCAATTATATTACAGCACACAATGCATAGAGGCATATCTGGAGTCATCCTTATATGATCACCAGCTAAGTACAATGCTAATATAGAGATGTGGAAGTGAACCTGTGGACGTGAACCTCTGTCTGTGATGTTAATTACCCTCACTGACTCTTGAAATCATCACATCCACCCACTTCTATGGATTCCCCCTTGTGGTGATTGTTGAGAACCCACTAAGCTGTGTCGGTGCAGTGATTCGAAACCGGCACCTTTGCCGCGAGAGACCAGCGCTATTACAGAGTAAGAGAGGTAAAAAAATAAGGGATACAATTTATGGACATTTTTTTTCACAACCAGTGATCCTAATGATGTCATACTCTCCGCTGGTCTCATAGGTGGTGAGATCGGATGCCTAGCCTTCTCGGATACGGGCAAAACAAATAGGTCATGTGTGCAAGTTGCGCACATTAAAAATCTCACAGCAGTTGGAAATCGTAAACAATAGGCTATAAGGCCGCTGCCCTGGCTAAATTTAAAAATTAGAAACCTATCCACCAAATATATTTATAAAATGTGTGATTCCTATATATAAACATTGGGATTCTCGCCGGTACTAGAGTTCGTGCGCTGTGCTGAGATCCTCCTTGTGTGATCTAAGGGGCAAGAGAGGTAAAAGCAGACAACAAAAAAACACAGAAAAAAGAACTGGAGACAGAATTGACAGCGATGAGGAAGACCTGGAATGAGTCTGCAGAAGACCTGTGCTCACTAGGGAGCTGAAAGGCAAAGAAGATGATTATACCAATGACCCTTGTCTATGTGCCTATACTGCTTCTGCATCCGACTGACAGAGTGGTTAAAGTGCTGGTCTCTCGCGGCAAAGGTGCAGGGTTGGAACCACGGTACCGACATGCTCCAGTCTACCCAGCTGTAAATGTGTACTTGACTCTGACTTAGAAAGGAAAAGGCAGCGATGAAGGGAACTGGTCACCCCATCTCTCGATGCTGGACCTAGTATAGTGAAGTCTCTAACACTTTACTCCCCTACAACAGTTTCTGCTATGTATATTACCTTTGTATTATTCTTCTTCTTTGATCCTTAGCCGCCGACCGTCAAAGCAGTCAGTGGCCATCACGCCTAGTGGCGTCTTGTAGGGCAACAACAAATTGATTCCACTTTGCTCGGTCAGCGGCCATCCTTCGTACAGTGCCCCAACTCTGGTTCATTCTTTGCATCTCAGCCTCCAGTCCTCCGCCAGGTTGTTTTTGGTCAGCCTCTCTTTCGTTTTCCTTCAGGGGTCCAAAGCATAGCTGTTCTTGTGATGGCATCGGGGTCTCTTCTGAGGACATGGCCAACCCAGCATTACCTTTGTATATTGCCTCTATATTCAGTGACTAGATTACTACACCAGGCCATTTTAAAGCGAAAAAAAATTGCACAAACATGAAACTTAATATACACAAGACACTGATTAATTAATCATTCATTAGATGTTTGTTTGTTTGAATAAATATTCTTTAATAACAGACAACTAATCATCACACTCTTAAACGGCGTGTCATTTTCATCATATCTGTAAACCAGTACAAACACTGTATTCATTTTCTTGCTCTGGATTAAAAAAAAAAACCACATTAATTTCAATCTATCATGTAAATAAAGCTAATCTACAATAAATGTAACAGACAAGGAAAAAAAACTACAATCTATAGAGATCACCAATAACAACTAATGTTCTCAACACAGACAAGAGAAACAGAGGTGATGAAAAAATATGTACAAATCCATGGGGATAATCCTGAAGATGGAGTCAACGTTGAGTCACAAGTATTATTAAAAGAGAAATGGATGTAAGGGATGGTTAATAACAGAAAAGAATGGAGAAAGTCAGTGGCTAGGGCCTGCAGCAAAGAAAACCCACAAGCCAGCTGTGGTAAAAAAAAAAAATAGTGATGGTTCAGTGCTAATCATGCCAACAGAGAAATTAGAGTGACACCAGTTTTATGTTAAACAACCTGAATTAATGCGATAAGACATAGCCTATTGCGGGAGCATTTTTAACTGTGTCTTGGTTTGAAACCATGCCAAGTTAGTAATAATTACAAAAGTCTCTGATTCATGTTAACTTTGGCATACAGGTACACAGTCATGTACAGATGAATCTCACCCATACACTAATGACAAAAATCATAGATAAAATTTCAGTTTGAAAAAAAAAAAAAAAACCAATCAAAACAAAAGGCAGCTGTGGAAAGGCACATTCTTTTCCCCTTCATCAAACGCGATCAAAATGTTAAACTGCGTCTTGTGGGTGATTAATGCATACATAGTGTAGCCTCCTGCAGTCATAACTATAGGAATGTGCCATTAAAGTGATAGCCCTCAGCTGCTTTTTTTATCTGGTGATCCTTTAGGCATGTTCTTTTCTCTTCTGCTTGTGAAAGCTTCTTTTCGCACAATTTGAGGTGGTGCTGTAGGGATCATCAGCACTTGGTGCAATCGGCAGCTTCATCCTACCAGGTTGCTGGATTTATGTCCAGTGCCTTCATGTCTCTCTTGCAGACATCTCTGACCTCAACTGTGGTCACCCATCTGTTCTTTTTCCATCTGCAGTTGTCCATTGAGAATATCTTTGGGGATGTGGTAAACATGGCCAAGACAGCGTAGTCTGCGCTGTCTCAGCAGTGAATACATTCTATGAATGTGACAGCACCTCGACATTTGTCACTTTGTCCTTCCACGAAATACCAAGAATGTGGCGCAGACACCGTAGATGGAAGGTAGTGTGCTATCTGTCTCGCTGCCATATAGAAAGAAGCATGCTGGTACGCAGGCATGCCAAAGCTTTGGTTTCTATGTGAGTTTCAACAAACAACCACTGGCAAAGATACACCAAGTATAAAATATGGCATTATACAGAATGTCATAACAAATGAGACATTCGCTAAGAAAGTGGCACAAATAATAATGGCAATTAAGGTTAAAGAACGAGAAACATTTATTACATACAAGAAGTTGTAGAAGAGTCCAGTAGTAACAAAAAAAAAAAAAAAAAAAGTATGTGTATACAAAAACAAAGTCTGCACATCCCTTTCTCTCTCCAGTAATTTTCAATAATGACACAAGAAGGCATGCAATGCCCTTTCAAAAAATAAAAGGGAAAAAAGTGGAAAGAATGTGGCCACGAAAAATATTTTAACTCCTTGACTGAAGGATTTGGCATGTGTTTGTTGAAGGCCTATGCTCCTTGGGGAGCTAAAGTGTATTGATTGAAATATGAACAGTCCAGACGACACAAGCAGTAATAATCCGTGATCTGCAGATTAAAGTGAAAAAAAAATTGATGAGCAGCAAGATAAGGAGACAAAAGCCAAGGAGTAGATTAGACAAGAGTATTTGTCTCACCCTAATGTGTCCTCAAGTATAGGACAGATAATGGTGCCTAACAAATTCACTCTAACACAACAAGCGAACATATTTTAATAGATAGACATGCATTTGCACTGTTACAATTTGCACTTATTCCACAAAAATGCTTTAATTTAGATGACATTTGCAGTGAAGACACTTTTAACCGAGTAAATTTGAACATTTTGCAATGAAATTTACTATTTTAAGCTTAGCACAAAATTTGTTCTTAGAGGCCCTAGTCATGTCGTTCCTAACTAAAATGTCAGCTGTGTACAGTTTCCACACTATTATTGTGTTGTTATTTTTCTTTATTTGTTTGAAAATTACGTAATGCAAGATTGCATAATTTATTTTTTTCTTATAAGGGACCACAGTACAAACTGGTGTGAATAGCACTAAATGTACTAACTGTGGCCATAAGCAATGTTTTAAACTTCGTAAATGGATTACCTTGATGTTTGAAGACTAAAAAGAAAGTTTTATTGTCTACAACAGTAATTTGTCTTTGGTAAGCTCTATTTTACAGTTAACTTTTTAGTGTTTTTCAATTTTACATGCAAAATGTTTTAAGTATACCGAACATACTTGTGTATGTCCAGCCAAATTCTGCAATCGCATCAATGGTGCGTTTAGCGGTGTGTGGCGTGGCATTATCGTGCAGTAGTGCAGTTCTCTGATCTTTTAATGGGTAAAGTCGCCAAAGACGACCTCTAAGCTTCTTCAAAGATTCAATGTAACGGTCTGCATTCACTGTGTTTCCCTGTTCCAAGAAGTCGAGAAGAATCACACCCTTCTCATCCCAAAACACGGAGGCTATAACTACCAAAGACACTATATATTACAATTCTCTATCTATTTCCTACAGTTTGGTATATAATAAGTACATGTTCACAGAAAAGATTAACACAAAATTTACACTAAAAGACAGTACACTTCACCGTTTAGAATTCTTCAAAAAATAATTACGGCACAGGGTGGAAAATAATTATTTGAGTCAAAGAGTTAAAATACGCTAAATTTAAAAAAAAAAATAAAATTGTGTATGTTGTTCATGACATATATGTTTTTAGTGTGTATACATAATTTTGAAGTACCCTGCATTAAAATTTTTTTCTTTGAACTTTCCATTTATTAATGCTGCTTTCTATTTATATATCCAATACCTTCTATTCAGCTGTTAACATAATGATGTTCACAGCATTAATTTCTCACATTTTCAATCCTCAAGCACTCATAATCAAGAAAAAGAGACGCAATAAATGGATCTTTCCCCCCTGTATCACACAAAAAATGGATCTTTCCCCCTGTATCAGTTTTCTCACCTCGTCTTAAAGTATTACCTTCTTTTGCTCAGATTAACTAGAAGATGCTGAAATAAAAAACATCTTTATCAAAAGACAGGGGACAAAATTATACAGTGTACACAGTTTCCTCAGACATTATCAACTCAAAGCAAACATTCCCACGTAAACAGAATTTATTGATATAAGGAGCTCCAATGTAGTATAATAACTGCAAATGATCCCTTCCCAGTGTAGGAAGCTTAACTGACATTTTACAACCCCGAGACATCAGCAGATCAAGATAGTAATAATTTCTGGGAATAAAAATCTATACCTACAGGGAGAGAGCTAGTGATATGGAAGGAAAAAAATAACCAGGTTAAGAAATCCATAGCGTACAAAAGGGGGAAAAACAACTAATTACCAGGAGATCTGGTTCCTTTAACAAAAAATGTCTTGCTAAACAGAAAGAGAATGTGATAATCAGCATTTTCTATTCTTATTTTTCAGAAAGAACTTTTTTTTTACATACTTCATCTTTATCTAATTTCGACATCAACAAAATTTTAGGACATTGATATTTACACATTCAAAGTTTGCATTGTCTCATCAGATTTAAAAATAAATTTTGATCTATGTACTGAAACATCCTCTTAATTACACTCTCATATGTGCTCCTGTGGCATTTATGCCGCATGTCAAAAACGTTTTGTGCATGTACTTTTGCACCCTTCTCTATCTCCTTCATCGTCCTATTCTTTGACATATTTTATGCCCTTACATTTTTGGCTCTGAGCAACTCCCAGACTTGTTTACGTTTCACCATGTGAATCATAGCATGACAAAGCTAATTAGACAGATCAGCGGATAATATGTTTATCCCGTAAGTCGTCTAGCCACTTTTGATAGAGTCTATCTTTATTGACACAAGGTGGTAGCATACGATTGATGAAAAGAAAGCCATATTGTCTGTCTGAGAAATCAGTCTGGGTGATTTACAAAAGCACAGGAGATAATCCGTAATCGTTTCCGCTGGCCCATCTTTGTATCATTTTTACATAAAACCTGTTAGGGGAAACAATATGGGTGGAAAGTATCTGGACAGGAAATAAGTTCGCAGATTTGTTTGTGAGTTTGCATAAAGATGCAATCGGAAGTATTACTGCCTTATTAGAAAATTGAAAGTAATGCCTCATAATTTTTAATTTCATTCAATAGGCAAGAAAACAGATAAAATTCACATTGAAATGTAGCCCCAAGTCTGAACATCAAAAATTTATTTCTCAATGTAGTCTCCATTATTTGTTACAGTTTTTCTCCATCTTCTCACAAGGGCATGTATCCCCGCATGGTAAAAATTTGTGTCCTTTTTCCTAAACCACTGGCATACGGCAGGTTTAAGGGTCTCGGTGTCCTCAAAGTGATATCCGCGAAGATCTTCTTTCAGTGGTCCGAACAGATGGAAGTCAGAAGGTGCAAGATCGGGACTGTAAAGGGGATGTGGTAATAATGTCCAGCCAAATTCTGCAATCGCATCAATGGTGCGTTTAGCGGTGTGTGGCGTGGCATTATCGTGCAACAGTAGTGCAGTTCTCTGATCTTTTAATGGGTAAAGTCGCCGAAGACGACCTCTAAGCTTCTTCAAAGATTCAATGTAACGGTCTGCATTCACTGTGTTTCCCTGTTCCAAGAAGTCGAGAAGAATCACACCCTTCTCATCCCAAAACACGGAGGCCATAACTTTCCCCTACAGATGGTGAACTTTTGAACTTCTTTCTTGTCGGCGATGTTGTGTGATGCCATTCCATTGACTGCCTCTTGGATTCTGGTTCAAAAAAATGAACCCAAGTCTCATCGCCTGTCACAATATTTGATAAAAACTCTTCTCCTTCAGTTTCGTAACGGTGCAGGAGGTTGATGGCTATGGTTTTCCTTGTTTCTTTATGTCTGTCTGTCAACATTCTGGGTACCCATCGTGCACAAACTTTTGAATAACCCAGGTCTTTAATGATGTTCTGGACACTGCCTTTACTAATGGACAACATGGAAGAAAGTTCATCCAGTGTTACCCAACGGTCACCACGAATGATGCCATCAACTCGATGAATGTTGTGTGGAGTCACTGCGATAGACGGACGGCCAGTCCGCTTTGCGTCAGCCATTGAGGACTGACCTACATCAGCTTCGTCACAAAGATGTACCCAACGTCAGACAGTGCTAACATCCACTGTTGAATCTCCATAAACATTCTTCAAACGTTCGTGGATGCGAATTGGGGTCTCGCCTTCAACATTGAGGAATTCTATGACATAACGTTGTTTTAACCGAACGTCTTTGGCAGCCATTTTTAAACTGTTACAGTGGTGCCACCTGTTACTGAAACAGGTTGGTAATGCTATACAGTGCAGAAGAGTGTTTGAGGAATCCTGCTAAATTTACAAATTGCACACTGATGCAGTATTTACATACATAAAAAATAGGAGGCATTACTTTTTGACCTTCCCTTGTACCTTGCTAATTGTAGTTCAGGCACAAATCATTGCACTCACGCTGTCCAGACATATTTTCCCAGTTTAATACCCAGAAGAATATTGGTGATTTCTAATCATCTTCCCTGAGTTACGCTGTGTATACTCAAGAATTTAATTATTCAGAGAGGCTAACATTGGTGGGTGGACAGCGAAACAATGCGATTGTTAATCTTCCAACCTAGTGTACTTAGCAGAGACATTTGTTCTTTTTATTTTGTCTTAAGTTCGTGGAACGAAGCTATCAGACTGTTCATGATACGAAGCTGCAAGACTAACGTTTCAACGTCACTAGTTGTGAGTTAAAAGCAGGGAATCAACACTAACCACCTACATTGGACGAGTTGTGTGGAGAAGGGCCCTCATCACAGAAGAATTGATGAAACCATGGCTGCGGGACTCACTTATACCAGCTAAGTTCTTGTAAAAGGAACTAGCAAAAGAATTGTTTTTTTTTAAATTCTCACCCAAGTCTCAGTGAAGACAATTTTATAGACATCTAAAATTCACCATAATTCCATCGTTATTTTAACCCGTTAAGAACTAGTTGATTAGTAAATCTGTTACATGTTATTTTAAAACTAAACAATCATAGTTGATTCAGTTATTATAGGTATGAAAGCAAACGTATGAGCAAGACTCCTTAATATATATACATCAAGGCATATATTTACATCTATAGAGTAAATATTTCTAAAGGAATTTCGCTGGATTTACACCAGCTGGGGGCTTGAACGGGCTAAAACCATTGCTTAATTCTTCACAAAAGGTGACGGATCAGATATGTCAATAGTGCTCTGCCCTATGCAGCATTGTTCTTGACTTCTGAAAACAGCTTGTGAACAGTTCCTCGAGATAGAAGCGTCATTATAATTCTATCTACAACTTTGCAGAGAGTAATCTTGTGCGAAGGTAGACACCTTTGAAGACCCATATTAGATACTCTTGCGTGTTGGCCACTGGTGGACCACGACTGCAGAGATAAGGGGAGGAAATCCGTGGCACCGCAGATATCCTAGAAGTTAGGAAAAAAGTACCCCACAGAGCTATTAATTATTAAAGTAAACATATAAGCAAGAGATATTGTTTTAAATTAAAATAAAACTGCCCCCCTTATTTCCCATCTTAACTACATCTGCTGAAACACAGTGCCAGATTTACGGTTCATATACAGCTATATTTTTTCAGTTAAGTCCAAACCTTTGGTCTCGAAATATACTTCTCTTCAGCCCACAGTGAAGCATAGGCCTTCAACAAGATTTATCCAAACCAACCTGTCTGGAGCCATCTGCTCAGTTTTCTCCATACTTTCTACTTCTGACTTCTATCTCCGTGTGTTCTGTGCCTTCATCTATTTCTTCTACCCTGGGGTCCCAGTAAAATGACAGCTTTGTGATATTTGAAGGTGACTCTCAACACTTGTCCTATCCACCTCCAGTGTGTTCTTTATCTCTTGCTCCACTGACATTTTCATACATTGTTCCCTCAGTTTCACACGGATAATCTTGTTATACCATTTCATGATGCATGAAGACATAACTGGAGTCATCCTCATATTTTCATAGATTGTTCCCTCAGTTCCACACGGATAATCTTGTTATACCATTTCATAATGCATGAAGGCACGTCTGGAGTCATCCTTACATTTCATAGATTGTTCCCTCAGTTCCACATGGGTAATCTTGTTATATAATTTCATAATGCATGAAGGCACGTCTGGAGTCACCTTATATGACCACCAGCTTAGCACAATGCTACAGTATTCAAATGTGGTAGTAGGGACCGAAGACGCAGCAAAAGAGATGAATGCAGTCACCGACTCATAGCCTAACTGCTTGCGTCAGCGAACCAGAGCTGACCAAGACCCTACTCCACCTCCAAGTGGTGGTCCTGGAAACAGGCTGCAACACTGCAGTCTGGCTGAGAGAGTAGGGATCGAAGAGGGAAGGCAAACCAGGTCCCAAAAATGCCATGCTGAAATCGGATGTGTCGGGCCGAAAGACGCAAATATCGCAGCTTCGCTGTAAACTGCGACACAGCATAACCAACGTCCTTTTCAGGACGAACGCAGAAGAAGAAATGTGGTAGTGAACCTGCATATGAAGCTAATTACACCCTCAATGACTCTTGAAATCATCCACACACTTTCAGGGGTTCTCCATGTGGTGAAACATGTTGAGATCCAAGGATTGCACACTAAGCTTGGAGGAGTTACTTGAGCCCCAGGCATAACTCTGGCTTTTTAACCGGTTGGCTGCATGCAGGAAGATCTCACTATGGGCCCATGATGGGCAGGGGGAGCTGAGAAGTGACAATTCCTTGGGAGAGCCAAGAATCAGAGCACAGTATTTTAGCTCTGCATATGTGAAATGTGGATGGCAGGGAATGCACACCACGCCACACGCTTCTTCCTCCTAGCTTGGGACCAGATGTGATGATCCTTTAAATGTCAGCCAAGCTGGAGAAACTGGAGCTCATGACTTCAACTCAACACATTTTGTAATGGCAGAAAAGTCACAGGTAAAGCCTAGATCTAGAATATTAATAATATTAAGGAATCTTCAACTTGGTATTGGCTGCAAAAGAGCGAGAAGCTCACCAGCCATAGTTCAACACCAAACCATTTCATACTTCGGTTTGCACAAGCACCCATTTATACGTGGTCATAACTTCTTGGTTATTACTCATTCTGTTCTTTATGCTTCACAGCCAAATGAAAGAAGTGGTTTGACATTTGAGTTGAAAATTTCAGATTTTAGTACCATATAGATTCCTAGGATCGAGCTCAAGAATAACTCTCATCTTTAAAAAACTCAGCTAGCTATAAAAACTTACACTTCAAACATGGTATTTTATGCAATAGTACTTTTTCTAAAGTGCTCTGAACTGTCATCTGACTAAATTACTTTAAAATTTCACTGCCAACAAAAATTTATTACTGCACAACTCCACTGTTTTCATTTAAATTTAAGTGGCATGAGATGCTACAACGACAGTACTGTACTGTTTAAGAATCTCTACCTTTAAGTATATGTTTCTCTGTATTTATTTTATGGAGGTGTCAAAGGAAGAATATGCTTCAGTTGCCAAATACTTTAAGTATGCCCCTGATCCATTCCAACAACTTTTCATCCAGTAACAGATCACAATACATTCTATAAGAAAAGCCATCTCATTTCTGTAAATGTTTTTATCAAAATAGTACATCCCTAAGTTGTACTACACAAACAGTACAAATTAACCGCCTCACTTCTGTTAATGTTTTTACCAAACCAGTATATTTAAGTTATATTACACGAAAAGCACAATGTAATATATACAAGTGGTGAGACATGACAAAATCTGTAACATTGTTTTTAATTTTGATAATCTGTCATCACCCCTGAGATCCTTGAAACAAATTTCTTGTTATAGGAGTATATCCAAATGCAGTCAAGATACTGACTTTGTCACACAGCATCACAAATTCAAAACCCATTCACCCACAAACTAATTTTTTAAAAAGTCATAGCATGGGAAACATTCAATAACAATCTTAAAGCTTTGCATGTAAAAACTCTTTCTCTCCAGGTATCATGCCTGCTGGTATTGGTGATCACGTTTCTCTACAACTTTCTGCATCTACTGATATTGATCAATTTTCTAGCTGACTTCATTCCATGTTACAATATTAAACTGTACAGCATCTTCTCTTCATCATTCTATATCTCTTGTTGCTTCAGTCTCTGCCGCTGTCACAATATACTCAAGCTTACCTCTTCTCATTACATGTCCAAAGAAAATGGATTGCTTCCTTCAAACGAGTAATACACATTCTTCTAGCACAGATTTCTTTCAGAAAATTGTCATTACTCTTTACAGCTCTCCATAATATTCATCTGTAAAGCCACATCTCCATTAATATTCTGGTTTTATTACTGATTGTCCACGATTTGTTCCATATGACATGATTGTTATATTAACAATGAAGAAGTAGCTTTCTTACTTCAATTGACAAAGACTTGTTACACAGAAGACACTTGAATCTACTGCTTGGTTTCAAAACTTCCATTTATTCAGATGGTGCATTCTTGAGAAATCTTTTTCTTTTAGATGAAAACTGCTTCTGTCTATTTTTTTTTTTTAAAGCAATTTAGAATAAGCAATTTAGAATAAGGCCTTTATTTTTGCTTTATTTTAATTTTGTATAACTCATTTCTTGCAAATCCTTTTTCATTGTTTGCTATAAATATAAGAAATAATACTACTAACTAAACTCTTACAATAATGACACAGTAGTTACAACACACATATACACAGCTCAATAATCCCTGATCATTGCACTAGTCACCCCGTGTAGCACCTGGGGAGTCTCTAATGAAAAAAATGGAAAGAAAAATAAAAACATGACTACTTATATGAGATTATGGGAGCCGCGCTGGTGTATTGGTTACCACACTGCGCTGGCGATCGGGTGATCCAGGTTCGAGCCCTGGTGAGAACATTGGAAGGAGTGTCGTCGACCAGAACTTGCACTGGAATAATTCAAGCCCTGGCGAAGACATTCGAAGGAGTGTCGTCGACTAGGGACTGGAATAACCTGACCGGCTCCTGTGCCGACCCAGCTCTAATGGGTACCTCCAAAATCGGCAAGTATCTGCCTGAATGGCATGAGGACACCTGTCATTGCAGAGGGAAAAAAGTGATACTCATGTAAAAATCAGTCTCAGGTTAGACATATTAACAGGAGACTTTGCTTCGAGTAATGGGGCTGGCAAACACATCATGCTAAAAAAAAAAATGCTACAGTAACCATAGCAACAAGATCACATGAATGCCTTGATGCAGGCTTCCCTGATAGGGAACCAGATGCAGTGGTCGCTCCATTCTTCATAAGGAGCGAATGGGGAAATGATGATTATCACTTGCTAGTGTTTTGATCGTCTCCTGAAATTTGTGAGAATGACATTGTCGATGAACACAACTAGATCACGTGGGGACTTGCCCAGCTCACTGTACAGGTTAACGGTTAGGTCAGGTAACAAATGCTGCAATGCCCTGCATGACAGGTGAATAAACCTTTCTAACGATACTTCAGGGTCCCTGCATAGCAGCACTTTAGACGGTGTTAGAATCTCCTGCGCGTCTTTAAGAGTCAACTGAGACAGCGGAATTAAAACATCGTTATCATTGTCTTGAGAAGTATTTTGATGTGTCTTTAAACGACTGTGCTGGGTCTGGTGGTAATCAGAAGTATTGCTATTTGATAATGCTGACAATGAAGTACATGAGATCCCATCTGACATTAGAATATGCTCAGTAGAGTCAGTAGCTGCCTGATAATCACTGGAAGATGAAAATGGTTCTTCAATGATGGTAGACGAAGTACAATCCAACTTAGCATTAAGTTTAACAGGTCTTGGGTATTCATAAATACAAGTGGGTTTAATGTCCTTACATAAAAGAAGAGGTGGGGGTGTTGAGTTACCATGCTCCTCTGTTTGTTCAAGCACTATGACAAGATCAGAGAGAAGGTGCTCAAACTGAAACGATTCAGGGCTCATGGCATCTAACTTGGTCTTAAGTTGAGGAAACAGCTGATAAAATAACCTGTGCATATGAGCTTGTAAGTCTGACAGTTGTGATGTAGCAACAACAAACTTGTGTAAATCCTCTGATGCATAAGCATCATACTCTGTCAATTCTCCAACTGGAAAAGTGTTACACCTCTTTTGTCTCCTGCGGCGCAGATTCTGATTCTTCCCCTGATGGCAGCTCAGACATTCATTTTTTGAACGTTTTGACACAACATTTGAACTTTTGTCCCTAGAGCTAGGAGTAATGACTGTTTCTGAAACACGAGTAAGCGTTGGTGGAGTTGAATTACCAAGCACATCACTATCAGTATTAGTCTGTGTTGATGGTGTCATGTATGGCCTTTTTCTTAATCTAGAAAAAGTCTCAGGGCTATCAATTGTGTGCCGCTTGTTCCTAAACATGTAAGGCGATCTGAAAGATGCAGTCACCGCAGAAAGGACTGGATGCGCAACAGGTAAATCTGAGACGTAACTCACTGCATCAGTTTTGACAGTAGCTGACAGTGACTTGCAATCATTGCTCTGAAGACTGCAGATACCAGGCACCTGTGGACCTGGGTGACAAGCAAGTCCTTCAGCCTTTAGTGAAACAGAATCGTCAATAAAATAATTAGCTTTGGAAACTTCCTTACACGCTATCTTATCAATTATAATCTTCTGCACTGCATTTTGCATTAATGTTGATTGCTCTTCACTTTCAGTTTTGTCTTCATGAGCATTATCACATTTCTTTGATCTATATTCATTATTTTGAAGTTCACTGTCTTTGTTTCCTCCTTCAACAGAATCCCGTGTTTCTTCAATTTCACTATTAGAAAGAGAAGACGGGGACACAATAATGGGTGATGCTGCAAGCATGCATGTGCTATCACATTCTATTGAAACTTCCCCATGCACAGAGTTCTTTGACAGTCGCTGAGATCTAAATGCATAGCCCACCTTGTCTCCATCAATTTCTGATGTGGAATCAGCCTCCATGGCACAGAAGTCTGGGCTGGGATGCTTAGCCATAGAATTGGGTGCTTCTGAATCAGTTTGCAAGGCTTCTGGGCTAAGAATAAGTGGAGGTGGAAAATCATAATTTTTAGAGCTGAATTTATCAAATATGTTACTACTTTTGTTGTCTTTTGATTTCAGTTGACTAGACTTATCTCTTGTGTCAGGCGATATGTGATTCATTTTGCCTGTATTACTGCTTGTCTTCATGCATCTTTTCTGGTCCTTTAGTGAGGATTTCTTCGAGTGAATCTGGTTATTTCTGCTGTAGTTGCGCATGCAAGACTGATGAAAGAGCTGTGGGCTCCTCTCAGCTGAGATTTTGAAGCTCTGTAGCTGCCTTGGAACAGGCTCCAATACGGGTGGTTCATCTTCAAACTCCTGCTTCTTACCTAGAAACACATCATCATCATCATCCACTAAAATTGGTGCCTGGTCATTTAGGGAACCAGACATCAATTCATCACCACTACCGCTGGACAGTTGCTTCAGTAATCTCTCACTTTCAGGCTCAGATTCATCACTGTGGATCATGTTCATGGCACATTTACTGTCATTACCACTGCCATCATTACTATACTCTTCCTCTGTTTCATATGTATTTTTTGCATCTGGATTATTTTCCAGCCATTTTTGAAACTCATTAACAAATGCACCAGACATTGCCTTGCTCATCTGCTTATTCTCAGTGAAGACCCTTAGGCCACAGCCTGAACAGAAGTTGGTTGAAAAACAAAGTGAGTGTTCATTCTTAACAGAGTGTTAATGATTTTTATCTGGAGCGTCTCACACCTGTACGTGAAAGAAATGATATAAGTTAATAAATTTTTATAACAATCAAACCCATAAGGGATTCAAAATATATTTTGCTTTTAAATCTTGTTTTGTGGATACCGGTATCATCAGAAGTCCCCCCCTATGTTTCTATTCTTCAATGATTTGTAATCTGAAGCTGGTTCAGTCTTGAATAATTTATGGTTTGAGTCCCAAATTATTTCGAAATACATTTACAAATACAGAGAAATTGTATATAAAAATAATAACAGTCATATTTAATTGTAAAATAAATCTAAAATGAGTCTTTACAAGTCCAGTAATAAACATCATCATATATTATTTCTGCTGCTCTCCTAACGTAGTGTGGAGCTACCACTGAAGCTGGTCCTACAGGAAACTGCACCAAACATTCACATGCCCCTGTAGTGGTGGTTTCTGTGGTACTTTGTTTTAAATGATCAGGTTGCCTACCTCATAAACAACCTCAAATTAGCCAGCTGGTACGACATGCCCAGGGGAATCAGCAGACCTATTCTTTCTTTGTATCTTTAGAGACCCCCGTTTACTTACACGGGGCTTCACTAACAACAGCATCTAATTTAACAAGCCAAGCATTACATTTGATAAGATTATTAGGTTAACATTGCTTCAGAATTGCAAAAATAAAATGGTCTGAAAATTGCAGAAAGTAACACAGAGATGTGTAAATACTGTAATCAAAATGCAGAAAACATTTCATTTAATGTTTTAAAATAGAATGAGTGTGAGAGAAGAAGTGTTTATGCTAAAGAAGAATCTGACTATTTCCAATTCTAAATTTTACCTTCCAGGAGGCGATAGATACACTATTTAACCTGTAAATGAAACTTATCAGTTAACATTTTTAATTGGTCTTAAATAATGAAACAATAATGAGGTAACAAATGCGACTCTATGGCAGTGTTTCTCAACTTTTTTACCAAGCCGGAATCTCTAAAATAATATCCACTGCCAGCTGAACCCTACGATGCAATTCTATTACCCTACAATTCTTGCCAAGACATCTGTTCTATATTTAACTCTTTGGTATTACCATCACTGAAGGAGAAACCTGTCTCTTTAAATGCAAATCAGTAAGAATAGTGTTTCTGGTCAAACACACTTTTGTAAACGTTTAAATTATTAAATGCATATGATATTTATCGACGCAATATGAAATGAACATAACCCACGTATTCCTAAATAAGAATGACATTTGCACTTTTACACAGTATTTCAACATATTGATTTATTCCACTATTTCTTGTGGAACCCTGGTTGAGAAATACTGATCTATGGCATATAACTGCAGTTTTCCTTCTTTCCGATTAATATTTGCGTCTATCTACTGCGTGCTCAAATCAAAAGTCTGAGCAGATGTCTTGTGCCACTTAATCATACTTTTCCTTTCCTGCCTGTGCATGTGAAAAGATGAACAGGGAAAAATGATAGTATAATCAATTTTTTAAAAGGTGTAAGTGAAGGAGAAGCCGTATGATAGTAAAGATCTTAGAGAAATGTATGTAAAATGTTCAAACCATGAGGCTTAAAAATCAGCAGTGAGCAGCAGCTGAAGGGTAATAAAGTGGACAGGTGATGATATTCTTTTAAACCACTGATGAGATGCAAAGGAATTTACACTGCTCTCCCATGAATTCCAACGTTAGTACTCTAACCAAGATCCTAAAGCACCTCAGCATGGTGCATCCTGGAAACAGGCAACCTTCAAATTTGGCCAACGCTTACGGGGTCAATTAGCCACACCAAAGTTGTCCATCATCACAATTTCCCTCGTGGTAAAACATGCTGAGAAACTTGCATTACACACTTAAGCTTGGGGAATAATTTGAGCCCTAGACTTAAATTTGGCTTTCATCTCATTGGCTGCATACTGGAGGATCTAACAATGAACAGATGACATGTGAGGGGAGCTGGGACATAGCTCTGTGCAGGCCGTGACATAAGTGAGCTCCAATTCCACAACTTAAGTCATCCAATTTTCTTCAGAATTGTTTCTTTAACACCATCTATCCATATTCCTGTCCTGAAGCCAGATCTTTTGTTAATGGTCTGTTCCTTGCAGATGAGTTGGTTGCATTCTGATATTCTGTCTAAACCATTTTATTTATCTCCCTTTTTAGCTGGTATATACTGCTGTTTTCAAAAATGTCCCTATTTTTTTCTTTTTGCCACTTACTGCAAGATCTGTAGCTATTCTTAAGACATCTCATCTCACATGGTGACTGTAATGTCCTATCCAACATTTGAGATATATTTAGATATGAGAGGAAGAGTTACAGGACTTGGAATAATGGCCGTTATGAGATGTTAGACATGTTTGTATCTCTATGTGTAATAAATGTTAAGAACAACAAGAGTCTAGCATTATTTCATTTAGGGGACTAAGATAGAATACCACAAATGGCAACGAGGATGTTACCCATCACGCTTTTTCAGTATGATCACGATGTGAACATAGGAGCCAAATGGGAAAAATGGGTAAGCCGTTTCGAAAACTGTCTGGCGGTATTTGAGGTCAAAGATGTCAAACGCAAGCAGTGTTTACTGTTGCACTATGCCGGAGAAGATGTATATGATATATAACATTATGTGTATATGACAAGGTAAAGCAGAAGTTGAACTCGTACTTCATCCCAAAGAAGAATACAATGTATGAATAGTTTAGGTTCAGACAGGCTATTCAAAACGGTGACAAAAATTTAGACCAGTACGTAATGAGGTTACGCCAACTTGTAAAATACTGCCAATTTCAGAATCCAGATGATGAAATTAGAAATCATGTAATACAAACATGCACATCATCAAAATTAAGAAGAAGTATTCTCCAGAGTGAAAAATCCCTTACATTGGATGAGGTACTACAAATTGGCAGAACTTCAGAAATACAGGCCACACACAGAGAGAAGAAAGAAGAGAACTGTCAATAGACTGCAATTTCAGCAGTCTAGATCTAGAACCCAAGATTCAGTCACAAGCTGACAAACAAGGCAGACAGAAACCAAAGTTTCATACGTCCAGATCTAACACCAAGAAAGAATCATATAAAAAATGCAAATGTTGTGGACGGAAATATCCTCACAAAGGTGGAAGACAGAACTGCCCAGCATTTGGAAAAGAGTGTCATGTTTGTCACAAGCAAAATCACTTTGCCAAGTTTTGTCTCATCCCTAAAAATAAGGTTCAACAAATTACTGAGAAAAAGGACAACATCACAGACACTGACAGCAGCTCAGAGGCGTATGTTTATGCACTGGATAACAGACCAGATGTCCCCAGAACATTCATTAAAATGCAAGATACACATCTGTCTACAATGATAGACACGAGTTCAAGTGTGGATGTCAAAAGCACAACCACGTACAACCAGTTGAAGAAAAGGCCACAGTTGTTTCCCACTAATAAAAAATTTGATGCATATGCATCCAAGACTCTCTTAAAAAAGTGGTTGGAATGTTCAGAACAACTATTGAATCCAAGCATCATTAAGCCAGTACTACTGTCTATGTAGTAGAAAGTAGACATGAAGTTCTTTTAAGCCATAAGACAGCATCTAAATTGCAGGTTGTCAAAATAATAAATAGCATCAACAGCAACAGAACACCTAATCTATTTGAAAAGTATTCAGACCTGTTCCAAGGTGTGGGTAAATTGAAAAACTTTGAGCTAAAAATGAAAACATAAATGAAAATGTGAAACCTAAAGCACAACAGCACAGAAGAATTCCATTTCACATCAGGCAAAAAGTAGAAGAAGAAATTAAAAGATTAGAAGACATCACTGAACAAGTTTCAGGGCTAACTCCGTTGGTCAGTCCTATAATACTTGTCATCAAGAAGAATGGTGATGTAAGAATTTGTGTAGACATGAGACAGCCTAATGAAGCTATAGAAAGAGAGACACTTCACTCCTACAATAGACAACATAATAGTGGATCTAAATGGAGCAAAAGTTTTCAGCAAATTAGATCTGAGAAGTGGCTACCATCAAATTCCATTAGCTCCGGAATCTAGATACATCACAACTTTTTCAACACATCTAGGTTTACGAAGATACAAAAGGCTTGTTTCGGAATAGCCTCGGCAGCAGAAGCATTCCAGAATATAATTGGAAATGAGCTTCAATGTCTGAAGGGACAGTTGAATGTGTCTGATGATATCCTGGTTTATGGAAAAACCACAAAAGAACATGACAATCTAGAACAGGTATTCAGACTGAGGCAGCATAACCTCACACTGAATAAAGAGAAATGTGAATTCAGTAAAACCACATCAGATTTTTATGGATATACTTTTTCTGAGAAGGGAATTGTTTCAGACTACAGAAAAGTTAGTGCACTTCAAGACATGGCAGAACCAGCCAATGTATCTGAAATGAGAAGTTTACTGGGAATGTTCAATTACTGTTAACGTTTTATTCAAAACTATGCAACGCTCAGTCAGCCTTTAAGAATGCTTACAAGAAAAGACACACCATAGGCATGGATAGCAACTCAGTCAAAAGCATTAGATATGCTGAAATCAGAATTAACAAAAAGTGCCGGTAGATCCTATTTTGATAGGAATAGAAAGACATTCATCTCAGTAGATGCAAGTCCAGTCGGTTTAGCGGCAATGCTAACCGAAAGAAATGACAGAAACAAAGAATATGTTGTAGCTTTTGGCAACAGAAGTCTGTCAGACACAGAAACTCAAAGACAGATAAAGAGGTTTTAGCAATAGTGCGGGCTTGTGAGTATTTTCACTTATACATTTATGGCAGCAAGTTCACCATCATATCAGATCACAAGGCATTGATGTTGATATTTAGAAAAAGAACATCCAAGCCTCCTGCTCGTATAGAAAGATGGGTCTTAAGACTGCATCAGTATGATTTCAATGTTGTATACAAGCCTGGAAAGAATAATCCTGTTGATTATATGTCAAGACACCTACTAAAAGAACAGTCTGAGAACAAAAACAGTAACGAGACAGAAACATATGTGAGATTCCTAGCCATGAACAGTGTTACAAAAGCTATGAATTTCAGTGAAATACAAGAAGAGACCATGAAAGACCCATTATTACAAGCAGTTCAGTTTATAATCAGAAATAATAAATGGAATAACATTCCTTATGAACAGTTCTCTAAAGTAAACAAAGATAATCTTAACATTTTCCACAGATTTAGAAATGAACTAACACTTACTGAAGACAATTTATTACTTAGAGGTTCAAGAATAGTAATTCCCACAACACTCCAGAGAAGAGCAATAGATCTGGCTCATGAAGGACATCAAGGCATTGTCAAAACCAAATGTTTGGTTAGAGAGAAAATTTGGTTCCACAGATTAGACAAAATGGTTGTGGAGACTATTTCCAGTTGTTTAGCTTGTCAAGCTTGCACTGAAAGTGGAGCACATATGACACCTTTGAAAATGTCCCAGCTTCCCAAAGCTCCTTGGAAAGAGGTCTCTGCAGATTTTTGTGGACCAATGCCATGTGGACAGTATGTTCTTGTCATAGTAGATGAATATTCAAGATTTCCAGTTGCTGAAATCATTAATTCCATATCAGCAAGAACTGTGATTCCTGTGATTGACAAGATATTTTTGACATTTGGAATTCCTGAAACTTTAACTCTTACTATACGTGAGCTAAAACCGCGTTTTTACGCGCTAGTTTAGCTATCGTTACCGTCGCGCGCCACTTCACGGGGCAAGCCGTAAAATTGGTACTAAACCCGCGCCACTTCACGGGGCTTGCCGGATAGTAAGAGTTAATCTCGATTATGATTCCAACAGTTGAAACCAAAGAGAGTCAACCAGCCTCATTAGATGCACAGGCAAAATACAGAATGAAGCAACATGCAGATCGTAGACTACGATCACAGACGTCTCATCTGAAAGTAGGAGATTTTGTTTTAGTACGACAAGAACAGGCTGCACCTTCCTGCCTATATTGTACGTTATATTTCTTCTTTTTCCCCTGGTTTTAAAATCTAGGCTATTTGTATCAATTTTTTAGTTTATGTGTCTGTTTAGCCCACAAGCATATTGCTGCCTAACAATGAAAAATGACATGTTAGCACTTTGTTTTACTTGTAAAAGATCTGTTTAACAGTTCAAATGAAGAACTGTGGGATATCTATTTGATACAGCATTAAAAATAATTAAGAGGCGCAGTAATAGGCCTAAAAGGTAAGGATTAGGTTTAGGAATCCTAAACCTATCCCTAACCATGTTGGCGACTTATTTGGAAGACATCGAACAGACATCCCACTGTTCATTTCAATTTCATATAGGCCTACTACATAGGCCTAATTCGTTAACATTATGCTCACGAATGAGAAAACTGCTTAACTAAATTTTTTCTTAAATAAAGTAGCAGGGTGCTAACTATAGCCTACTCTGTTGGCTATTCTGTTAATGAAGCTACATAAAACAGTTCTGAGACGAATCAGCCAATTATTGGCGCAAGTCCAAAATTTCTTAAGACTATTACAACCTATTCGTTACTGCTCGAGTTAACAATAAACATACACAGCGATATCTTAACAATTCTCAGCACACCATTGAATAGTCCTTCGCTACAGTTTTGAATTAGTCTTGTCATTTAAATGTCAACTAACACTACACGTCTGCACTAATAAATAACACAGATTTAAATCTACTAATGCGCCGATAATTCAACTATGAAATATAAATACACAATATCGCCTTCCTACCCTGTCCACCAAAAAACTGAGGCCTGTGATATATGCATATAAAGTAAAACAGTAAAATTTGCGAGGATCAAGATTATAGGCTACTGCGCAAAAAAATATGTTGCTTACTTCAGCGATTTCAAATTGGCCACTTCGGCCAAGTTTATTGGTAAAATTTTCTCATAAGTTTCTGGGGCGATCTATAGGCCTATAAGAAAATTAAGACAACTGGATTATTAAAATAAGCCTTCGAAAACTCGTAATGTTTAAGTTGTCCGTCATCGTCTACAAAACGTTTGATTTTGTCTAACCCACTTTCCGCGTACGATCGATTTCCTGATACAACTATTGTTCAAATCATGGCACACGATGTAAATAAGACCCGTGTCGCTTGCTTCCTCCTCTTAACCAATTTGCACTAAACTTTGCGCATGCGCAAAGAAGCGCAGATAAGACGGTACACGATATTCGTCCCAATTTTTTTTTGCCAGCTTGAACTGCTAATTTTGAATGCAATATTTTCTGCTCAATGTACCATTGTGTTGTACTGACCATTCATTCAATGATTGTTTATCTTAGATTTAATTTTTATGATTTGCCCTTTAGCGCATGAATATAGTGAGCTCTTACTGCACTTATACAATAGAGACAGGAAGGTGCAGTGTCTTGCTCATTTTCATGACTGACTATTTAATAAGAGATTTGTCGATAGGCTCTATATTACTTCATCTTTATTAGTGACTAAAAAATAATTGAAACTAAACAAATAGGTCGTATGAAAAAAAGCTAATATAATTGTGGAGATGAAAGTAAAAATTCATTTTTATTACAAACTGCCCCGAACCAACTTTTCATAGACTTAAAAGAATTTACGTTATCATAATATTGTAAATTTGAGTATTTTTTTTTTTTTAATGTAAAACTTTTGCCTCGTTTTGGCGAGGCGCGTCCTGTTCAACCTATTCGGTTATATTAGGGCGCATGTCCAAATATAAAAGACCCTTAGGTCTAAAGTAGGTTGTAAATTTGAGTAGTATTTACTTGACTTAGATTAATTTTCAGTATCTGAAGAAGCATTTTGTTTATTTTCATATTCAAATTTTAATTTGAGGCGTTTTTACTACACTATGTAGAAAATCGTAAAATTAAAATTCTTTTATTCTGCGCGAAGTACAGTTATTGATATTTATTTTCTGTCAGTTTTCAGCAAGAAGATAAAACGCAAAATAATAATAATATTAATAACGTTTACAGCTGCACAATTATATGTAGTCTTCTTTAGCAGCGCAAAGCAGTTTGCCTATGGAATTTTTTTCACATTAAAATATTTTATTGCATGTTTTTCTCCCCGATTTCCGGCTTTAAAAAATATTACGTATAAAATGCTAGGTTCAATTGTTCTATAATTGAGCAAAACCAGAGTCAATCGATGTGGCTTTTTGAACCATTTATCTATCTCGTGGCCCTGGCCATTATCTTCTATACGAACATTTCAGAAGGAATGTGAAAATAGTGCTACTGCTACGGTACATTCAAGTTTCAAGTACGTTTGACGAATTAAGTGAATTGTAATACATGGAGACTTGCTAATGTACGATTTTATTGAAATACTGACACTATGTCCCGTAGTTACGATCTGACAGATGAACAGCAAGTTAAGGAATATCTACGAAACATTGAGATAGAGTATCAGTTCCAGTGCCTTCACGAAAAGGAGGCTGACGGTATGTGGTCTTACAACAATTTTAGTAGGCCTAATGGGTGGAGGAGGAAATGATGTAATAGTGTAGGACAGTACAGATATTATCTTCCAACCCTGCCCACCAACAAGGGGAGGGAGAGGCCTGTGATGTCAGTGGCTTGTCCGTTGTCTTATTTCGTTATTGGTAGCCTTGATAAGTAGGCCACTGTTATGTCCTGCAATAGGCCTATTGCTATGTCTTGAATTCTGTTTTCTTTATCTATTTATCGGTAGCCTACTTATTCAGCTACTGTTAACATTTTTCAAATACATTTCTAAGCTTGTTTTTAAATCAGTCGCTATCATTTAGCTCCCCAATTGAGCATACCCCTTCAACAAACTCATGGCACACATCATGAACTCAAGATCTTTTCATGTCTTCCTCGTCATTTTCATTGCTCTCTCTCCGTATGTTCTTCTGTTTGCCTTTACTTTCCTACCCTGGGAATTCCATAAAGATCACTTCTGGTAATGGGCTGGATTGCCCTAGGTAAATGTCCGGTGTTATGTGTTGGGGGAGGGAGAAGAACCCATTGTTCTTTGGCCCAGGTCTCACTTTATTATGGGGAGGGGGGGATGTGTGCTCACCTCAGTGAAGGATTTATGCCTTTCTTTATATTAAATAGCATCTTATTGGCAGTGTGGTTTAGAGCTCTTGAGGCAAAAGTATTGGTCACTCACCTCATAACAGCAGGGCCTAGTATAATGAAGTCTCTTAACATTTCACTCCTCTATGGTTGTATTTGCTATGGGACTACCTTTTTTAATAAAAATAAAATATTTTTTCTTCCCAAATAATGAGGGTCCTCACAATGTGAAATAGCCCAGGCCTTATGAGCTCTTGGAGGCCTGATTAAATCCATCTACCATTCGTACATTTCACTGTACTTCAGCTATATTTGGGAACACCTGTTTGTTTTTCTGGTTTTATTTCTTTCTTTGTTTCCTTAATTACAATGATGACAGTTGATAAATGTGTTAGAATGTTTGACTTTTTAGTGAACTAGTTGTTTTGTACCCAGATGAAAAAAAATTTCAACATACTTTAAATTGAGACAAATATTAAAAAAGTGTATTTATTTTTTCATGGATTCCAAATTAAGACTCGGTTGAGTCACTGAACTTTATGCACTTGCCATCATGTAGGCCAGACCGTGATAATAAGTCTGTTTTACTGCCTCATTCATAGTTCTGACGTTCCAGAATCCAGTTCTGGTTTCGTGTTTTGCGATCAGGGCATCCCATTTTCATGCCAATGGCTTCCTTTCAGCTTTCATCATTGTCAATCATATGAGCCTCAGACTCCAGATGTCCGTCCCACATCAAAGCATTCCCATCTGTTGCTGTTTCCATAATGTGATGGCTTTTTACATAGACAGGGGTGTCGACCCAGTGCTAAAACCCCCAACCTGGTGGACCAGGGTGCCAGCTTTAGTCTGACCCCAACCCGCACAGACCTGTCCAGTTTGGTAGATTAGTTTAGTTTAGTTTTTAAGGACTATCTTCATTGCACATGGACAACTCCATCAGTGCTCCGATCTCCTCCTTTAGATTGCACAAGGGGGATCTCAGCACAGTGCACAAACTCCGTAGCACTGGCGAGAGTCTTATGTGTGTATACAGGAATCACACATTCTATAAATATTTTTGTGGTGGGTAGGTTTCTGACTTAAATTTTGCCAGGGCAGCGGCCTTATGGCCTTCTCTTTACAACTGCTGTGGGATTTTTAATGTGCGCAACTTGCACACAGGACCTCCTATTTTGTGCCCTTATCCAAGAAGGCTAGTCATTCGACCTCACTACCCAAGAGGGAGTATGAAATCATTAAGATCACCGGTTCTGAAAAAAAAATCCCATAAATTATGTTCCCTCTACTGGGAATCAAACCCGGTACCTTTAGAATTTGAGGCAGACGCCACAGTTTGGTAGAACGTGCCAAGATTAAAACCCCGGCTGACATAGCACTAGGGGTTGTCAGTTGTCAAGGTACTCAAGCCACCTTACCACTTCAAGGTTTGGGCACCTGTGTCTTCCCTTTCCTGTCATGCCCCCGCTAATCATATATTAATTTGTTGTTTTTGTTAAATACTGTTTTACTATATTATGTATTTCTCTAGGTCTGTCCATTCTCAACACCTATTCTGCCTGTATAATTAATACATTTTATTATTTTGTTTTAAAGTTCTGCTGTTATTGCTGATACAGATTAGTCTAGATGAATGGAATTTGCTGGGACCATCTAAAATACTTCAGTTTATCAGTGTTTGCACAATGGTGGCAAATTTACAGTCAGAATCAGAAATAAATCGTGAAGTAAATATTTTAACCATTTATATCGAGCTTTTCCAATTTTTTTATTACCATAGCTGCATTTTTCCCAATTTTCAAAAGCAGTTTAATGAAAGCATAAAGTATAGTTTCATGTTTTTTTTAAGTACCACAGTTGCAAGTGTCAGAACATTTGAAATCTAAATGTCTTAACTGAACTCAAATCCTGTACAGTACTGTAATGTCAGGGTTTGGTTTAAAGGACTATCTTCATTGCACACTGACAACTCCATCGGTTCTCCGATCTCCTCCCTTAGATCACACAAGAAGGATCTCAGCACATTGCACGAACTCCGTAGCAGCGGCAAGAATCCCAATGTGTGTATATAGGAATCACACATTCTATAAATATTTTTGTGGTGGGTAGGTTTTTAATGTTTAAATTTTGCCAGGGCAGCGGCCTGATAGGCCAACTCTTTACGATTTTCAACTGCTGTGGGATTTTTAACATGCGCAACTTGCACACGGGACGTCCTATTTTTTTCGCCCTTATCCGAGAAGGCTAGAGATCCTATCTCACTACCCAGGAGACCATTGGGGAGTATGACATCATTAGGACCATTGGCCTGGCAAAGGGGCGACCGACCCCAACCAGGCGCGTCCACGGGTGGCGGATAGTGGAACGACCTCCAGATATGGTGTGTCAGCTGCGAATTAAGACAGCATAGCTGGACGAATAAGCAGTCGCGGACCAAACGGCGATGTCCTCCCAACAGGACGGGGAGGGGTAACAGGTGGCACTGATACCCCCACTGAAATCCCCCATATGTCCTACGACGGGTGCATCAAGCGAGTAAGAGCCGCTATAAGCTCTAGCCACGGGGAAGGTAAACCTCGGTAAACAAACCAATCTGCTGCCTTGCAGCTACCACCGGGAGATGGAAAGGCTATGGGAGACAACCCTGAACAACAAACACAACCCGGCCTGCCGAAGACGGAGTGTGTTAGCTACGGCGCAGACACCGGGAAAAAATTAGGACACACACGCTTTTGCGGTATGGAGTCATGCGACAATCTCGACTTACGTCATGGCGTCGCTCCTATCAGCTACAACCGGGGAGGAGCGGAGCCGGGCCCCTAGCCTCGAAAGGGCCCACCCAAGCAACCGGTGCCTTTGCCAACCAAATGGTCGGGGGAAGGCAAAGTAGAGCAACTGACCAACCAACCCACTATCTTACAGTGGCTCAATGGAATGCAGAAGGAGTGAGGAACAAGAAACCGGAGTTACAAGAATTCCTCAGGGAAAATAACATTGATATAATCTGCATCCAAGAAACTCACCTAAAAGATACCCAACGATTCTTTGTACGTGGATACCAATCCTTCCGCCAAGACAGGGCAAAAAGAACTAAGGGAGGAATCCTCACACTGATTAAAACCTCAATCCCAGCAGTAGAGACACACAGATCTGGTGAGGACGAACTTGAATACATAACAGTCCAACTACTGCTGCCCAGTGGAGACTTAATGATCACAAACTGCTACAGCCCTCCAACCACAACTCTGGAGCTACACAAAGTGAAGCTTGCAGCATCGAGACACCTCATTATGGGTGACTTCAATAGCCACTCACCCAGCTGGGGCTATAATGCAACAGATCCAAGAGGAGAAGAGGTGGAAGATTGGATGGTAGAGAATAAACTAATTCTAATAAACCAACCAGAGGATAAGCCCACCTTCTATTCTAGAGTATGGAAAACAACGAGCACACCAGATCTTGCTATGGCTACAGATGACATACATCGACTCACCACCAGAACAGTAAATACTCAACTTGGGGGAAGTGACCATGTACCAGTCACATTACAGATATCTGAGATAAGAAGTGCAGGAGAAATCAATATGTCTCCTAGCTGGAATTTCAAAAAAGCAAACTGGGGATTTTTTAAAGAACAAGCCGACAATTTCTGTCAGAACATTGCCCACTCAAATAACATCAATAAAAACATCTCCATCATCAGTGAGGCAATCATCCAAGCAGCAAAGAAGTCAATTCCACGAGGTAAACGACGAGACTACAAACCATACTGGAGTGACAACCTGGGAAAACTCCATAGTGAATTAAATAAAGCACGGGAAACTATGGAGCAAAATCCCACATTAGAGAACACACAGAGGCACAACAGCATAAAACAAGCTTTCAATGAACAAAAGAAAGCTGAAATCCAAAGGAGCTGGCACCAGAAGACCAGCAGTCTCAACATGGAAAAGGACTCAAGCAAGCTATGGAATCTGACAAGAGTACTAAATGAAGAAACAACAACCAGCTACTGTAAGACTGTCATCAAGGAAAATGAAAAATACCACACAGGAAAGATGGCAGCAAACATCCTGGCAGATTTCTACAAGGAAGAAAGCACCACATCACTTTCACATGCACGGATCCAAGAAGTACGTAAGGAAGTAAAAGAAAAACTGAAGCACCAAAACCCAGATATCTGCATGAAGTCACCCCTTACTATGAGAGAACTCAGTGCTGCCATAACAAAACTAAAGAACAGAAAAGCTCCAGGAAAAGATGGCATCACAAATGATATGATCAAGAACCTTGGACCTGTAGCCAGGCACAAGCTCCTCCTAATCTTCAATCAGTCATGGAGTACTGGAAAATTTCCAGATCAATGGCGAGAAGCAATCATTGTTCCCATCAGAAAGAAACAAAAGGAGAAAACAAGCAAGTCCAGCTACCGACCAGTTAGCCTACTGAGCTGTCTGGGTAAGGTAATGGAAAGAATGGTGAACTCAAGATTACTGAAACATCTGGAAAAAAACCATCTGCTTGATAACACACAGTCAGCATTTAGGAAAAATCGCAGCACCGAAGACCAACTAGTATATCTAGCCCAGGAAGTAGAAAATGCCTTTCAGGAGAAAAAGAAAGTACTGGCGGTTTTTGTAGACTTGACAAAAGCCTTTGATAAGGTATGGAAAGAAGGACTCCTCCTTAAGATGCTCAACAGCAAAATTGAAGGGAGAATGTTCAACTGGATACGGGACTTTCTTCGATACCGCACAGCAAGAGTAAAACTTGACGGGAAACTGAGCCATCGCGTCACTCTACAACAGGGTGTGCCACAAGGAGGAGTTATCTCCCCCACACTTTTTATCATATATATAAATGATATTGCAGAGAAACTGTCCGGGCATATCTCCAGGGCTCTTCATGCTGACGATTTTGCTGCCTGGTGTGCTGCTGAACATTTGCCTACTGCGAAGTTCAGGATGCAAGCAGCGCTAAATACCATCGGTAAATGGGCATCAGATTGGGGAGTACAGATAAACCTCTCCAAGACAGTAGCAACCTGCTTCTCTCTGTCAAATCGCCGAGAAACGATCAAACTGCAGCTAAATGGAAGTGAACTTCCAATCGAGGAAAACCCAACATACCTAGGAGTCAAGTTGGATAAGAGACTCACCTGGAAGCCGCACATAAAAGCAGTAGAACAGAGAGCAATAAGAAAGCTCTCTATTATGAAGAAACTGGCTGGCACAAGTTGGGGGGCAAATACCAACATACTTAAAAAAGTCTATACAGGCACAGTCAGACCTGTACTTGAATATGGCATGTCAGCCTGGGCCACAGCATCTAAAACAAACACAGAATGTCTAGGGAAAGTGCAAAATTCAGGCCTTAGACTAATCACTGGAGGGATGAAGACTTCTCCAATCCAGGCAATGGAGCGATACACCAACATCCGCTCTCTTGATGACAGACGTGAGGAAAAGGTATTCACTCACAGTGAGAAGCTTCTACGAATGCCAAGTCATCCAATGCATGCCAAACTCCATAGTGTGACAAAGAACAGGCTGAAAAGAACCAGCTTCCTAAACATCTCCAAACATCTGCATCGATGCCATGAAGACCTCCTCCCAAATCGATCTACTGAGATTGAAATGTTAATTGATTACGAGGAGCCAGACGACTGCCATGGAAATATATCTATCATCACAGAAGTCCCTGAAATAAAAAAGAAAGGCCACCTGACCCCTCAACAACTAAAAACTTTGGCTCAAGAAATGATTGAAGAAAAGTACAACCCGAAGGAGTGGACACATGCATACACAGATGGATCTGCTGAGGGGGCAGTAAAGAACGGTGGAGGAGGCATTTTTATAAGATTCCTAAATGGAAAGATCATCCGAAAGGCCTTCCCAACTGGAAAGATCTCCTCCAATTTTAGGGCAGAAGCTATGGCACTACTGCAAGCCCTGAAGATCCTCACCAGACCTGAACAGCAGCCACAAGCTAAGATAGTAATCTTCACTGACTGCAGATCATTACTTGAATCAATACAAAACACCAGAAATGATAACATGATGAATGAGATCAGATCTGAGCTTAACATCATCCAAAGGTCATCAACCATTGCCCTTCAGTGGTTACCTGCCCATTGTGGAATCGCTGGTAATGAGAAAGCAGATGCTCTATCAAGAAGTGGCAGTAAAATGGAACAATACAGCCACCCATTGCCCTATCGGGAAGCAAAAACCATCATCCACAACAAGTACAAAAATCAGTGGAAGGAGGAAGGGGATATATACAGCAGAGATGACCCAATCCACCACCTAAACAGACACCAACAGACGACAATTTTCCGCCTGAGAACTGGTCACTGCAGATTACTTGGACATCTCTATCGCCTCAAGATATCCCACACGAATGAATGCCCTTGTGGAACTGATATCCAGACTCCAGAACACATTCTCCAGAACTGTCCAACCCATGATAAATTGCGACGTGCGACCTGGCCAAAAGGTGATGAGCTCCAGCAGAAGCTATGGGGCTGCCGCGCCGACCTGGAAAAGACTGTGGACTTCGTCCTGGCGACAGGCCTGCAGATTTAGCATGACTACAAACCGAACGCAGAAGAAGAAGAAGAAGAGGACCAACAGCTGAACTGGAATAAACACATAGATAAACTAGTGGAGTCTTGCAGAGGATTGACTAACTTATTAAGATATTTGAAAGGTAATGGATGGGGTGCAAGCACTAAGACAATGCTCACTTTTTATAAATCTTTTATTAGAGGAAAAA
This sequence comes from Oreohelix idahoensis, assembly GCA_024509875.1. Taxonomy (NCBI): domain Eukaryota; kingdom Metazoa; phylum Mollusca; class Gastropoda; order Stylommatophora; family Oreohelicidae; genus Oreohelix; species Oreohelix idahoensis. The sequence goes on along the minus strand of JAMPIV010004270.1, from coordinate 241,519 downwards.
TAGATTGTGGAAGTATAATATATGACTCTGCTGCACACAGTAACAAGATTAAATTAGACAGAATTCAGCATCAGGCTTTATGTACAATAGCAGGTGCAATCAGATCAACATCAATGGGAGCTATAGAGGTGGCTTTAGGAATCATACCCTTGGAATTACGGAGAAAGGAGTTAAGACTAAATTACATGAACAGAGTTATGTTGGATAAGTCTCACCCAGCACATACAGCTTTTACCAGATGCCAACTAACAACTCAGGCCAAGCCAATGAATACCACTAGATACCCAACAGGATGGAAGTGTATGGAGGAAATTGTCCATCTGGGTACATTAATTACATCAATTAATAACAGTTGTGAATACAAGCCAGTGATTCCGCCCTGGGAGATCAAGAAACCAGACACGGACTACCACCTAGCAGAAATACTTAAGAAAACAAATAATATAGAAAATATTAAAAACACAGGCAATAAATATATACAACAAATATCAAAAGACAGCATTACTGTGTACACAGATGGATCCAAGGGAGAGGATGGCTAATTGGGGATAGGAATATATATTCCAATATGGAAAATGGCAAAAGAATATAGCATCACGGAAAATACATCCATTTTCACTGCAGAGATGGTGGCAATACTAAAAGCACTAGAAATATTCTCTAATAACCCTCCCAAAAAATTAACAGTTTTAACTGACTCTCTTTCAACAATTAAAGCACTTAGAAACTTACGAGAGTGTAGTAGACCCGATATAGCAGAGGAGATTTTTCTGGCTACTACATACTTATATTCTAGAGGATTAATTGCTTGGATACCTTCACATGTTGGCATAGAAGGAAATGAAAAGGCAGATAAAGAAGCCAAGAAAGGTAGATCTGATAAAAATCTAATAAATGTAGGGATGAGTAAATCAGAAATTAAGAGCTTAATTAAAGATTTAATAACAGATGAATGGAAAGCAGAGTGGGATAAAAATCTGAAAGGAAGACATGCATATAAGATGTTCAGGGCTCCAACAAGAAAATGTCAGATATCTAGGGAATTGAAAATTCCCAGTAATAAGAAACTTCTCAGACTACAGCTGGGAAAAGGCTATTTCAGAATAGAAGAACCTTACTGTGCAGGATGTCTTCAAGACAATAATATAGAACATTTCTTGATAAAGTGTAAGAGGTATGACCAAATGAGAATACCAATATTGGATTATTTGCAGGCATCCAACTTACCTATAAATATAGAGGAGGTGTTGAGAATAGACAGACCTAGGGAACTGCATAATATAGTCAAACAATATTTAACACGAACACATGTTAATATATAGTGGCTGGAAATGTGAAGGTCTGATGCTGTTCTTACAATGCATGTGACTTTAAACAGATGAAAGTCAATTAAATATCTGTTTAAGTCCGTTATATAACTAGAACCACCAGGCCTTTACACCCCTCCACTTTAATATTATTCTTGTTCATAGTTTCTTCTTGATTTTGTTTGTTTGTTTGTTTTATTTTATTTTATTATTTAACGTATAGGCCTAAGCACAATTGTGAGTATCCCTATTTTCAAATGTGATGCCACTTTCTCATGTCGGCAGTTGTTCATATTATTTGGAATTGAAAACAATATATATCCTAATTATAACCCATCAGAGGTTGAACGGGATTTCTGTTTATCTTCATTAATTTAAAAAAAAATAAAAAAACTTTCTTATTAAAAAGTGATACTTCCAACATTAACACACTTTCTTATTACAAAGTGATACTTCCAACATAAACACAGTCTTAACATAAACACAATGTCTTATTAAAAAAGTGATGTTACCTACATAAAAACACTTTCTTATTAAAAAGTGATACATCCAACATAAATAGTCTTATTAGAAAGTGATACTTCCAACATAACCACACTGTCTTAGTAAAAAGAGATACTTCCTACACATACACTTTCTTATTAAAGAGTGATACTTCCAACATAAACACACTTTCTTATTAAAAAGTGATGCTTCCAACATAAACACACTGTCTTATTAAAAAGTGATGCTTCCTACATAAACACACTTTCTTATTAAAAAGTTTTTGCTTCTTTCTTTTATCCATTATTGTCAAAATCAATCAATCATCACTGTGGCCAGTCACTGGAAGTTATGTTAAATAACTCATAACCAGTCTTTTCTTTACTCATCTATCTGCCTGTCTGTCAAATATCTCTAATTTCTCTTTTCTGTATCCACCACTGTCTCTCCATCTTCCTCTGTTCTTCTACCCCTCTTTCACTCTGTCCATCCATCCATCTTTCTTGTCTGTGTAGGCAGCCTCTCTGTCCGTGGGTCCGTTTATCCACTCTTTCAAATAATAATATAAACTCAATTTATGTAAGTCTAGTATATTTCTTGACACACTCACGTAGTTTTAATGTTCCATTATTTCTTGACACACTCACGTAGTTTTAATGTTCCATTATTTCTTGACACACTCACGTAGTTTTAATGTTCCATTATTTCTTGACACACTCACGTAGTTTTAATGTTCCATTATTTCTTGCTCCTGCTAGAGCATACAGCCACCACTGCAGGCAGATTGTTTGCAGCACATATGCTTCAATGAGAAATTTCTTACCTTTTATTAAATAAAAAATTAAAATAACTTTCTCATATCGGCAGTTGTTCATATTATTTGGAATTTAAAACAGTATATATCCTAATTATAACCCATCAGAGGTTGAACGGGATATTTTTCTTCATTAAATTTAAAAAAAAAATGCATTTTCAATAGTGGTGTATGCAACAATTTCTGTTACAGGATACCCATGCACAGACTCACATTAGCTGTCTTTTATGGCATGACTGATGGAGCAGCAATTCTACTCTGTGTCTGCAAAAAAGAAAGAAAGAAATACTATACGATCAGGGTACCGTATATTTTTGCCTACATGTGATGTGTGTGTTATCGTGGCCGGCAAGGGCAGCAAAAACTCTACTTGGCCACACATGTCATATGAAGCGACTAAAGAGGTTGGGCATGAGCACTATATAAACTTTAAGCCCCCCCCCCCCCATTACCACCAAAAAAATAAACAACACAGACAACCAAAAAACAGGGCAACAAAAAAGGTTACAGACGTTCATAGGTAAAGGTTCTCAATAGACATGTGCATTACAATGACCTCCCCTTGTAATGTTTGATTGTTTGTCTTGGTCCTAAATGAATTGGTAAGTTCTCTTTCAATGCAAGGGAAGGTCACTATAATGCACAGGTCTATTCTGCTATTAACCTCCAAGACTAGATATGTCTTCCTTCTGATGGTATTATCGCGTTTAGGTATTGGAATAAATTGACTTGTTTCTAAACTGTCCAGTTTACTTTCTTTTTGTAGTCTGGAGAGTATTTCTGTGAGATGACTGTCGCGAGAGGGTAGATTGGTAGATAGAAATTATAAGATATCCTGGACACAAAGTTGTATCAGGTGATACCAGGATAGTGCCAGATAAGAGTCTGGTCTTATAAGCAATGCCCCTTCTCTGAAAAGAGTAAGGGTGTATGGGCATCAAAGGTAAGATCTAAGCTGTAACTTCCTAGGGAATATGGTAATATATTGCCCTAAGTTCCTACTTGCTCCTCTCCAGATCCTCCTCTGTGTATATCTTAATAGCTATGCTAGGGGTATTAACTCAACTATCTACCAACAAGAACTGTAACTTAAATAATTTAAGTAAGTCTGCTGGTAAATATGTACAAATTTATTTTTACACGTTTTCTTTTCTATTTGAAAATATTTCAAGAAACTCAAAATTTGGTTACACCATTAAACCAATAAAAACACTTGAAAAACTGTTCATAGATATATACAGTCTGTTAAAACTATAGAAGTGTTCTCCTCTCTTGGCTGAAATCACTCTAGATTGTAGAAGGTTTGTATGTTAAGCTTAATTCTATTTCATTCACAGTTCCAGAATTTTTGTTAATTACTGACTAGGACGTTTGCCTAGCTAAAAGCACTCGAACTTCATCATGTTAGTTTACTATACTGTGGTGAATTTGGAATAACTGAACAGTAGCCTTGTGTGGCTACTTAGCTCCAATTCTTGATGTATTTTTCTGTTCCACCTTGGGTCTGGCCAAAAAACTGTCTCCTCCAGGCCTTATGATTTGGGTACCTGTCCCTCTAACAATCAAAGGGCGCTTGTACCACAAGATCCTACAGTAGAGTCTGGCTCCTTAATGTGGAAGTTAATTGCAGGTTGCAACCTGAATATATATTTAATTTCACCACTATATTGCCTATCTCCATCTCTTTATCACAGAAGTAGGAGATGAGAGATAGTTTCAGACAACAGGGTGCAGATAGACGCACAGGTCATATCACATCAGCGATAACACAATTCAGTTCACTGTGAATATATCTTTCTCCAATTCTTTAGTTAGAGCCATTTGTCCATGATTTGCCTCCATACATTTATTAGGTCTTGTGTAAAAATACTAAGTAATATATCAATCAATACAGTAAAGTAATTCCTTTCTTTCATTCCTGGTGTGTGGTCCATTCCATCAAGAAAAAATTCTTTAAATGCTTTTCTAAAACTATGGACACACTTTCGCTACCATTCTCAAATTATTTGAATATATACTGGCATGGATTTTACCTCCAGAAATACACAGTAGTTTCATAACCCAACTACACACTGCCTAACGCACAATTTAATTAATTAATTAGAAATATATATATTTATATACATTCTTTCTTACCCTCAAGTAAATACAGTCGAGCTGTTAATGGGTATCTACTAGTCTGCTCTTAGATACAAAAGGCAGTCTGCATTAACACGCTGGTGCTCACTGTATTTGAAATTCTTATGGCCTGCTTTTCTATTTAAAACGTCCTATATATAGGCCAAGTCCGGACTACAGAGGGAGCTTACTGCTAAAGTGTGTATGGCTTCCGAAAATGTATGCAAAATCTGACTAGGAGTACAAATCTGGAAAACTAAGATTTCAATTATCTTCGTTACTCCTGAACCGATCTCCTTCATCTTAGGCTTAAAATACGCGCTTGATTATTCTTTTCTTTTATAGCTAATTGTCTTTTACTTTCCTTAGCCCATTTTATTCTATGCGTAACCTAAACAGCAAAATTATGGACCAACCTGATGTCTCGATGCATTCCACTAGAGATTTCTCCATTCCTATAATACTATTCGTGGAAATCTTAGTACTAACGGGTAGATCAACATTCCTAGTATTAAATTACTAACCTCTTCCAGATGGTACTTCGCTCATAATGCTGTCTTTTAATTCCACCCTAAACTGGTTTGCACAGATTTGAGATCGCCATGTTAGGCTAGTACGTTTGTGTAAACACTGCATGAAGGTGAAATCCGATTGGTCCGTGTATCATACAGTTTTCATAAAGTATGGCGCGCTGTTTGGTCAGAGTTACTCAGAATGACGTGTTGTGAATCCTACTTCAAGACAATGAATGGGTTTGAAAAAAAATCGAAAAAAGGTGATTCGTCTTACGAGGACAAAAGACAAAGAAAACAAGACAATGACAATTACTTGTGTCTGTCTTTTTTGTGTTGCTATTTAGGCTAAGTCTTCTATTTAAATATTGTTTGTTTGCTTTTTTTTAACTTTGTCAGAACTACATCAGTCATTCCCACTGCAGTGTTGCTCCATGTACATTAATGAGTACAAGTTTCCCACAGCAGTGTTGCTCCATGTACATTAATGAGTACAAGTTTCCCACAGCAGTGTTGCTCCATGTACATTAATGAGTACAAGTAAATTGAATATAAATGAGAGCAACGTTATTTCGAGATCTAGTAGCACGTTTTATTTTGTTTTTGATTGTTTGTTTTAAATTTGATGATGAGAAATATCCCGTTCAACCTCTGATGGGTTATAATAAAGATATACAGGGTGGTCATAAAGTCTTTCCCTGATTTTAAATTTTTACGAGATCCTCCAGATGTTAAAAGCATCAAAGCTTGGTATATAAAGTTTACGGACACTGGCAGCGTCGGTGACATGCCCAGAGCAGGTAGGCCTCGTGTGAGTGAAGAAACTGTGGACGCAGTGCGCACGGCGTTTCAACGCAGTCCTCAGAAATCAACCTATCGTGCCTCAAGAGAACTTGCAATCCCCCGAATATTAGTGTTGCAAATCGCAAATGTTGAAATCTACAAATAGCATAAAAAACTGTTTTAGTTCTGGAATAATTTCCAAAAAACCAAGTGTCTTTGCACAGAATACTTTTTTTTTTTTTTTTTTTTGAAATCAGGAAAAGACTTTATGACCACCCAGTATATTGTTTCCAATTCCAAATAACATGAACAACTGCCGATATGGGAAAGTTGCATCACATCTGTCAAATCATTGTAAATAGGGTAAATCAAAATTACCAATTTTGCGTGTATTTATATTTAAGATCACTAATTCTGTAACCGTTAGAGGGTTAAGAGAAAAATCTGGTTAGAAGTATTTCCTATGAGATTAGTTTGTATGACAGAGATTAACTGACTTTATGGTTGTAGTCTAAAGGGAATAATCGATGGAACGAGAAGAAAGGGTCAAGAGTAATGCTTACGTCCCTCGATTGCGGTGTTGTTTGTCTGACCTTGGCCGAGGATTCTAATGTCGTGTTTTTTGTTTTGTTTTTGTATGTCATTGGCAAGGTGAACTCGGCTACATGGTCGTAATTTCACGAGTTTGTGATGTTCTAGTGAGTTGTTTGGCAGGCAAATTTTTTCTAGAATGTTCGAAAATAGTTGTAGTTTTAAATCGACGTTTTAGATCAAGTCAGTCAGATTCGAGATGCGATTGCGTTCTCAGCAAATTTTGCTTTGAGTTGTGATAGTGTTAGAAGTGGCAGCGAATGGGAGTTACACTGGGTCGATAAGCCAATAAATGTTTTGGTTGTTTTCTGTGGTGACAGAAAAGCGACTATCGCCCAGACGCCCAAACGCATTTCTTACCATAATTGTGTTCGACAGTTTTGTCTTTTATTTCTGACGACAAGATGCCAGTGTTGCCAGTGAGAGAAAATATGCATATTTCGAAACAAATCAGGTTCGTTGAACATTATGAGTCTATTACTAGTAGTGCAGTACAGTAGACAAGCTGACAGGCTAGCGAGTAGGATATAGACTTGGTAAATTGTCATCCCTGGCGGTGAAACCAGTTTCCTTAAGATACACCAAGCAGAACATAGGAAATAAGTTAGCACATAAGAGAGACTATATTTACATATGAAGAATAGATGGCAGATAAAATTTCAACAACAGTGGTTCTGAAGCTGTGACCATAATAACCACTAGAGACAATATGATAATTCAAACAAGAGAGAGAGAGAGAGAAAGATAAAGGACACTGAGATTTTACCTACTGAATTTTTGCTCTACAAGTCTACCAACCTCAAGGGGAAGGTTGGGCATATCATTTTACAACTGTTGCTGTCTTATGTAAATAAAGTTCGACGTTGTATATTTTACTGCCGTCCGCGTGAAATCAATCACCAACTGTTGGTATGAGAAATGTTATCGTCTGAGAGAAAGAAGTTTTCTTATCACCATACAACAAACTGCCTACTGTTAGGGTAGAGATACGAAACCTATACGATCAACACAAATAGAAGTATTGTATAGTAGACAGACCATCATCAACGGCCACAATTCATACATGTGCACTTCTCTCTGTAATAATGAAACCAGCTATTAATTTGTACCAAATTTAATAATAAATTAGGGTTTGACATAAGTAAATAAATTAGTGGTGTGAGAGAATTCACACTACAGAGTTTTTCCTCATCGAAAACTTGTGAGGGTGTTTTGAATTGGTAGCGAGAATTATTTTGTTCTTGCTAGATTAAAATCATTTACCTAGCCAGATGATGGACTGGTTTGCTGACTGCTCTGTCAGTTGTTGACTTCTGTTGGGGGGGTGGGGGGGCACGTCTCAGGCCTAGTTGCAGTGGTAACCGCTCCAAAATTCAATGCAAGGATCTTCACAACCCATCGAAGGCAGGCATCTAGCGCAGACCACAAGCTCTTGATCCACAGATTCGTATCAAGCAGGTATCACACACTGGTATCTCCAACTTGTACCACAAACTTCAGAAGACGCAAATGCCTCTGCTGAGTATTGGTTTCCTGTCACTAGTCAGGCGCCTTCCCAGTTGTCTGTTCTACCGATTCTTCCCTTTTTTCTCAGTAATTTTACCCTCTCTGAACATTAATGGTAAAACACAGTTGCTAGGATGAAAAATCATAGTTAATTCAGGTAATCTGATGGGGAAAAAGTGGCTGGACAGCGGAAAACGACTTAGGCATGAGTCAAGCGTGTTTAAATATACATATGAACTTATAACAATGTTAATATAATAAATATGTACACCATGATGTCATCATCATCCACTCCCTGCTGCACTTGGAGCATGGGGCTACCTTTGCTTTTGGTTCCCTGTGAGAGAACCGGCATGAAGAGTCACCAGCGCTTGCTGTGGTGGCTCATGACTCTATCAGTTTCATATGCTGAGGTTGCCAGCCTCGTATGAACTTGTATAACCACCAGCGAGTTGAACATGTTAAATGTACAATGATAAAATGTATGGTACAACTCACCCCGTATCAAGTTATTTTTTTTACAGACGTCTTGCCCAGGAAGACTTCCGAATAATGCCGGGCCATAGGTTTTAGGGCCGTTTTATAGGTAGTCGAGTATTAATTGAATGATAACCCCACTCTTATTCTGTTTATAGGTTCCGAAGACTTAGTGATTTCAAGTATTATAAAGTCTAGTTTTCTTGCTGGTTAGTTTCAGAAGATCCTCAGTACTTGGTCCAATCCTCTTTCTTGAAATCCTACTTTTCTTCGGTCATGGCTAGTCTGAAGGTGTCGTATTGACTCAATGGAACACAGTGCTGGACTCTGAAAATGTGCAACACTATGTGAGGCCTTTCGCCCACGTTCCCCCAGCTTCCTGCGCGGTGAAAGTCGCCAATCAAACGTCGTATAGTTAATATATTTTGGCTAGACCATGCAAATTTAAACTTTTGACTTTAGTATATATCTTCTCCCACCTTCTCTCATGACATCCCGCACGACACAGGTAATTGCAAACTCCTCCCATATAAAGTATTGACACTTTTAGATGACACATGTCTGCAATTCATAACAAACCTTCTATTTAATTTGTTATCATAAATGCTAACAAACACGAGTTCACTCTCCGTAAAGTTACCTAATATCCTGCCACACCCACGGTACTTTTGCAGTTTAACTCCGGATTGTCAACACCAGAAGTATGGGCACCCAGCTGAGCATGCTAGAGAAGTCAGCGCCGGTGTGTGTTTAAACATAGACAAGGCTGACTTATTTGTCTGCTCCTAGCTGGGTTGTTTCCTTTGTCTCTACAGGGGATTGATTAGGCAAAATAATAACACGAAACCTGAGTCATGCGTTCCAATATGAGAGAAAATACGGGCTAGGAAAAAATAAAAGGAAGTTACAATATAGAGAAGACAGGTAGAACACGATAAAATGAATATCACGGTCATTTTGTGACACTTATGTTTCTTCGATTTTTATCAGATCTGCCTTTCTTGACGTCTTTATCTGCTTTTTCATTTCCCTCTATGCCAACATGTGAAGGTATCCAAGCTATTAAGACTGAACATAATGTGGTATATAAGTATGTAGTAGCCAGAAATATCTCTGCTATATCAGGTCTACTGCATTTTCGTAAGTTTCTTAGTGATTGAATTGTTGAAAGAGAGTCTGTTAAAATTGTTAGTTTGTTGGGAAGGTTATTAGAAAATATATCTAGTGCTTTTAGTATTGCCATCTGCAGTAAAAATGGATGTATATTCTGTAATACTATTCTTTGGCCATTTTACATATTGGAATATATATTCCAATCCCTAATTTGCCATCTTCTCTCTTGGATCCATCTGTGTATACAGTAATGCTGTGCTTTGATATTTATTGAATATATATTTATTGTATATATTACATCAATTAATAACAGTTGTGAATACAAGCCAGTAATTCCGCCCTGGGAGATCAAGAAACCAGACACGGACTACCACCTAGCAGAAATACTTAAGAAAACAAATATTATAGAAAATATTAAAAACACAGCCAATAAATATATACAACAAATATCAAAAGACAGCATTACTGTGTACACAGATGGATCCAAGGGAGAGGATGGCTAATTGGGGGATAGGAATATATATTCCAATATGGAAAATGGCAAAAGAATATAGCATCACGGAAAATACATCAATTTTCACTGCAGAGATGGTGGCAATACTAAAAGCACTAGAAATATTCTCTAATAACCCTCCCAAAAAAAACTAACAGTTTTAACTGACTCACTTTCAACAATTAAAGCACTTAGAAACTTACGAGAATGTAGAAGACCTGATATAGCAGAGGAAATATTTCTGGCTACTACATACTTGTATTCCAGAGGATGTTCAGTCTTAATTGCTTGGATACCTTCACATGTTGGCATAGAAGGAAATGAAAAGGCAGATAAAGAAGCCAAGAAAGGTAGATCTGATAAAAATCTAATAAATGTGGGGACGAGTAAATCAGAGATTAAGAGCTTAATTAAAGATTTACTAATAGATGAATGGAAAGCAAAGTGGGATAAAAATCTGAAAGGAAGACATGCATATACGATGTTCAAGGCTCCAACAAGAAAATGTCAGATATCTAGGGAATTGAAAATTCCCAGTAATAAGAAACTTCTCAGACTACAGCTGGGAAAAGGCTATTTCAGACTAGAAGAACCTTACTGTGCAGGATGTCTTCAAGACAATAATATAGAACATTTCTTGTTAAAATGTAAGAGGTATGAACAAATGAGAATACCAATATTAGATTATTTGCAAGCATCCAACTTACCCATAAATACAGAAGAGGTGTTAAGAATAGACAGACCTAGGGAACTGCATAATATAGTCAAACAATATTTACCACGAACAAATGTTAATATATAGTAATTGGGAATGTGAAGGTCTGATGCTGTTCTTACAATGCATATGACTTTTTGTGATAAAATGCACCGTTTTTAACCCTCCCTCTCAAATTAAAAGGATAATGCAGTATTTGAATTTTGTTCCATTACGCCAAGATATCTACCATTGCCCTACCCTACTCACATTTTTCAAAAGTCCCATTCTGAATTTTTTTTTAACTAACGTATTCTAAGAATCTATTATTAGTTACAACATGCGACAGTTGTCGTTAGACGTCGTTTTTTCAGAACGTCGCATTTTCAAAAACGACAACGAGAGGCATGCGATTTGAAACTATTAACGCCACGCTAGGGTATCCACCCCCTTACAAAAGGCTTTTTCGTTACTCCGTAACAATTTTTTCAATATAACATGAAACCGTTTTCGCAAGAGGCAAACACGTGTTTCTTTGAAAAAAAAAGACGGGAGACAGACAGCGCGAGAGGGGGTTAGTATGGAAAAGTCTAAACCCACTTGGGTATTTTTTTCAAACTGAAACTACCGAACACATGAGTGCAGGGGAGCGCAGGGGACTAAAGAAGGACAGAAAACGTAAATAAAATACTGCATTCTATAGAAGGATGAATAAAAAAGGAAAAGACAGAATGGAATTAAAAGCAATAATGATGTTTATTCAATACTATACTATTTCCCATAAAAACGTATCTAGACTTATAAATAAAGAGAAAAGTACAAAGATACAAAATTAGATAAAGACGTAGATGAAAATCTACTGGATAGATAGAGGACATTAGCCTTATTAAAAATCACTTTTCATCTTTTAAATCGCTTCAAAAATGACTGAGTTATCGCATAAAATAAAATTTGACAAACAGACAAACGAACACACTGATGTCCCAGCTCAAGTTAAAAGTAACGTTTTTCGAGTCGTTGCTTGGAAACAAGGCAAATCGGCTTGCCTCTTTTGATAGACATTAGGAGGAAGAGGAGAGGTAAAGCGACTGACGAACGTATTTTCAAAAATAAATGTTTGGGATTTTCAAAAATAATTGTCGAATCGGGGTAGTTTAAACTGATTGGTTAATGTTAGAATAGACATAGAGGGAAATAAAACTAACGCTTCTACGATGCAGGGTGCCACTTGAGAGAGATTTTTCATACACGGAAGGTTCAGAGCAATTAATAAGCAGATTGCCTTTGCGTCTGAAGCAGCGGCTGTCTAAAGGTGACCATTGACAGCCTGTTAAACCTTAACAAAGTGTGTGGTTATTTCATTGATTGCGGTAAGATGAATAACCTTTTTAATACATTATTTGATGTAGAGGCAAACCAGATAGGGCGCCATCACATTGTGTGTGTACGACATTTTGCCTTTGTGGAAGATTGCGACATGCTAGGAGCAGAGGCATGTCTTAGGAAGCAAATCAAACTAAATTTGAGTTGAATATTGTCATACATATTTTGACTGTAAGACCAGAAAGGCACTGGCAGGCCTATTGGTATATTAACTTTGAAGAAAAGAAAAGATTGTATTTCAGCTGAAGAAGAAGATGAAGTATACTGACAGGGGCGTTGAGACCAGGTGGCAAAGAAGATACCCACTGTTTATGAAGAAGTCAAAATAAAGTTAAAGACTGTAGCTAATTTAGTTAGCTATTTTCTCTGATCGCAATACTTGTTTAATGATGTTAAATTGGTAGTGGTGGAGACCATTAACTAGGGACTGAGGAAGGCCTGTTCCTCTTGTTTTCAGGGTTACATCGCCCAGTTTCAAGTTGGTCAGAAGTTGGAGCTGCAGAAGTTGAGGCAACCTACCGGTTGCTTCTTTATCAAATCATACAAGTCTTCGCAGTTTCCAGAATACATTGCAGTGGAGAAGTGTGCAGTGTTCTCGAACCAGTCAGCCAGGGTCTACAAGGAATATAAGATAAGCCTATATCTTTCGGGCTTATGCAAACTCTTACTTACTTACTTAGTCGTTCCCCTTCTACCGTGAGGTGTAGAGGTTTGGAAGAGAGAGCGCCAGACCATTCTATCAGCTGTCTTCTTCCTGGCCTGGTTCCATTCTAGTCCTCGGTCCTTCAAAGATTGTCTAATGTTGTCCTCCCAGCGGACTCTGGGTCGTCCTGGAGGTCTGGATCCCTGGCTCTTTGTTTCCCATGCTTGTCGTGGTAGCCGATCTTCTCCCATTCTGCAGACATGGCCAAACCATCTTAGTTGGGACTGTTCTATTTGGGTCTGCAGCGGATGGGATTTTAGGAATTGACGGATCGTCTGGTTGCGGACCATGTCTCTTCTTGTTACTTCAACCACTTTCCTCAGATACCTCATTTCTGAGTTATGCAAACTCAAATGTATTTAATCTTCACCCTATTCAGTAACAGTTTGTGATATGATGTGAAAACCAGTTTTCCAAATATTGACTCTTCGTATAACAGGGGTTTTCCACCACGGAATAACATTTTAGAGACTTTAACATATTAAAATATATTGGACAGATGTCCTTCCTGTGTATCTAATTTGATAAAACCATATTTTCATTTTAAGTTAAACATTCCTGTCCTAAAAAATTTGAGGGACAGGAAATTAAATTGTATATACATATATATCATAACTTTAAACCCAGTCTTGTTTATTTAATTTTAATAATTTACATGTGTATTTGTTTCACTACATTTCCATTACCCTAGACACCAAGCCATATAAATTTACATCACAAACACTAGTTACCCAAAATATATCGCAGAGTGAGATCGTAGGGTGGTAGCAATCAGGTATCCTGAGAACATCAACTTCAACTATTAGACTCAGGGACTTGCATAGCTGACCTCACTCTGGACACATTCTAACTACTCTTTCTTTAACATCAAAACCCACCACACTTTTAACAGATGAAAGTCAATTAAATATCTGTTAAAGTCAGTTATGTAACTGGAACCACCAGGCCTTTGCACCCCTCCACTTTAATATTATTCTTGTTCAGAGTTTCTTCTTGATTTTTTTTTCTTTTTAAAAATTTATTTAACATATAAGCACAATTGTGATTGTCCTATTTACAATGATTTGACAAATGTGATGCCACTTTCTCATATCGGCAGTTGTTCATATTATTTGGAATTGAAAACAATATATATCCTAATTATAACCGGTAATTTCCTATCTTTCGTACCTTTTTGCTCCGCAGTGAATATATGTAGTTAGGTGTTGTTTCGTAGCGCTTAGGGTTAGGATTAGGGTTAGAATTAGGGTTAGTATTATGGTTAACACTAACCCTAACACAAACCCTAATCCTAACCCTAATCATAACCCTAATCCTAAGCGCTACGAAACAACACTTGACTATACATATTCACTGCGGAGCAAAAAGGTACGAAAGATAGGAAATTACCTTATAACCCATCAGAGGTTGAACGGGATATGTGTCTTCATTAATTTAAAGAAAATAAAAAAATATTGTATATATTTTTGGCTGTTTTAAATAGTAGCAGCTCCTCATCCGGTAGGGTCGCCATTTGCGACATGTGTAACCCGACTGTCATCAAGCAACAGTAAACGTAATTATAATGACAGCATAGAACTTAAGGGTAAATCCAGGGAATGAACTAGAACACTGAAGAAAAAACAAGATGTAGAATTTTATTAGAAACTCTAAAAGAACGATGTATTAAACAGTATCGCATAACATAATGAGAGAAAATTAAATTTAAGTAGGCCTATAACTAAATCAATACGTGATGAATTTCAGGCGAAAAATGCACATATTTTAAGTTCTATGAAACTTCCACATTCGCAGGATCCTTGGATCAATGTGAGCGCGTTTTAGCACTGACTTTGGGTATCAGGCGGAAGTGGGTAATCGACAACACAGCAATGGATCAATCTGTAAAAAAAGTTGCGACACATCGAAAACTGTGATGAGTATATACAAGCAAAAACACGTACACATATACAATGACTAATCGTACATACAATTAGACACATTCTCACAGGTTTATTCCCGTCTTCACACCGAAGGCCGTCTGAGGTAGTTTATTCTTCTTTTTCTTTCGTACATTCTCTGACGTCTGCTTGAATATTTTCAAATAAAGCAGTGGTCAGCTTGAGGCTATTTATATCTCCGTAGAGCTTTTCCACAAATGGTACTGGTGAAGGCCATTTGTTGGGCATCTTTTAAGCAGATGTTCAGCAGTCATTTTATCAGAGCTACATTTACACTCGTCGGTAGTTCCTTTCTTTAGCTTGTTGAATAGATGGTATTCCAATCTGTTGTGATCAGTGCAGAGTGTGAAGATTATCAATTGTTCTCTCCTGTTGAGCTGGTAGTGTGAATCATTATGTGTGTGACCGGGAGCCGCGCTGGTGTAATGGCTTCGGCGTTGTACTGGCGACCAGGTGTTCATGGTTCAAACCCGGGCGTCGGCGTTTGAAGAAATGTTTACGGCCGGAAATTTGACTGAATAGCCTGAACGGCTCCTGTGATAAACCCTCTGTGGATGGGAAGGAGCGAAGCTCCTGACCGGGTTGGAAGGAAAGTCCTCAGGTTCCCCAGCCTCGCAATGACATGTCATTGGGCCGAAGGGCTGAAAGCCCAAGTGCCGCTGGTTAAGAAAAAAAAAAAAAAAAAAAAAAAAAAAAATGTGTGTGACCCATTTATTTCTGTATCTGATTCTGGAGAAATTCTTCGCCTCCTCAGAAGTTATGCTTGCATCGGGTTGAGGTAGCTTTCGACCTTCCTTTGCCAATCTGTCAACTTCTTCATTGCCGGTGATGTTACAATGATATAGGATCCATTGGATCACAACTCTTTTGAATCGTTGACATAATTTATGGAGCACTACTCATAGGTCATCCAAGTCTTCATTATTTGGCACATTCAACAATGTCTTTCTTTAAACGTTGGTGGTACACTGACATACTGTTTTCTAGAAAGTGAAAATAAAACTGTACTTATTCAGTTATACTATCAGAAAAATATGTTTGAACTTTTTGTTCAACCTCGTAGCGTCTCGCAGCTGTGAGTTGGGACAATATTATTATTAGAAGAAATCAAGCGATGTTAAGTCAGGAGATCTTGCGGGATATCCTACGCTTCCTCGACGACCTATCTAGCGATTATGAAAGTCTTCTTCTTCTTCTTTGATCCTTAGCCGCCGACCGTCAAAGCAGTCAGTGGCCATCACGCCTATTGGCGTCTTGTAGGGCAACCACAAATTGATTCCACTTTGCTCGGTCGGTGGCCATCCTTCGTACAGTGCCCCAACTCTGGTTCATTCTTTGCATCTCAGCCTCCACAGTCCTCCGCCAGGTTGTTTTTGGTCGGCCTCTCTTTCGTTTTCCTTCAGGGGTCCAAAGCATAGCTGTTCTTGTGATGACATCGGGGTCTCTTTTGAGGACATGGCCAACCCAGCTCCAGCGTCTGCCAGCTATGATGGTGTGCATGTCCTCTTGCTTGCTACGAGTAAGCAGATCTTGGTTAGTGGTGGTTTGTTCATTTATTATTGTTTCCGTAACTTCATAGTTTTTTTTACACAGACAGGGGTGTCAGCCCTGTGCTAAAACCCCCAACCTGGAGGACCAGGGTACCAGCTTTTGTCTGACCCCTACCCACACAGACCAGTCCAGCTTGGTTGAACATACCAGGAGTAAAACTCCCACTGGCATAGCTCTGGGGATTGTCAGGGTACGCAAGCTGCCATACCGCTACAAGGTATAGGTACCATTGATGATATGAAAGTCTGCATCCAGGAAATGTCTTACTTCAACAGCAAAACGAGAGGGAGCACCATGTTGCTGAAATTAAAGTTCATCAAAATCGGCACGCTGTTGCTGTTGTGGAAGGAGATATGGTCTCAATATTTCCAGATAAGACGCTCCTGTTACTGTTCCATTAAAAAGGTGTGGACCAATTAACACCAGTCGCAGAAATTGCTCTGCACATATTAATGCTTGGTGGCTTTAGTTGATTTTCAATGGTCACATGAGGATTAGTGTTGACTCAAAAAAAAAACAGAGTTATGCCTATTTACATAACCAGATAGGTAGATAGCTTCATCTTGACCATATATAATGTGTTGGAGCAAATCGTCATTTTCATTTAATTCATTGGTCAAAACTTCGCAGAACTGTAATCTACGTTCGTAATCATCCTCAAGAAACCCATGCACTAATCGTCGGATTTATGGTTTGAATTGAACACACTGTAGCATTCATAACATTGATCTCTGACTAATATCCAGTTCTAGAGAAGCGCGACGGTTTGATTTTTTTGGAGCTTTGCGTGAACAAAAGCTTTATCCTCCTCAGTTGTCACTGCTACGTCCCTACCAGAACCTGGTGCATCTAAGATAGATCAGTAGTTTCCATCTTATCTCGCAAGGTTTAAAGAGGCGTGAGGGATAGAGGAGAAATATTGATATATTTGTTGCCATGCTCAACGCACATCCTTAGCGTTTTTTGATTTCCAATAATAGTTAATCACAGTCTTTTATCCTTACTTAATGTTCTTGGCATCACCCAGGATGTAATACAAATTTGTAATTTTTTTTTTTAAATAATGAAAGAGTTAAACTAGTAGCAAAATCAATTAAAAATCAGTTAATACAAAGATAGATTTGTTATCCCAACCTTTTCAATTGTTGTTCAGCATCCCTACTTGTCAAGTGTACATATATATATATATATATATATACGTATTTATATTTATATTCAGGTATTTCTCTGTTTACGCGTTTTTAATTTTGTTCGTTGAAGACATCATGAACTCGGGTATGTGGTCTGCGCTTCCAATAACGACGTCTGCAACAACAAACCCTAAAGCTACAAACTATGATGGAGATGTGAGTGATTTAATGTATTATGCTGTTGGCTCCTATCTGGTGGTTGTGACTATTATTGGGACAGTCTTGAATGGATTGTCTATAGGTGTGTTTATCAGGTAAGTCTCTCACATGTATTCTAGTACAGTGCTCTGCAACCTTCTTTCCTTCACGACACACTTAGGTACCCTTCAAAATTCCATGGCACAATATACTATTTAAATAGGTGGAGGGGAGCCGCGCTAGCGTAGTGGTTACAACACCGCTCTGGCGACCGGGTGATACAGGATCAAACCCGGGCGACGGCATTTGAGGATTTTTCGTCGACCGGGATTTGGACTGGATTAACTCGAGACCTGGCGAGGACATTTGAAGGAGTGTCGTCGACCAGGGACTGGCGGCTCCTGAGCCGACCCAGCTGCAATGGGTACCTCCGAAATCGGCGAGTATTTGCCTGAATGGCGAGGGACACCTGTCTCTGTACAAGAAATAAAGGGATACTCACGTAAAATCAATGTCAGGTTAGACATAAAAATAATAACCTGAGATTTCGCCTCGAGTATTAGCGGGCGAACGAAAAAAAAAAAAAAAAAAAAAAAAAAAAAAAAAAAAAAAGGTGGATATGTAAAATATTTTAAAATTTGCTGCAATCATAAGACAACGCTCCCTAATTTTTGCATGATGGATTGGTGTATGATGATAAAAGATAAGGAGGAGTAAAGGATCCAGTTACACGCCCATTGAGGCATATTGGGAATATGGTGTTAGGCCCATATTTTCTCGGCTCGCTAGAGGTGATGTGGTCAGCATCATGTCGACCACCTTAACCTTCCCAGAGTTACTCTGGTACCCAATTCATGAGGCTGGGTCTACACCGGAGCCGTTTGCGCTCTAAAAAATCCCACCTCAACCGGGGATCGAACTATGGACCAACGAGCTAGGAAGTCATTGCACTAAACACTAAATAATGGTAACTCAACTTAGTATTTGTACAGTTGTGAATGTGGGATTCTTTCGTAATATTTTACCATAACATAAAATATGAAAACTATTATATGGTGCATTCTGCCAAGTGTCACGGCATATCAAACAAAAACCCGCGACATAATCAGTGTTCTAGCACTCAGAATAGTAGTAATTTTATTAGTGACTGATCCTCTTAGGTATGATCTAAATAATTATTTACTGTTTTTGGGGGGTTCATTTCTTAGCACTGCTTTTGTTGTAGCAGCGATTCATGTAGTAATTTGCTTATGTGCCCCTGTCAGGAGAACTTTTTGAACTAGAATAATTCACAGACTAGCACGCTTTTGACCGATTTCATGTTGTAATAATTTTAATTTGTCAATAAAATTGAAAGAAAAAAGCATTAACAGATGGTAGTAAAATGTAAAATGTGACGCAGTGACGGAAATAAAACCAAGATAAATGGCTTAGTATAATTTGCTGCTTTTCCCCAGTCAACGCAGTACACCTGCACGCTTGTTGGCTGATATTTAACAAGAACTAAATATTTAAAAAAACCAAAAAAAAAAAAAAAAACATCCTAGTTATTGCACTATACCAAGCTTTTGTCCGGATTCTATGTGGAATAAGTTTTATTTTAGCCGGAAAACTATAGCCATTTCTATGATCACAGGAACGCTTTTGTGCACATGTGTTCACGGTTATCCACATTTTCATGTCCCCATCGCTGTATATAAAATTTATTTCTAACTTCTATCCACATCACGAAGTCAGCTATTCAGTATCTTCTTTCTTTGTCGCTCTATACATTCTTTGGAATCACTAAAATTGTAACAATATAGTTCATCTTTCATTTTCTAACAAAATGTCCAAAGGAAATGTATTGCTTCCTCTTTTATGGCTGTAATGTATGAAGATGGCACATAATGCTTTTTGATCAAGTTATAGTGTTGTTGTAGCCAGCCCCACGTGGTTAACACAAGTCTCTAAAAAAACAAGGAAAAAATAGGACGGCTGCCAAGTTCCATCACGTAGAAAGAGGTTATTAGAATAAGGTTATATGGATGAGACGAGCTACCATATCATGTAACATCAAAAGCTATTGAAGCTACATTTATAGGACTAATACGCGGGGTGTTGGAAAAGGGGGGGGGGGGAGAGATGCAGTGGTGGCTCTATGCTTCTTAATTGTGATACCATTCATCAGAGTTCGCTGGGAGGACAACATTAGACAATCTTTGAAGGACCGAGAACTAGATTGCAACCTGGCCAGGAGGACAGTATTGCGCTCTCTCTGGCAAACATCTACATCCCAGGGTAGAAGACCAACGACTAAGTAAGTAAGTAGTAGTAAGTAGTAAGTACCGTTCATCATATAAGCATTTACTACTTTTCTTTCTTCTGTTTTACAGGCACGTATTAAAACTTTAAGTAGCCTAATGTCGCTTTATTTCCGCAGTAGTTTCCCAGTCTTTCTTCTGTTTTACAGGCACTTATTAAAACTTTAAGTAGCTTTATGTCGCTTTATTTCCGCAGTAGTTTCCCAGGATCTTCCAACAGATTTTGAACATAACTACTACTTTGTCTGGAATAACCTGGGAGGCGACTGATGTCAGGATGTGTATTGGGGTTGGCAGTGTCATAACATAAAACATATTGCTACATAAAGTTCTTGGCGCAACTTTCTAGCTTACAAGAAGAACGATGATAAAGTAGCTGTTTTGTGTTTGTACTGTTGTTCTTTGATGTCTTAAGACACAACACATCTGGTCAAGTGAGAGTTTTTCAGATTTACAAATATATAACAGATGAATAAGTGTGCTTGCCTGGGTATTTAATAATTTGAGGATCTCCTTGCTCAGTGATTGTGGCTATGAAGTAAATTTAAATAAAAGGATATAAGAAATTTAAAGATATATGAAATATGAATATTTTATTTCTTTTAAAGCTGCTGAATTTATATTAATTTTTGTTTCAATTTTTCCACACGGCACAATAGATACAAGAGGCTTCGTGTTCCTCTAAACAGTTTCATAATAGCCTTGTGTGCATGCAACATCATTATGAGCACCATCGGCACCTCATTACCTGCCTACATGGCCTTCAGGAAGACCTTCAACAGCTCCTCAGACTTGTGTTCCATTACCGCCTTCATTGAGTTATTCGTTGCATCTTCATCAACCTACATTCTCTGTGCCATATCTTTGGACAGATACCTCATTGTTGTCAAACCGGTGTGCTGTCAGGAAGTAAAACAGGTGTGAGCAATTTAGTAAACTACCCACGGCTGTTTGTGCTTTATACCCGAGCGATCTTTTAGTTTCGGTGACAGGAATTCTGACACCGGGTATAAAATTTTCATATGCACCGTAAAAACCTATTGATGGTTTTGGCGGGGAAAATCAGCAGATGTGTGTGTAAAATCAGTAAAATATAATTCATTACTCACTCGTTCTGGATAAACACAGCGCTAAAATTCTTGTGTGTACTATAACTTTGTTCTGTGTTCTATTTTTGATTGCATTTTTATTTGTTTGAAATTAGTTTTGACGGAGTTACAGACTTTTGAAAACAGCGTCATCATTTGAGGAAACTCATAAAATAAGTAATCTTTTTATTAATTTAATATCTAAAAATCGGCCCATTCGTTTGAGTTTATAATTATAAAGACTTCTCGAAGGGAAGCTAAAGATTATTTCTACATACTTTTTTATTTTATTTCATATCTTGAGAATGTGTGGTAGTCAGTTTTGTGAGTTTGGCATTACAAGAACAAGCATATTGTCACCAGATTTTATAACATTTAAATCACTAAACGCATTCCTGATACTCGCAAATCTTAAATAAGGTTGTAAAAAAATAACTTTTTGTAAAGCACCATCTGTTTTTGCATTTTCATTCATTTATAATGATATTTAGCTGCGTATATAAGCGTCAGAAAACATGTAAAGCTATAGATAGATTACTTCCACAATACTTTGATATATCTTTTAAGTCTTGTTAATCTTGTATTTATAATATGAATGTCTTTTTTAAATTGTGTGTGAGATAAGGACTGTTCCATTAGTGTTCTTTGGTAGACAATCCTGTGCACACGACGGCTGCCAAAGAATTCTAAGTAACTGTTTGTATATCTTCTTTCATTCAAAGTTACAATGTAGGTAGTAAATTTAGAGAAACCAAATTCTAAATCTAATACCATCCTTTTATCAATGGCTAGAGTCAGAGATACATATGATAATTTAGAAATATTTATGAATGGCATGAAAGCTCAGATAGAGTCACTAAAAGATTTAAAGTGGGATGGTAAAAAAAGTTGTTGTTTTCTTATTCGGGGATTATGACTTTTTGATGAAAATGTTTGGTTTGTCTGGAGCTCAAGGAATATACCCATGTCTGTGGTGTCTCCAGCAAAACAAGGAAATAAAGACACACAGAGAGCATACAACTTGCAAACCAAGAAGTTTGGCAATGTTGATAAGAGATTACAATAGATATATGAAATATGGGAAAGGGAATAAAAGGCAAGTGGCACGTTACCATAATTGTTTACACAAACCAATGTTAGAGATTGAAATTGAAAATGTAGCTCCTCCTTACCTTCATATTTTATTAGGCATTGTTTTGAAACACCACAGACTTCTAGAACAGGTAGCCGATACAATAGACGCAAAGATATTTGAGAATCCGCAAGAGATACATGCAACCATTAGTACTATTAAGAACTTGAAGAGATTTGGTTGGAACTGGAAACAGGTTGAAGAATTAGAAGCTAAAATTGAATTTTTTTCAGGCAGGTATTGTACTTTGTGAGGATAAGGAGGAGACAGATAGTTTTAAAGTTAAACTTGAAAATGCACAAGATGCGCTGGCCAAACTTCAGTTTCAAGATCTGTGTGCTAGGTGTGGTCCAGTTTGCTCACACTTGGACAAGGTACTAGCCAAACACAAAATCATACCACAGGCTTATCATAGCAGAGCATTCATAGGGAATCACTGCCACAGATATCTCACACAAAAAGTTTATAAAGATCTTACAAGAGCAATCATTACACAAACACTGAAAATTACAGACAAACAAGATATAACTAACATAGCTTTTATTGCACAAGAACAATTCAGCTCACTGAAAGAAGCATTTGAAAAAGTACACAACAAAATATCACACAGTAACCCAATTAGTAAAGAATCAATAACAGCATCAATAGAGACTTATATGTCTTTGTTCAGAAAGCTATTCCCCAGTAAGACAATTCCTAAACAGCACATATTAGAAAAATATTGCGCAGACTGGATCAGAACTCATGGCTTTGGAATGGGCATGCATGGAGAGCAAGGAGGAGAATTTGTACATTCCACTATTTCCAAAATTGAAAGACGCGCCAGCGGTATTAAAAATATAACTTCACAATTAAAATTTATAATGGAAACTCATTTGTTACAAATTTCTCCATCTGTGAATGTACAGATTATCCTATAAAAAAAAGGAAGTGTGAATGATAATTGAGCGAAATTTTGGGGCTAGAGCAAATTATGGCAGTTGTTGCGTAAGAGTGACAAAATTAACAGAGTGTGGAAATCGTTTAATAGATGTATTTATTAAATACACCTATTCATCTATTAAATTAAACATTTCGTTTTACTCATGACCATACTCATTTTTACATGACCATCGTGATGTATGATCGAGATAATTGTTAGCTCTCATGTTTTGGGGACAATTGGGTGCGTTATTTTAAGGTAATAAATGTGGATTTGCAATTTAATGTTTCAATAATTAATGTTTGTTCATGAAACCAAAACAAAACTTTGATATCCATTTTTTTGCAGGTTTTCTACTTTTGATTTCTGTAATTTGTTATGCGTGTTGATTGTGACCG
This sequence comes from Oreohelix idahoensis, assembly GCA_024509875.1. Taxonomy (NCBI): domain Eukaryota; kingdom Metazoa; phylum Mollusca; class Gastropoda; order Stylommatophora; family Oreohelicidae; genus Oreohelix; species Oreohelix idahoensis. Next base: position 217,880 of record JAMPIV010004270.1, on the reverse strand, counting down.
TTTTAGTGTAAATTGCATTAGAAACAAACCATAACAAAATATAAAAAAAACGTAAATTTTACACTATTTCAGACTATTATATCTTCTGTTCTAATTGTGATAAAATGTTTGTTCTTGTTCTAAAATTTATTCTAACATTTCTAGTCTAGCTTTGAGTAAAATTAAAGCCGGTATTTGTAATAATAAAGTAGCCTAAAAGCATTAATTAAGCCCTATCAAAAGTAAACACCACCACATTTTTTTCAAATTAGGAAGTTGACCACGTGACCTCTGTCACGATAGCTATAAATAGCGCGGTCGGGGAAAACTAAAAGATCGCTGGCAAACCGTGTAACCGCGCTTTCTGTTACCCTCGGATAACTAACTTCAGGGCCGGCGCAAGGATTTCATGCGCCCTAGGAGACACTGAACGTGTGCCCCAGTTGTATTCTTTACCATTCATCCGCTTATCTATCCATCCATCACCCTGCCTACCAACAAGCTTACCTATTCCCACCCATTCATTGGTCTATCCATTCATCTATAATATTTATCTGCTTGCTGTATATTATTATGATTTATTTTATGATAATAACAATACACACGAATACGACATAGAACATTATAACAGAATAAACTTTTATTTTCCTCCCTGCTTCCTCTTCCGCCCTCTCTTCCTCTGGTCATCAAATTCACTGGCAATGTCCTATTTACTACGCTAAAAGAAATAGCTATTAGGGATCATAACAACACAAAGGTTAGAATTTTTAAAATAAATCAATTAAAAATATATATATGTTCTTAATATTAGATAAAATATTTAGGAAAAGTTATTTCTTTATTTAGAAATAATTCTTATCTTATTTAATTTAAATAATATTTTGTTTTAACGCAGAAAAATTAAACTTAGTTGGAATGAGCCCCAAGGACCTAGGCGACCTAATGGATGTGCCGACCCTGTGTACCTTGCCTTCACTAATATATTATTTCACAAAGACAGCATATAATTATTGCCTAATTTTCTTCTTTAAATACAAACACTTATTTTTTGCTTCCTGAATTAGATAAAGGTACCACGACTTCAAAGAATGTATCCGATTGAATTAACATCTTTGTAAAACAATCTGGATACGTATCCCACTCAAACATTATGATAAAGTTTTCATAAAATACGCCATACTGAGCTGACATGACTTGAAGTTAGTTTACGTTATTATTAGATAACACACTACAGTTAAACTTGTTGTGTTTGCAGTTATTAATATGCCTATTTTGGAAGCTACACTTCAGGTTACGGAGAATGTACTTAGTGGTTGCATTGGACAAATCGTCTAGTGAAGCACCTAGTTTAGATGAACAATACGAAGATCCAAGAGCAAAGTCGATCCTGATCTAATGGTAGATCCCAGTGAATGATTTAGTAGGAATAAAGGTGATTGGGTGTGTGTGTGTGGTGGGGGGGGGGGGAGGAGGAATTAGAACGACTTTTTCAACTACGTAAGTATCGGACTAAACATCTCCCGTCGGCATTTAAAATCACGTTTTCCCCAGAGTCCAAGGTACTTGTTTTTTTACCCGCTTCTAGGGCTGGTGTTGCCAGTGTCCAAGTAGCAAGTACGGGGACATGGAGCCAGATGCCCAAGCATTAAATACAAAGGTGGCGCCGCTGAGGGCACAGGTGGCTCATTTACAGGCTAAGATTAATGAGATGTCTCAGGAGCAGGGAAAACGTCCGCTGTTTTAGGTGTTAAAGGCTGGGTCACGTACAGAGGCAGTATCCCCAGACACTATACTAGACTCCTCTGCGGCTGGAAGTCAGGCTGCGGATGAGAAGCAGAATAACTCAAAGATAAAGATGGTTGGTAACCTCCCAGAATGTGATGTACTGATAGCAGGAAAGAAAGTCTAGTATATTCGTGACACGGGGTCCCAAGTTTCAACCATTACCGATCAGCGCTCTCAGCATATTTTTTGGAGATCTGGCCCTGGATGAAAGTAAATGGACACGATTGACTGCTGTTAATGATGTCATAATTCCATATGCTGGCCATCTAGTGTTTGATGTGAAGATTGGAGAGTGTCATGCCAAGAACTGTTGGTTCTATGTTGTTAAAAGTTTCAATAGGCCTGACAAAGCGCCTCGTGTAATGGCACCAACATACTGGCGGAAATACAAAACAACACCCCTTGCACAAGTGGCAAGCTCCAAGAAAAGGTACACAAGAGACAAAGTTAGATAGGGTGAAGGTGTGGGTTGCAGGAGGAAGAAAACCCCACATACCAGCTCTGTCGATTGCTACTATACAGATGAAATGTAGAAGAGGCTCGAGATCAGAGAAAACTGTGCTGTTTGAGTCCTCAAAGGCTTAAAGCATAAAGAGCTATTTATATGTCACACACTGACTGTACTCAGAGGAGGCTTCTGAGATCGAAGCAGTAAATATTGTAGATGGAGACTTTTTTTTAGTTGGGGTACTCAAGTGGGATAACTTTCTGAAGCATGCGCAGACTATGAGAGATGTTTCAGGGTTGTTGGAGATTAGGAATTAGATATATCTGCACAACCAGAAAGCCAAGCTAAGGTTCCTTTAGCAGTCCAGTTGATCTAAATGGGTTTGAGGGTAGTCAAGACGAAAAGATGCAACTACAGAAGTTACTGCAACAATATGACAGCCTGTTTGCTAAAGACGAGAATGATGTAGGGTACACAAGTAAAGCCTCTCATTCAATTCAGTTGACAGATGATACAGCAGTAAAACAACCCAACAGGCACATTCCTCCAGCTTTTTACAAAGAGGTGCAAGATCATCTGCAGGGTCTCCTCGACAAACAGATTATAAAAGAAAGTTCAAGCCCCTGGGCTTCACCTATTGTGCTCGTACGGAAGAAGACTGGAAGACTGCGATTATGTGGGGACTTCAGAACTCTCAATGCCAAGACAAAAAAGGACGCCAACCCTCTTCCCCGCGTGGATGAATATTTACACATTTTAAGAGGAGCAAAAATATTTTCTTCAATAGATCTTGCAAGTGGGAACTACCAGGTAGCCACGAGGGCAGAAGATCAAGAGAAAACAGCGTTAACCACACCATTTGGATTGTATGAGTATACTAGGATGCCTATGGGACTAGCTAATTCAGCTAGTACATTTCAACGACTTTTGTTCTATGCACGATATGATGTTTCAGTTCTTAATGGTTTATTTAGATGACATTTTTGAATCCTCAATGGCTTTACAGAGCACTTGTAGCGGCTTAAAAACGTGTTCCAGCGATTGCAAAGACTAGGTCTTAATCTTAATGGGCTAAATGTCATTTTTGCATGCTGAAAGTGCATTTTTGGGCCACATGGTATCTGAAGAGGGCATTGGAGAATGGAGGACAAGGTACGGGTCATCAAAGGCTTCAATACCCAGAATTCAGACAGAATTACGCGCATTCCTTGGTTTAGCCAGTTACTATTGGAGGTTTGTGCCCGGCCTTGCCCCTATAGCACGCTCACTCGATGAACCGGTAGCTCAGCTAAATCAAGACCAAGAATGGCAAGATAAAAGGAGATCCAAGAAAGCTGCCATAGGAGAACTTTGGACCCAAGAGTGTGACCATGCCTTTAAGCAATTGGAAGCCGGGCTTACATCTATTATTCTTCTTGGTTTCCCAGATTTTTCTTTGCCCTTTATACTAGAAGTGGATGCCTCATACCAGAGACTGGGAGCTGTACAGTGCAAGACGGCAATAAAGGAGTGCTAGCATATGCCAGTCGCACTCTGCGATCATCAGAGAAAGACGCCAAAAGTACTATGAAACTAGAGCTACTAAGTAAGAAATTGAGGCATATTGGGAATATGGTGTTAGGTCCATATTTTCTTGACCATCCGCACACTAGGGGTGATGTGGTCAGCATCACGCCGGCCGCCTTAACCTTCCCAGAGTTGCTCTGGTACCCAGTTGGGGCTGGGTCGGCGTAGGAGCCGTTTGCGGCCTAAAAAAATCCCATTTCATCTGGGGATCGAAGTACGGACCACTGAGCTAGGAAGCCAGTGCACTAACCACTATGCTACCGCGGCTAACACTTAATGATTATGGATGGTGGCTCACTTAATAAAATTCAGAGCATCCCAATCACGAAAAAAATGTCCCTTAAGGAAAAAAAAAGAATGTATATATATTTAACATGAATTAAAGTAACACTGGATCTCTATTCTATTAGATTAAGCTAAAACCCCAATGAATTAAATAAGTAAATAAGCTTACCGAAGACAGAATAATTCTTGGACGAACAACTGTTATTAGCTCTGGCGCAGAATATCGCTTCGTCCAGTGGCAGAATTTCCTTGAGACAGTGGTGCTGAGTGATAGAGACCTCTTGCTTATATTGCAAGATAGAGTCTGCAGGTGGCTTTTGCACGTGCACTAGATGAACAAAATTCAGAGGTAAGACCAATGGGAGAGACTCTCCGGGCGACTCACGATACAGGAGAGGACGTAACCTACAGCAACACTACGCGGTCTTTGAGCGACCGGTGTTCGCGGGACGCGACGAAGGCGGCACAAAATAAAAGGGTATAAGATTCCCCCCCTCCCCCCCGGTGTCCACGGGGTCTATGTAACTCGAAGAAACAGGGAATGAGCCGTCATCTACTAGAAAGGCAGAATAAAAAGACCTTTAGCTAGACGCCGATGTCCACATGTAAAGGGGTGGAATTAGTCTATAGATTGACATGACCAATGCAAGAAATAGCGCAATGAGGAGCTATAAGACAGAAAAGTGGGCGTAAACAAAAATTATGAACAAGACATGGCCGACCGCTCTGTTAAAAGTGACAGACATTTCAAACAAATCATGACACTCGTTATTACATGCCATCTTTCATCTGGTGCTCTTTGCAGTTCTGCAGACAGTTTCATGGATGTTTCTTTGTATGCCTGCCTACATACATGTGTATTGACGTTTTTGTACGTTAGCCTGCTTATGTGATATATATATATATATATATATATATACATATATGTATATATATATATATATATATATATATATATATATATATATATATATATTCTTCTTCTTCCTCGTTCGCCCTCAGACCTCCACATTTATGACTCTAATAAAGGCAGCAGTCAACTCAAGGTTCCCGACATCTCCAAACAGTTTTTCGTTGACAGAAGTGGGTTGTTGCCATATGCTACCCCGTTCATTACTGTAGGTTGGGCAGTACTGCAGCAGGTGTTCGACTGTCATCGGGCTGGTACCGCAGGTGCAGAGATCTGTTGCACCAATTTTGTATTTGTGGTACAGATGGTATCTCAATCTGTTGTGTCCAGTGCGTAGTCGAAAAATGATGACCTGTTCTTTTCTGGATAGTTGATGATATGCGTCATTTTTCAAATGTCCCGGGTGCTCTCTTTCCCATTTGGACTTGAGTGTAGCCTTTATAGTGGTCTTTGCCGTTGCGTAAGTTGTCTCTATATCATTTTGCTGTAAGGCACCTCCTTCTTTAGCAAGTCTATCTGCCTCTTCATTTCCTGGTATGTTGCAATGGGCTGGTATCCACTGGATAGTGCACTTCTTGAAGCATTCGGCCAGTCTTTCAAGGGAGATTATCAGATCTTTCAATCCTTTAGTTTGGTGGCTCTTCAGCGCTGATATTATTGAGAGGGCATCTGAAAAGATTACTATCTGTTTTCTGCCTGTGCTTTGCATTCAATAAGAGTTTCAGCTGCCTGTTTCAGGGCTTCTGCTTCAGCACAGAAGTTGTTGCAGTATTTTCCTGTGGCAATTGCCATAGAGTGAATTCTATTCTTTAATTTTATGAGGATGCCGGCACCCCCATTTTCAACTGCATTTGTTGCCGAACCATCAGTATATGCATGTGTCCAAAGCTTCGCTGGAAATGTTTGGTCAATATACTTGGTTGCTATACACTTTCTTTGTGTTTCTGTCTGTGTTCCCTTACCTTCAATGCCTGGAATATCAGATTTTAACTTAGGAAAGCATCTTATTTTCCACAGTGGGATAGTTGAGCTTGTTGGGATTTTCTTTGCAACTGAGCTAGCTAGTATGGTATTATTGTTAATTTTTTCTTTTGCTTGGGCGACAAAGTTAGTTCGCTTGAGCCTGCCTCTTCCCAGCCTATTCATTCTTTGATACATGGGGTGTCCTTCGAGCCTCTTAAATTTTTCAGCTTGTTTTAAGACTCTGCTGTCACGTCTATCCTCCATTGACTGTAGCTCTGTGATGTTTTCCATATGGTTGATTTGTGTAGACTTTAGGGCCCCTGTTATAATACGTGCTGCTTGGTTTTGGAGTCTGTTTACTCTGTCAAAATTTGACTTTGCTGCCGTCGACCAAGCTGTGATGCCATATTCCATAGCAGGTCTGAGTCTGCCTGTGTACAGCTTTCTGAGGATATTCTCATCAGCACCCCATGTGGTACCTGCTAACTTTTTCATGATGGCCATGCGAAGTTTTGCCCTTAGCTGTATTTTGTTAATCTGTGATTTCCATGTCATTCGGCGGTCTAGTGTGATTCCTAAGTATGTTGGTGTTTCATCTTCTCGTACTGCCTGTCCATTTAATTGCAGCTTTGCTTGCTGTGGTTTATTTGACAAGGTAAAAATAGTGTGTGTAGTTTTTTGTTCATTTATTTTGAGCAACCACTTTTTGGACCAACTTTCAAGGGCTAGCAGTGAATCCTGCATGCGCACTCTTGCTGTGGAGATGTATTGTTCTGAAGTCCACATGGCCAGGTCATCAGCGTAGAGGGAGTTGTGGACATTCTTGTGGATGTTTTCTGTTATATCATTTATATATATGAGGAAGAGTGTTGGGGAAAGGACCCCACCCTGTGGAACTCCATGTTCCATTGTAGTCTTTTTGCTTAACTGCCCGTGCACCTGCACTCTAGCTGTTCTGTTTGTTAGATAGTTGCTGATCCAGTTATACATTCTTCCACAGACTCCATATTTAAGCATTTTAACTCTTAGCCCATCTTTCCAAACTTTATCAAACGCTTTCTCCATATCTACCCAGACTGCTAAAGTGTGCTTTCTTTCTTGGAAAGCATCTTCGATTTCCTGTGCAATGTAGGTGACTTGGTCCTCTGTAGACCTATGTTGCCTGAAGCCTGCCTGTTGGTGCAGTAAAATTTGTTTTTCTTCGAGGTGCCAGCTTAATCTGGTATTGATCATTCTTTCCATAAGCTTTCCCGTGCAGCTTAGAAGGCTGATGGGTCTGTAGCTGTTGGGGTCCATTCGGTCTTTGTCCTTTTTGGGGATTGGAACTAGTACTGCTTCTTTCCAGGCTTGTGGTACTATTCCACGCTTCCAGCTATAGTTCATAATCTTGAGGAGTACTTTCTTGGCCTTAGGCCCTAACTCTTTAAGCATGTCATTTGTTACCCTGTCTTTTCCAGGTGACTTTCTTTGCTTAAGGGATATATATATATATATATATATATATATATATATATATATATATATATATATATATATATATATATATATATATATATATATATAATGCGTACGCCAGGTAGAGTATGTAGCTTCTTAGATGCGGTAAGATAGTTTCATAAATGTCTTTTATGTCAAACTGCATGTAGTTTAACAGATGTATCTCAGCGTATTGTAGTTTTATCGGCATATCAATGTGTGCTAGTAGTTGTAAGGATTTGTCCCTGTTTTTTTTAAAAAATAAAATGTTGCCTCGTTTTGGCGAGGCGCGTCCCGTTCAACCTAGCCGGTTATATTAGGGCGCATGTCCAAATATAAAAGACCGTTAGGTCTGGGAGATTTAAGTTTATTTATTTATTTATTTATTATTCCCCCCACCCTGTATTCCAGGCTGCACGTAGCGTCAATGATTAATCCTTGTATGTCAGACTTCATTTAGTGTCACATATTAATCTTTGTATGACATATATCACGTAATTGCATTTGGTTTTGTATGTTAGACTTCACGTGGATTCATAGATTTATCGTTGGTCTGTAATAGGCCTTAAACTTCGAACTGTTTCCGAATAAAATATAAACTTTTAAACTTGGGAGGGGGGAGGGGCGAATAAAGGATGTCTAAAGTGCAAGTTAAAAATCTTTCGGCAGTTGGAAATCATAAAGAGTTGTCCACACCGCCGCTGCCGAGAAAATTTAAAATTAGCAAACGTACCTAAGATAAAAAAAATTATTTATAGAATTTGTGATTCCTGTATACCGGTACATACGTTGGGATCCTCACCTGTGCTACGGAGCGCGTGCACTGTGCTGAAATCCTCCTTGTGTGATACAGGGGAGGAGATCGGAGCAGAACAAATCTTGTGCAATGAAGTGTTCCTTAAAAACCACGTGAAACCTAAACTTCCCCAGAACTCTCTATCTCGAGTATTGTAAGTACCTCTGCCTGAAACGGGGACATTGGAAATAGGTTGTGAAGCAGATCCCATGAGAAGGTTGGCCAACAAGAACGGACTATCTTAATTTTTTAGCTTTTCGTGTTATAAAGTCTATCTCTAATCGCACTGTCTACAGAATCATTAAATTTGGGAAGGCTCAGTTTACGGAGGCGGTTAGACTTCTTATTAGCTGACTTAGCACTAGCAGCTTCAAACGGTAACTTCTTTGAGGCGATCTCTTTGTCCGTTTCAATTTTAGTGTTATATAACTGAATTTTATCTCCGTAGTTATGTCTATATTGATATTGTTTCCTTTTAATTTAGTCTTCCATTTTGGCTTTGTTAACGAAGTTAATTCCATCTATTTGAAAATAAGATTTTCCATTCCACGTTTTTCACACATGAATATGAATTTAGTCAAGCTAGAGATACATATTAGTTTTAAATTATAACTCTGGCAGGCACAAGGATAACTCAAATTAGCTGTTTTTCAAAATCTTTCCCTTTGATTGACATGCAGAAAAGGGAAAGAGAAACAATAAGATGTAATGCCCGTGACAACATTCTGGATGTAATCTGCTTTATACAAAACCCTTCAGATTAACAAAAAAAAAGAAACAAAAAAAAAAAAAAAAAAGCATCCGCGTGGAAATAGCATGTAAAGAAAAAAATGCCTGATACAACGTTAGCAGGATGACAGAAAGGCTAACAGTGAGATATAAAGACACTTTGGATATATAAACAGAGAGACGTCAGACATTTGGACAAATTATGTCATTGTTAGAAACAGACTTATCCCATTAACCATATTTTTATACCTGATGTACATTTCAGGGTGCAGCAAACATCATCATTGTTGTATGCGTCATCTGCGGCTTATTCTGGGCGACGATGCCACTGGTAGGGTGGAATGAATACACCGAGGAAGGAATAGGTTTCTTTATTTTTATTTTTATTTTCATCTTCGAGGCAGCAATCATTATCTTCTTCTATCATCATCTTCATCACCATCTTCATCAGCTTAAACTCCGTTTACTTTTTCCTAGTCTTCATAATTCATAGTGATTCAGTTTACTCCGTACAATCTTATACAGTACCTCGGCATTATCGACCCCCTCTTTGTCTCTTTGTCCTTTATTACCGCCTATGTCTTAATTATTATTGCTATTAGAACGTCTGTTAGATGTCTCCCGGACTGATAGACAGTAAGTGAATGACGCCTAGATGGGTAAACAAGTGTGATATCAAGGCCACGTATCGCGCAATGACCTAGGTCTTCGGTATTTTCTTGTTATTGTTGATCAGAATTGACATCAATGCACTTCGGGCAAACCCATATGTGCACAATCTCCCTCAGCAAATTTCGAATGGTCTTAATGCTAATTGTTCATATTGCGAGCTGGTTGTATACACGCCGGATACACCATCTCAAACGTTATGTATTTTAACTGAGTCATTGTCTCTAGGTCACGTCAGTTATGTTTTACTGTCTTCCTCTTTTGTCAGCACTGTTTGTCACTAATTGTTTCTGTTCTTCCACATTCATTTCTCCACCATACTTCCTGAATGTGGTATCAAGCTGGTTAATTACTTTTTGCAGATCGTGTTCTCTCGTCACTGCGCGAAAGTCATGGACGAATCAGAGTTGTAATTGTGTATACACTGATATTTATTGCACCTTTGTAACCTTTGAATTAGTGGATAGGTGTGTTTAAGGACGGTAAATGGAAGTGTTTAAATGAGTGAGTTATTTAACAAGGGTTTTAAAGTGAGTAGATGAGAGAGTTAGTAAATGTGTTTTGAATAGGACGGGTTGTAGAGTTAGTAAATCGGTGTGTTCAAGAGTGTGACTAAGTGAGTGGGCCAGTTGGTCCGTTTGTTAGTCGGTTCCTATGTTAATGGAATGGGGCTATTCATGTATAAGTTACTAAGTGTGTTATATAGTGAGAATGATTTCACATAACGCGCATGTTTATAATTTATTGCATGACTAAATGAGACATCGGTTCGCGTAATAATTGTAACATAAAGTTAAAGAGCAACAAAGTGAAACAAACAAGCAACTAATGAATTCATTAATTTTTCATCTAGGAATATCGTGCACTGTGAACTGGCACAGAAAAGACCCTCTCTACAACAGTTTTATCATCGCGATTTTCATCTTCTGTTTTATTCTTCCTCTGCTCTTCGTATCCATCTGCTACATCGGCATCTATATTAAAGTAAGTCCCAGATAAAAACACAGCAATGATAAAATTGTAGACTGTCAAAAACAGGTGATTGCTAAGAATATGACTGAGCTTGTTGTACAACACCATCAAAGTGAAACTGATAGACAGAAGCAAATATTAGCGTACAACAAGACGAGGAAAAGGCTGTTAAAGAGTATTATATTGTATTTTTGCATATTAACCACTCTGAAGATATTAACAGTTTAATTTACACGGTAATATGTTTTGCTGTGGTTAATATGATGTTGCACGCTTTTTTATGGTAAGTGAAAGCGATATAGGTAATACGTCACTTGGTGATTATGACGTAATCCGTTCTGCACCTAATTTATGCAAACGGTTATTCTAGGCCTTTCGTCTAAAGATTCCGTCAGAGAACGACGTTGATGTTGGAGCTCCCAAGATATTGAAAGATTAATCGTTTTTACGTGGCTTTATATACGAGTACGTGCTAAATTTGGGGGAATGTACGTGCTAAATGAAATAATATAATACCTCTTCACAAAAGTTGTTCGGAAGATAAAAGTTAACATGGCTAAGACACATTCAGCATTGTTCTTGACTTCTGAAATATCTTGTGAACACACCGTCAAGGTAGAAGCATCATCATCCTTCTATCTGCATCAATTTGAAGACCCACATTAGATACTCCAGATTTTGGCCATTGTTGGACCATCACTCCGGAGCATAGGGGTGGAAACCCATGACAGTCATGATGATGATGATGAGGCTGTTGTTGGGTAATTCGATTTGGTAATAATTACAGCATCATTTGGCCCCAGGTGATGAAATAATATAGTTTTCGATCCCAGTTCAAGATATTGACGTTCTATCCATAACGCAGACACGTAGCTTTCTTCACAGAAGCGCTGTCAGTGGTTGCAGCGCTGAGGAATTAACAAAATGTAAGCCTAACTGATCAATGAGCAGTACTGTACGAACTTTATCGGCGCTTCAAAAGCGTTGTGTTACAATGGATCCCACTCAGTCAATGATGAAGCTGACAAAAAGGCAGAAGAAGGGGTAAAGCTTCTTCAGTCTTATACAAGCATAACTTAAAAAGGCTAAGAGCTTTAACAGGAGTAGACGCAGGAACAAGAGAGAAGCAGTGCATCCTGGCCCCAGAAGAAAGTTGCATATTAACAGCTCAGCAGAGGTGAATAAGTGATAATGTTAAGACTCCGCACAATAATACTGAGATACCATGTATTCAACAAGATAAAGATGGGAACTACGACTGAAAGCTGAGGCATCGATAAAATGACCGCTGATCAACTGATGAAAAAGCTCGCAACATAGGAACAGAGAAAGCGCATAATGCCGTCACCAATAACACTTTCGGAAAAACTCTAAGATAATAAAAACAACATGAAACTGACCACCACTTTTCTTTAAATGTAGTCAAGGTGACGTCTGAAAGAGTACGCAGAAGAAGAAAAAATAAACTGCAAAGAAGAACGATAACTGTCAGAGCACATGAAGTGCTTCAGGGCAGGTGAGTAGTAGGGTAGGCGCAAAACGGTTAGATTTCAGGCGGCGCTCAGTGACTTTTTATATAGCATATACTCCGATTGATTTCAGGCGGCGCGCGCGTCAGGCGGCGCCGCATGACTTTTATATAGCAATATATTTTAGCCGGGGTGACTTCCTCTGACGATCAGCTTGCGTCCTGGTAGTGTGTTGTTTTGTGTTGTGTATTACGTTATACATATATTTAGACATATATTTACAACATTTAGACATATATATATATATATATATATATATATATATATATATATATAAGACAAATATTACAACAGTTAGTTATACATATATTACAACAGTTATACGATACTTATAGACAGCATAGGTAACAAAGAGTTTAGTTTAGTTAATATATTTTATTTTTCATATAACATTATCATATAGTGGCATTGTATAATATTGTTTTATATATTTATTGACAAAGAGGTGTTATTTGGTCTATGGGTTCTGTAGGGTGACGTCTATCCTCACTACTACGGGCGTGCCGGCCATACGGTTACAATATATAAGCGGTGTGGTGTGGGTGGTATTGCTTTTCGTTTGCTTGGTGTTGTGTGTTGTTGTATTGGACTGGTAGTATGTTGGTGTGTTTGTTTATACATATATACATACAATATATATAAAAAATATAAAAATCAATAATGACGGGAAAAAATCGATAATGTTGGATTAGGTTACTAAGGGGTTTTTTAAAGCGAGTGGAGCCTTTTTTGCGCTGGCGTGGGCGACGATGCATGTTGGGCTGTAGCTGGCGATTGTAGGTTAGAGGGTATTTTTGTGTTGTGTGTTGGTGTGTTTGTTTATACATATATACATACAATGTATAACAAATATATGACGGAAAAAAAATAAAAAAAAAAAATCGATAATGGTTGGTTAGTAGGTAACTAAGGGGTTTTTTGAAGCGAGTGGAGTCTTTTTGTGCTGGCGCGTGTGACGACGCATGGGTGTAATGTGGTGTAGCAGGCGAAATGGCCAGCATTGAAAGGTGGGAGTGAAGTGTTAGAGACGTCACTATACTAGGATCAGCATCAATAGGTTGGAGTGAAGTGTTAGAGACTTGACTAGGACCAACGTCGAGAGGTGTGAGTGAAGTGTTAGAGACTATACCAGGTCTAGCATCTAGAAGTGGTAGTGAAGTGTTAGAGACCTGTCTATACTAGGGTTAACATTTAGAGGTGCGAGTGAAGTGTTGTGCTGGCGCGGGTGACGACGCATGGGTGTGTACATTTTGGGGTGTAGCAGGCGAGTTGGCCAGCATTGAGAGGTGGGAGTGAAGTGTTAGAGACGTCACTATACTAGGACCAACACCAAAAGTTGGGAGTGAAGTGTTAAAGACTTGACTAGAACCAACGTCAAGAGTGTGAGTGAAGTGTTAGAGACTATACCAGGTCTAGCATCTATAAGTGGTACTGAAGTGTTAGAGACCTGCCTATACTAGGTTTAACATCTAGAGGTGCGAGTGAAGTGTTAGAATTCTAGAGGAGGGAGTGAAATAGACGTGTCACTATACTAGGCTCAGCGCCTAGAAGTGGGAGTGAAGTGTTAGAGACTTGCTTATACTAGGACCAGCATCTAGAGGTGTGCGTGTGTGTGGTTGTGTGTGTGTGTGCGTGTGGTTGTGTATGTGCGTGCGCGCGTCTGTGTGTGTGCGTGTTTGTGTCTGTACGCGCGCTTCTGTCTACCTATCTGTCTATAAACGTGGTATTTATTTTACCGGTTAGTTTTGTTATATGTTTAATTTATATGTTTAATTTCATTTAATTTATTTATCGATTTCTAAATTGTTTCTGTGTATATACCTACCTAGGTATCTGTTTGTGTGTGTCTGCGTGCGTGCGTGTGTGTGGGTGTGCACGTGTGCGGGTGTTGTTGTGCGTGTGTGTGTTGGGGTGTAGCAGGCGGATGTGCCACCACACGTATATTTATCAGATCACCGAAGACGGGTGCGCGTGCGCGCATAACTCCACACGTCAAAATAAAAAACTTTACAGGAGTGCTTAAATGAAGATTTTTCAATGTCACTTTTAAAGAGGTCACACCGCAGACTTGTGTAGATTTACCAATTATTGTGGAGGTTGGTCTTCAAATATGCACCAATTTCCCACGTCTATTCGTACAATTCAGTCAAGGTTTTTTTATCTACTGGGTTAATATCACGACCAAAAGTTAGTGGGCAGTTAGGGTGACCGTGGAACAGACAACCATGGAACTGGTAGACGGTGCGAGAGTCTTTGTCCCACCCATCTACCCTAATGCAACCAAAGCCATTTCCCTGCCGTTAATATGGGTTTTTAAAGACACATTCACATTTTCCATTTCATACTTTTGGTATCAGTTTTTCAAATTTCCACTTCATAATTTTTGTATAGGTTATCATATTTCCATTTCATAATTATTGCAGCACAAATTTCACATTTCCATTTCATACATTTGGTATCAGTTTTTCAAATTTCCACTTCATAATTTTTGTATCGGTTTTCATATTTCCATTTCATACATTTTACAACACAACATTCACACTTCCATTTTCGTAATTTTGGTATCGGTTTTCATATTTCCATTTCATACTTTTTGCAACACAACCTTCACATTTTCCATTTCATACATTTGGTATCAGTTTTTCAAATTTCCACTTCATAAATTTTGTATCGGTTTTCATATTTCCATTTCCTAATTTTTACAACACAACACTCACACTTCCATTTCTTAATTTTGGTATCAGTTGTCATATTTCCATTGGGTGTGTGTGTGTGTGTGTGTGCGTGTACTGTGGTTGTGTATATGTGCGTGCGTGCGCGAGTGAGCTGTAGGGGGGACACGGGATGGTGTTAGGAAACCAACTCGGTTCTGGCGATATTGGTTGATAACAACTGGAGTTGATGTAATGGTCAAACGTGTTACTGGGGGCAAGTAGTAGGACAGGTATCCGTGTTTGGTGTTGTGCGCTAACAGAGAGTTATTAGTTGAAAAAATAATCGATCTTTGACGCGTTGTCGATGTGAAGAAAAAAATTTGTGTGCGCCGCAAATGTTAGAGACATGACCAGGTCCAGCGGCGAGATGTGGGAATGAAGTGTTAGAAACGTCATTATACTAGGGCCAATACCTAGAGGTGGAAGTGCAGTGTTAGAAACTATACTAGGTCTAGCATCAAGAGGTGGGGAGTAACGTGTTAGAGACACGTGGATGTGTTGTAGTCTTGTTACAAACAACAAGTAACACAAATACAGAGATATAAAAAACAACATACTTTTTTTTGGTGGTGAGCTTGACGTGGTCTGCTTTCAACGGTTGATTTTTTTCAGAAGGATGGTCTTGGTCTCAGGCGGTTTTTGATGGTCCACTGGTTATAACGTGAGGTGATAGAAAGGTGCCCGTGAGGTGATATAAATGTACCCGTGAGATGATAGAAATATGCCTGTGAGATGATAGAAATGTGCCCGTGAGGTAATAGAAATGTGCTCGTGAGGTGATAGAAATGTGTCCATGAGGTGATAGAAATGTACCCATGAGGTGATAGAAATGTGCCTGTGAGGTGATCGAAATGTACCCGTGAGGTGATAGAAATGTGCCTATGAGGTGATAGAAATATACCCATGAGGTGATAGAAATGTGCCTGTGAGGTGATCGAAATGTACCCGTGAGGTGATAGAAATGTGCCCGCGAGGTGATAGAAATGTGCCCGTGAGGTGATAGAAATGTGACCACCGGTTTTGGTAGGAAACTTTAGATATGACTCACCAAAGTATTTTCGCACGTGTAATAAAGGCTGGCCTCGGTAAAAACTTACAGTTGCGGTCTTCAGCCCGCTGTCCAACGGTTTAAGCATTTCATCACTTCTTGTCATGTACACCCAGTTGGTGGGAACAATGGAAGCCACCTTCAACGAGGTATGAGCGCTAGTGTCTGTCGTTATCACACCACCTCTTCAGTAAAGTATGACCAACAGTGTCTGGGTGTGGGGGTGTGTGTGTGTGAGCGCTCGCGTGCGTGGTTGTGCGTCTGTGAGTGTGTGTGTGCGTGCGTGCATGTCTGTGTGTGGGTGTGGGTTGTGTTGCGGTGTGTTGTATTGTATTGTGTTATGTGTTGTTTATTTATACAACAGTTATACGTACATATTACAATATATATTTCACAAACAGTTATAACATGTGGAGGTGGGAGTGAAGTGTTAGAGACATGACCAGGTCCAGCGTCGAGAGGTGGGAGTGAAGTGTTAGAGACGTCACTATACCAGGGCCAGCAACTAGAGGTGGAAGGGGCGTGTTAGAAATTATACTAGGTCTAGCATCGAGAGGTTGGAGTGAAGTGTTAGAGACATGACCAGAGCCAGCAGCGAGAAGTGGGAGTGAAGTGTTAGAGACTTGACTAGGTCTAGCATCGAGTAATAAAATCTACTCACCCCAATGTCCATCTAGTGTTATGTAAATGACCCGTACACAGTCGAGGTTTCCAGCATAAAAAATAATATCAAAGGCCAGGTTGGACAAGGCCAAATAGACAGTTTTATTGAACACAACCGTAGAGATATATATCACAGGTAGACTAGATTATGGCACCAACTAGATACTCCTTAGCGTTACATGTTGCAATCGGGACAATGTCGAGGCCAGTTTCAACCATTTTAAGAAAACCCAACACGCACGTGTTTTATACCACTCGTTGTTAAACTCGATCGATGGTCTGCGCTCGCGAGGAAAACATTATCAAATGTAATCGATGAAGGAGTCATACTGTTTGTAGTCGGTTAGGGTGGGTGACGTCATCGCTAAATATAGACTATCGGAAACAAGTTTATGAATAATAAAATAATAATACAAGATCGAAAGAACATAAACTTGTTTCCTATAGTCTATATTTAGCGCTGTCGTCACCCACCCTAACCGACTACAAACAGTATGACTCATTCATCGATTACATTTGATAATGTTTTCCTCGCGAGCGCAGACCATCGATCGAGTTTAACAACGAGTGGTAAAAAACACGTGCGTGTTGGGTTTTCTTAAAATGGTTGAAACTGGCCTCGACATTGTCCCGATTGCAACCTGTAACACTAAGGAGTATCTAGTTGGCGCCATAATCTAGTCTGCCTGTGACATATATCTCTACGGTTGTGTTCAATAAAACTGTCTATTTGGCCTTGTCCAACCTGGCCTTTGATATTATTTTTTATGCTGGAAACCTCGACTGTGTACTTGTCATTTACATAACACTAGATGGACATTGGGGTGAGTAGATTTTATTACTCGATGCTAGACCTAGTCAAGTCTCTAACACTTCACTCCAACCTCTCGATGCTAGACCTAGTATAGTTTCTAACACGCCCCCTTCCACCTCTAGTTGCTGGCCCTAGTATAGTGACATCTCTAACACTTCACTCCCACCTCTCGACGCTGGACCTGGTCATGTCTCTAACACTTCACTCCCACCTCCAGATGTTATAACTGTTTGTAAAATATATATTGTAATATGTACGTATAACCGTTGTATAAATAAACAACACATAACACAATACAATACAACACACCGCAACACAAACCACACCCACACACACACGCGCACGCACACACACACTCACAGACGCACAACCACGCACGCAAACGCTCACACACACACACACGCACACACACCCACACACCCAGACACTCATGGTCATACTTTACTGAAGAGGTGGTGTGATAACGACAGACACTAGCGCTCATACCTCGTTGAAGGTGGCTTCTATTATTCCCACCAACTGGGTGTACATGACAAGAAGTGATGAAATGCTTAAACCGTTGGAGAGCGGGCTGAAGACCGCAACTGTAAGTTTTTACCGAGGCCAGCCTTTGTTACACGTGCGAAAATACTTTGGTGAGTCATATCTAAAGTTTCCTACCAAAACCGGTGGTCACATTTCTATCACCTCACGGGCACATTTCTATCACCCCACGTGTACATTTCTATCACCTCACAGGCATATTTCTATCACCTCACGGGTACATTTCTATCACCTCACGGGTGCATTTCTATCACCTCACCGGCACATTTCTATCACCTCACAGGCATATTTCTATCACCTCACGGGTACATGTCGATCACCTCACAGGCACATTTCTATCACCTCATGGGTACATTTCTATCACCTCACGAGCACATTTCTATCACCTCACGGGCACATTTCTATCATCTCACAGGCATATTTCTATCATCTCACGGGTACATTTCTATCATCTCATGGGCACCTTTCTATCACCTCACGTTATAACCAGTGGACCATCAAAAACCGTCTGAGACGAAGACCATCCTTCTGAAAAAAATCAACCGTTGAAAGCAGACCACGTCAAGCTCACCACCAAAAAAAAAAAAAAGTATGTTGTTTTTTATATCTCTGTATTTGTGTTACTTGTTGTTTGTAACAAGACTACAACACATCCACGTGTCTCTAACACGTTACTCCTGACCTCTCGATGCTAGACCTAGTATAGTTTCTAACGCTGCACTTCCACCTCTAGGTATTGGCCCTAGTATAGTGACGTCTCTAACACTTCATTCCCACATCTCGCCGCTGGACCTGGTCATGTCTCTAACATTTGCGGCGCACACCATTTTTTTTTTCACATCGACAACGCGTCAACGATCGATTAGTTTTTCAACTAATCAACTCTCTGTTAGCGCACAACACCAAACACGGATACCTGTCCTACTACTTGCCCCCAGTAACACGTTTGACCATTACATCAACTCCAGTTGTTATCAACCAATATCGCCAGAACCGAGTTGGTTTCCTAACACCATCCCGTGTCCCCCTACAGCTCACCCGCGCACGCACGCACATATACACAACCACAGTACACGCACACACACACACACACACCCAATGGAAATATGACAACTGATACCAAAATTAAGAAATGGAAGTGTGAGTGTTGTGTTGTAAAAATTAGGAAATGGAAATATGAAAACCGATACAAAAATTATGAAGTGGAAATTTGAAAAACTGATACCAAATGTATGAAATGGAAAATGTGAAGCTTGTGTTGCAAAAAGTATGAAATGGAAATATGAAAACCGATACCAAAATTACGAAAATGGAAGTGTGAGTGTTGTGTTGTAAAAAAGTATGAAATGGAAATATGAAAACCGATACAAAAATTATGAAGTGGAAATTTGAAAAACTGATACCAAATGTATGAAATGGAAATGTGAAGTTTGTGCTGCAATAATTATGAAATGGAAATATGAAAACTGATACCAAAATTAAGAAATGGAAGTGTGAATGTTGTGCTGCAATAATTATGAAATGGAAATATGATAACCTATACAAAAATTATGAAGTGGAAATTTGAAAAACTGATACCAAAAGTATGAAATGGAAAATGTGAATGTGTCTTTAAAAACCCAGTTCAACGGCAGGGAAATGGCTTTGGTTGCATTAGGGTAGATGGTTGGGACAAAGACTCTCGCACCGTCTACCAGTTCCATGGTTGTCTGTACCACGGTCACCCTAACTGCCCACTAACCACTGGTCGTGATATTAACCAAGTAGATATAAAAAACCCTTGACTGAATTGTACGAATAGACGTGAGAAATTGGTGCATAATTGAAGACTAACCTCTACAATAATTGGTCAATCTACACAAGTCTGCGGTGTGACCTCTTTAAAAGTGACATTGAAAAATCAACATCTAAGCACTCCTGTAAAGTGTTTTATTTTGACGTGTGGAGTTATGCGCGCATGCGCACCCGTCTTCGGCGATCTGATAAATATACATCTAGCGTTTATACAGCGTCGAGCTGGCCCCTAAATATTATAGAAATAATGGCTTAACAACACTATGTAAAACACTACAGATAACCAATAGTGCTTGTACATTGTGAAAAGGACTATCAAACCAAGAAAGCTAACACCAATTAGTTGTAATTCACACCAATACCTGCACACAAACCACCAGACAAACTAAAATCAATACCATACATACACGCGCGCGCGGGCACACATACACACCCAACACACCCAAGAGTCGTCACCCCGCCAGAAAAAAAGTCAATGCTCTCTCCCTTAAAAAAATATCCTTAGTAACCTACTAACCCGCCATTATCGTTTTTTATGTTTCCGCCATTTCATACAAGGCCTAGTATAGTCAAGTGTCTAACACTTCACTCCCACCTCTAGATGCTGGTCCTAGTATAGGTAAGTCTCTAACACTTCAATACCACCTCTCGATTGTAGCACACCCGCCTGCTACACCCGAACACACACACGCGCAACCACACCCGCACACGCGCACACCCACAGACACACGCACGCACGCAGACACACGCACGCACGCAGACACACACACGCACACAAACAGATACCTAGTTAGGTATATACACAGACACAATTTAGAAATCGATAAATAAATTAAATGAAATTAAACATATAAATTAAACATATAACAAAACTAACCGGTAAAATAAATGCCAGGCTTATAGACAGATAGGTAAAGAGAAGCGCGCGTACAGACACCCACACACGCACACACACAGACGCGCGCACGCACATACACACAACCACACGCACACACACACAACCAGACACACGCACACCTCTAGATGCTGGTCCTAGTATAGGCAAGTCTCTAACACTTCACTCCTACCTCTAGGCGCTGACCCTAGTATAGTGACACGTCTCTTTCACTCCCACCTCTAGAACTCTAACACTTCACTCGCACCTCTAGATGTTAAACGTAGTATAGGCAGGTCTCTAACACTTCACTACCACTTCTAGATGCTAGACCTGGTATAGTCTCTAACACTTCACTCACACCTCTCGACGTTGGTCCTAGTCAAGTCTCTAACACTTCACTCTCACCTCGTGATGCTGGTCCTAGTATAGTGACGTCTCTAACACTTCACTCCCACCTCTCAATGCTGGCCCATTCGCCTGCTACACCAAATTACACACATGCGTCGTCACTCGCGCCAGCACAAAAAGACTCCACTCGCTTCAAAAACCCCCTGAGTTACCTACTAACCAACCATTATCGATTTTTTTTCCGTCATATATTTTTTTTAGTATATTGTATGTATATATGTATAAACAAACACACCAACACACTTCACAACAATCCCCCCTAACCTACAACCGCCAGCTACAGCCCAACATGCATCGTCGCCCACGTCAGCGCAAAAAGGCTCCATTCGCTTCAAAAACCCCCTTAGTAACCTAATCCAACATTATCGATTTTTTTCCGTCGTTATCGATTTTTATATTTTTTTATATATATTGTATGTATATATGTATAAACAAACACACCAACACACTACCAGTCCAATACAACAACACACAAAAATCGCCCCTAACCTACACCCGCCGGCTACACCCCAAAATGTACACACCCATGCGCCTTCACCCTCGCCAGCCACAAAAACCTCCACTCGCTTAAAAAAACCCCTTAGTAACCTACTACCCCGCCATTATCGATTTTTTATATTTTCCGTCATTATAGATTTATATATTTTTTATATATATTGTATGTATATATGTATAAACAAACACACCAACACACTACCAGTCCAATACAACAACACACAACACCAAGCAAACCAAATGCAATACCACCCACACCACACCGCTTATACATTGTAACCGTATGGCCGGCACGCCCGTAGTAGTGAGGATAGACATCACCCTATAGCACACATAGACCAACTAACACCTCTTTGTCAATAAGTATATAAAACAATATTATACAATGCCACTATATGATAATGTTATATAAAAAATAAAATATATTAACTAAACTCTTTGTTACCTATGCTGTCTATAACTATCGTATAACTGTTGTAATATATGTATAACTAACTGTTGTAATATATATATATATATATATATATATATATATATATATATATATATATATATATATATATATGTATGTCTAAATGTTGTAAATATATGTCTAAATATATGTATAACATGTAATACACAACACACAACAACACACTATCAGGACGCAAGCTGATCGTCAGAGGAAGTCACCCCGGCTAAAATATATTGCTATATAAAAGTCATGCTGCGCCGCCTGACGCGCGCGCAGCCTGAAATCGATCGGAGTATTTTGCTATATAAAAATTCACGCGCCGCCTGAAATCTAACCGTTTTGCCCCTACACTACTACTCAGGTGTCTAAAACGATAACTGCCAGAGCTCATGAAGTGCTTCAGGGCAGATTTCCTAGTCAGGGACAACTGCAGGCATTGCCGCATGCTCCGTAGATGGTAACAAATTAATATCTTTTAAATGCTTTCTTTAAACATGAGATTTCACGCCCAAACAAGAGATGCCCCCTTTCTAATATTTTCAAATATAAGATATCCTTTTCAAATATGAAATACAACTTTCCCTTGTGAAATACCACTTTCACTTATGAAATACCACTTTCATTTATGAAATACCACTTTCACATGAAATACCACTTTCACTTATGAAATACCACTTTCACTTATAAAATACCACTTTCACTTATGAAATACCACTTTTACTTATGAAATGCCACTTCTAGATATGAAAAAAATTACTTTCAAATATGAGATGCTGTTTTCAAGAATGAAATGCCATCTTCTTTAATACGAATAGTCATCAGGCATAATTATAAAATGTCATTTTCACAAATGTTCTGTCACTTTCTCAATATGATAAGTTCGTACATATTTATTTTGTTGTTGTTTTTTACTCTTATTTTGCAGGTACAGAAAACCGCGAAGATTTTAGCTCACAGTTTGCAGAAACCACATAGTAGTCGTGAAACCAAGATGCTTAATACTATAATGTTAATGATCGGTGAGTTGTACCGTTCGAGCGATTTTTCTTTCTTAGATCTTGGCACTGAAGCAACGACAAAACCTGTAACTGTTAGTTCCATACATTGTTGTTATGGTCCCTACATTATTAGCGACAATCCGAAAGTAGTTAGGACCTGAAACGTTAAAGGGCTCTGAAATGGTAATTTAGAAAGAAGGACGACATTGCATGTTAGAAGCTAGATGCCTTAGAACCTGAATTAAAACACTTCACGCAGAAGACAAGAGATAGAAATATTAGGAATTGCATACTTAAAAGAAAAAAAAGGTTGTAACACCAAGGAGATCCACAATATTTATGTGCTGGTGTGGAATAGACATGATGGGAAAAACAAACCATAGCACACTTCTATATGGCTGTGAGACATGGACAACCTATGTTAAGCAAGAAGAAAGTAAGGCTCGAGGGGTAGGGCAGGAGTGTGTAAGGGATAGTACCTCACGGTGAGAGGCAGCCACATCCCTTTTGGGATGGCCTGGATCCTATTTGGTTACCCCGCTTCTGCCAAGCTCACGTATGGCTCCTAGAGTCTGCTTGTGTACGGCAGCGCCACCCCCCGGGCAACGGCTTTGGCTAGCCGGCTAAACTACGCTGAGCAAAGTAAAGAAGTGAGTCCCCCCTCATTAGTACACACAGCTGCTGGCGGAAGAGATAGATGATCGATATATTCGACAACGACTTTGAAGGCAGGAGCTGGCTCAGCCTGGTATCTGGCTTCAGGGCGCACCAGGGACCAAAGTTGGTAAGCGGCCAGAACCGTTCAGAAAGCAATGGCAAACTACTGAATGAATATTGCCAAGAAATCATGACAGCCAAGAATGATGAATCTCGAAACTCAAAGATCTGATGAAGAGGCCCCCAGGACAGGCAGATCGTCTATGCGAACTGTGGAAGAGAACGATGCCAGAGCAAGGACAAGTAATGGTGATGACGGCCAAAAACCTGACTGTGTTACTGCGGAAAGCCCTGACATCGGACTAAAGAAAAAATTAAGAATAGGCACGTGGAATGTAAGAAGCCTACATCAGTGAAAACTGTGTATGATTAGTAAAGAAATGGAAAGAACCAAAACAGACATACTGGGCATTTCGGAACATAGATGGGCCAGACAAGGTCATTTTATAACTGAAACATGAGAGACCTTCATATACTCAGGAAAGGAAAGGGCGGTCATAGCGGGGTTGGTTTCCTCCTGACAAAGAAAGCATCTATAGCACTACTTGGATACAATCCAATCAGTGATCGACTTCTCATGATTAGACTCAAGAGAAAGAAAAGGAACATCACAATTTTACAAGTTTATGCACCCACATCTGCAGCAGATGATGATGAAATTGAGGAATTTTACAACAGTTTACAAGAGACTTTAGGGAAAGTGGAAAAAAGGGATATCATGATAATCATGGGCGACTTTAACGCGAAAGTTGGCATCGAAAGAACAGAGGAAGAGAAAAAGGTGCGTGGTCCATTCGGTATAGGACATAGAAACGAAAGAGGAGGAAACTAATCGATTTCTGTTTAGAAAACAACCTCTCCATTACAAATACCCTATTTAGACAACATCCCAGAAGGCTTTATACATGGACCTCACCAGATGGCAACAGCAGGAATCAAATAGATTACATCTTGATACAACAAAGATGGAGGTCAGGTATATCATCTACAAAGACACCCACAGGAGCAGATTGTGATTCAGATCATGAGCTACTAATTGCAGATTTTAAGTTAAAATTGAAAAAAAGTGATGAAAGGTGTTCGACCTCTCCGTCTCGATGTAAGCGCCATACCACCTGAATATAACATAGAAGTACAAAACAAATTCCAAACACTGATGGCTGTACAAGTGGATATGACACCGGATGAGCTAGCCACACATGCGAGAGATATTCTCATCACATTAGCAGAAAACATGATTCCTAGAAAAGTGCATAAGAAGCAGATATACATCACGGAGGAAACATTGAGGCTCATAGAGGAAAGAAGAAAGTTGAAGCAAACAGGTAGAACGGAACAGTGACAAATACAAAAACTGCACAAGAAACATCAGGAGAGAGATTAGGAAAGACATGAAACATCAGGAGAGAGATTAGGAAAGACAAGAAACATCAGGAGAGAGATTAGGAAAGACAAGAAACATCAGGAGAGAGATTAGGAAAGACAAGAAACATCAGGAGAGAGATTAGGAAAGACAAGAAACATCAGGAGAGAGATTAGGAAAGACAAGAAACATCAGGAGAGAGATTAGGAAAGACAAGAAACATCAGGAGAGAGATTAGGAAAGACAAGAAACATCAGGAGAGAGATTAGGAAAGACAAGAAACATCAGGAGAGAGATTAGGAAAGACAAGAAACAGTACATAACGAATACCTGCAATAGAATAGAAGAGCTGCAATTTCAGGGAAAGGATAGGGATATGTTCAAGGAAATCAGAACGCTAACAGATGATTTTAGACCATCATTATATGTAATCTGTGATAAAAATGGTAACATATTAACAGAAAGCAAGGATATATTGGAGAGATGGAAGGAGTACTGTAGAGAAATGTATAAAGATGGCTCTCTCTCTTCACTTTCAATGACGATTGAAAGTGAAGAGAGAGAGCCAGAACCTATGTTAGATGAAGTACGTGCAACAATCAAAAGCCTGAAGAAAGGGAAATCACCAGGATGCGATGATATACCAACTGAACTAATCCAAGCAGGAGGAGAGGCCAGTGTCCTCGTTTATCATGCACTATGTGTGAAGATCTGGAACAGTGCAATCTGGCCCAAAGCATGGAAAAGATCTGTGTATATCCCTCTCCCAAAGAAAGGCAATTTAAAACTGTGTACCAACTATCGTACAATTGCTTTAATAAGTCATGCCAGCAAAATCCTCTTGCGGATTATCATGAAGGGGATAGAAAGAAAGTTAGAACATGAAATACATGAAGTACAGGCGGGTTTTAGACAACGCAGAGGTACGAGAGATCACATCTTTAATGTGAGAAACATCCTCGAGAAATGCATAGAATACAATGTAGATCTTCATGCCTGTTTTGAAGATTACACCAAGGCCTTCGACTGCGTACAAAATCAGAAATTGTGGAACATCATGAGAGACATGGGGTTTCCGGCGCATTTGATCCATCTAATTGAAACACTATACCATAAACAACAAGCAGCTGTCAGAGCAGCGAGGGAAACATCAGGATGGTTTGAGGTGAAAAGGGGAGTAAGATAGGGTTGCATCCTCTCTCCATACTTGTTTAACATCTATGCAGAAAATATAATGAGAAATGTTCGGAGTGACCAAGAATGTGAACATTGCGATCCGTTCACAATTGGTGGAAATGCGATCCCAGAGCTCAGGTACGCAGATGACACAGTTATTCTTTCAAACAGTGACAAGGGACTAGAACAGTTAATCCTGTCTGTCAAAAGACACAGTGAGGATCAGAACCTTTTTCTGAACAAAAAAAAAAAACAAAAAAAAAACAATGATAATGTCCACAGACAAAACAAGATGCCAACCAAAAATTACCATCAATGATGAGGAAATTGAAAATGTCACAAATTTTGAATATCTTGGCTCCATAATTAACAACAATGGAGACTGCTCAAAAGAGGTCAGAAGGAGACTGGCCATAGCAAAGCAGAGGTTAAATAAAATGAAGAACCTATGGCATAACACCAGCAAATTAATAACAGTAATACTTCTGAGAACGTGCATCTTTCCGGTTGTAACATATGAATGTGAATCATGGACCATTACTCAAACATTAAAGAAAAAAATCGAATCTTTCGAAGCAAAGTGTTACAGAAAAATTATCAGAATATCTTGGACCAAAAAGAAGAAAAATATATACATCCTACACGACCTGAACATCGAGAAAAACTGGCTCATAAACAATATCATGTCCCGGAAACTGAAATATTTTGTCCACATTAAACGTCATAGTGGCTTAGAGAGAGTAGTGATGGAGGGTATGGTACCTAGAAGGCGAGGCAGGGGCCGACCAAGACGACGGTGGACACATAACATTGAAGACACCTTGAACATGACAGTGGAGGAGGCAGGAGGGTTGGCTAGAGATCGAGAGTCTTTCAAGCGGGCTGTGATAAGAGCGACGTTCTGCAAAGGACATGCTACATGATGATGAAGTAAGGCTCAATACCTTCCATCTACGTAGTCTACACCACATCCTCGGTAGGCCTATTTCGTGGAAGGACAAAGCGACAAATGTCGAGATACAGCCACGTACTGGCCTTCAAAGCATGTGTACACTGCTTACTATTTTGTCTCGACAGACAGACAGATACACACACACACGCACACACACACATATATATATACACACACACACACATAATATACTTTCTAACAAAAGAAACTTGTCACATCTTGTATGTTGTTCTCAATAAATGCGCATCGAGAAATTAATAAAGCAAACAGGGCAGTTAGATAAGGGATTTATGTCCTGAAATGTCACGGCGTATTTCTAGGCCGTATTTCTATGTTGTTAGATGGTCCAAAACCGTCCTGATAGTCATGTGATCATTAGAGTCATGTGACTAGCGGAAGTAATGGAATGCGCAAGTCTGGCGCGATTTTAGTCAGTGGAGATTTGACTGCCATCCAAGGGCGGAGTTAGTTTTCTGGTATGCCAGCTTCGGCTGTCAGTGATATCTAAGAGTGACGCTGTGCCCGCCATTTGAGCTTTATTCCTAACGTTAGCTATTTCTGCTATTAGGGATTCCAGGGAAGTGTTTATTTATTTAGCGTTGAGTTTGGTACATGCTAAGTTACCGTCGTGCATTTTCATAGTCAGTGTTACTATGTAGGTTTTTCCCGCGTGAGGGCGTGATGTTCATTTTAGGATTGTGGTAGCCAGATTACCCGTTCTGTAGATTGATATTAGTACATGCATTCCCTGTTGTGGCATGTATTTAGTCGTAATGTTGTATTTTCATCAGACCATGTGTCGTGATGTGTTTAATTGAATAAACGGGATGTAAGCTGTTTCATGAGCGTTAGTCATATGTCACCCACTGTTGTTGTGTCATGCCTCTGGCAATACGAGGCTATGTGTGGTTCTTGATATACGTTATTTAGGACAACAGTAGTATAGCCTTAGCAGTGAAAGGGAAGGTAGCTAGCACCTCATTTCTCTCTACACCTTAGCTAGCATATACAGGCTTGTGTGATATTAGGTTACAAAGCAAAAATGTAGTAATCGAGTATCACGTGGTCGTACCTTAAAGAAGCGTGGTGTCCAAAACAAATGTCACAACTCGGTAACGAATGTGACCACCATGGACTTGCACCACTGTACTGTAGGAGCGTCTCGTGGAGAGTTCCAAACATCTGATCTGGTCTTCTGGGAAGTTGTTCCATGCTTCAGTAAGCGCTGTAAGGATGTTCACATTAGCTGCTGCATTGAGGTAGTTTAGGGCTGCTACTGCTCTGTGAAGCGAGGCATTGTTCTGCATGTAAATTAGGCCCGGTTCTTGTTGGTGAAAGAACGACAGAGCCTGCGGCTGCAGTACGTCACGGATGTAGCGATTGGCGGTCAAAGTTCCTTCAGTTCTGACAAGATTTGTTCTGTGCACACTAGTAATAGCTCCCCCCCCCCCCTCAACCCCAACCCCCCCCCCCCCCCCCCCAACCATAACGCTTTCTCTATCAAAACTGGCTGCCTCCTGAATGCACTTAGAAGAATACCTTTCACCGCTCCTGTGATGTACCCGGATCCTGCAACTGATTGTCAGATAGCTTAGCTACGATTTCCTTCAGTCAATCGTGGCATGGTGAAATTAAGATACAGTCAACACTAAATGCTGTTTTCTGGCAAGCGCAATCACCAAAGCAGAGGAATCATTCGTTAAAACTCTCACATCACAGACGTGGGGCACGTGGTACTCGAAAAACCCATACTGCATGTGGCGCACGTGCTGCACGCACCGGTTGTTATTACGGCTTGTACACAGTGCACTAATTGCTCGTACTTCCTGGCAACCTGCCCATCTGTATTTTACCATCTTTTATGCAATGAGCTCGAAAAATGTACAATTCTATACCATGCAAAGCCAGAGTTTCTTTCCTGTTTTATCTGTTAAGTGTTTTGTTGATACTCTTCTGAGCAACTGTTGCTTGACTTTTCACTATCATCTCTCTTTATTTCCATTAATTTCTCTTTCTGCGTTTCTTTCTATTATCACAATATTCCAAAAAACATTCTCATTTGACTTCTTACAAAACACATGTCTATGCACTCCTCAAACAAGGCTACGCCCTTGCTCCGTCTCTCATCGGGATCTTCTTTGCCTTGCTCGTGAAACATACATTCCGAGATGCAACTGAAGGAATATGACTTCACGCTAGATCAGATGGCCGACTGTTTAATCTTACAAGGCTTAAGGCAAAAACAAAAATCAGAAGGATCACTATAAGAAACTTGTTATTCCCTGATGACGCTGCAATCGTCACTCAAAATCAACAGGAGATTCAGAGCTTGATGAATCGCTTCACTCAAGCATACAAGAACTTTGGCCTCACAATAAGTCTAAAGAAAACAAATGTGCTGGGTCAGGATGTGGGTGTTGCATCAGTTATCACTATCGATAACTATGAATTGGCAGTGGGGCACCACTTCACATACCTGGTGTCTACAATCAACGATAAATTGTTCCTGGAAACAGAAATCAACAGCCGCATCGGCAATGGTACAGCCATCTTTGCCCGCCTCACAACGCGTGTTTAGGGAACTTCCAAACTTAGAACAAAGACCAAAGTTACGGTATATAACCAGCACACTTCTATATGGCTACGTCACCAGCACACTTCTATATGGCTACGTCACCAGCACACTTCTATATGGCTGCCAGACCTGGACAACCTTTGCAAAGCAAGAAGGAAGGCTCAATACCTTCAATCTACGGTGTCTACGCCACATCCTTGGCATTTCGTGGAAGGACAAAGTTACACATGCCGAGGTGCTGTGACGTGCTGACCTTCAAAGCATGTATACACCGCTTAGACAGCGCAGCCTACGCTGGCTTAGCAATGTCCGCCGCATGGAAAATTGGTCGTATCCCGAAAGACATCTTCTATGGACAACCGGCAGATGGCAAAAGAACAGTTGGGCAAACGCAGCTGATGTTCAAAAATGTGTGCAAGACAGACATGAGGGCACTGGACATAAATCCAGCAACCTGGGAGGATGAAGCTGCCGATCGATCCAAAGTGGCGATTTTCTCTACGGCGCTACCTCAGATTGGGGGAAGAAAAGAAGCTCTCACAACATCACAAGAGAAAAGAAAATATCGAAAGGAACACCAGGAAAAGAAGCAGCTAAGGGATGTCACATTCCAACAGTCAGTTATGACTCACGGGCCTATTATTATGTAATCCAAACCAGACACGCGCCAGTGGTACACGACATAGAAGAAGACACTAGTGATGGATAGGACACACAAGAGAGAAGCTGTTGATATATAGGATAGAAGGATTTCGTGTTTGGGAAATTGTAAGCGAGTTGCAGACAAACAAAAATTACACAGAGAAGAGAGCTAGAGACTGAAATGAAAGAAAAATAAAATACATGCAATGACCTTGAGCAGACAGCACAGGACACAAGGACTTGGCATACATTTATTGAATTCCTAAGCTACTTGTAAAGCCGAAGGATACCAATGATAAAGATAATGGCGAAAGGTAATTTATATCGCTGTTACTATCCTAGGGAATACGTGTAAGAGACTATTTCTATATTAAGTCTCAACTTTATAAGGTCAGGTGATCCGCGTCGTATCTTGCTGCCTTTGCGGTGCCTAACTCAAAAGTCATATTAAGTACATATTTTACATTTAGGTAGACTGGAGCAATTCACTTTGGAACACGATCCTTTGCTTTAAGAAAATTGAGGAGGACAGCAGTAATACGGTGGTAAATAGTAGAGTGGAAGGGACACAATCTAATATGTCTTGCTAGGACAAAAGACGCGGAAAAAAATCTATGTTGCGACCCCAAGTCAGGGACAGAACAGGAAAAACAGAAATAAATGAAAGTAAGATCTAAGTAGAAAACATAAAAATAAAAGCGAAAACTCCCTGATTAGGATCCCGTGGCTGGACCAAAATGGCTGCTGCTGCGATCGGAAGTGGAGAAAAAATGTTTGCTATCAACGGATTTTCTGAATGTGTCCTTTCTATTCCTTGCGTCTTCTGCTGATCTCTTGTTGACCGACATTTGCTTGGTTCTTGTTATCAGTTCCTGTCGTGCTTGAATAAGAACATTCAGGCACTTGTTATTTTAGATCTCATTCTTAACTTATCCCCTCCAATTCTTTTTCTCTGTAATTGCTACAGCAAGCGTTATTTTTGCATTTAGTATGTCACTCTTACGTTAGACAGGCTACATTCCCAGGGACCAGAAAACTGGGCCAACGAACGATAAGCTTTCAGGGAAATCTTAACAATGTAAATAGAAACACACTATATAATATACATGATTGTTGCAACTTTTGAATGACAGGTTGTCTGATATTGTTTTGAAATAAGTTTCGTTCCAGTGACAACTCCTATGCCAGGGCACAGGAGAGACCACTTAAGCCATCCGCCTGTATTTACCTTCCAATTTGGCTTATACAGCAGTTGTTGGATTATTTGATAAGCCTATTACCAGCTTTCAACTGCCAGTAGATGTCTGTTCTGGATCTACAACGTGGAGTATTTTACATGTAGGACCCATGCTCCAGCTGCTTCGACCCTAGAGAGAGCCGTGAATCACTTCAAGTTACACCTAACACCTGGATCGTCCGTCAGTTTTGACCCTTCCCACATACACGCGCAGTCGCATTTGACTGGCCTGCGACAACTGGTTATATTACGCCCGTGTTGCGTACATGACCAGAATTCACCTCGATAACCCTTGTATTTCCGGGTTCCCTAACGACTGTATTACCAACCAGATATTATATCTTCTTTCTGTGTGAATAGTGTTCAGCTCTGAAGTCTAACCATAGAGGTTCATTTTCGTGGATTTATCTTAAGACTTTAACTCTACAGAAAGGAAGGGAGAGAAAGTCCTCCCTCATTCAGAACCCGAGTACAAACATTGGAAAAGTGGAGTAGTTACACCAAGACACAGGGACACAGAGATTTAGAAGGAAAATTTCCCTCATTCAGAACCCAAGTACATACAGTGGAAAAGTGGAGTAGTTACACCAAGACATAGGAACACAGAGACTCGGGTGGAATTTATTTAGGTTGGGTTCTTGGTCTTCCTGGGAGAAGAGATATTTGTACTCTGCATTTACTGCATAACCACATCATCGTCGTGTCGCCATAGAAACTGGGGACTTTCGATGAGGAGCAAAAATTGCACTAGTGTATCATCGCTCGACAAAGAAAAAGTGCGTAAAAATTGGTGTGCATGAGCCCTCACCCGATGTACAAATCATGAAAACTTGAAAGTTTTTGTTAAAACCACTTGTTATCAGGGAACACTCTTTGAAAACAATCCACGCACTTTCACACGAAATGTTGTCATCAAAGAACTTTTAAATTGAATCTAAAATAACATAATTCTCGCCGTGTGTACGTTGGTCACAGCTGAGGAATACAACCGTGTTGTAAAATTGTATTGTTTCCATTATATATACTCTCTCGAAAATAGTTACAATCAACAAAGAAAAGCGTTCAAACGGCGGTGTTCATGAACAGTTTGATTACACTGTATAATGGAAAGAAACCAAAAACACTCTAAGAATGTACTTCTATCTGCTCATCCGGGAACGGAAACAGCACACTATAATTAAAAACCCGTCAATTTTGACGTGTTATTGCTAGTAAAATTCA
This sequence comes from Oreohelix idahoensis, assembly GCA_024509875.1. Lineage (NCBI taxonomy): Eukaryota > Metazoa > Mollusca > Gastropoda > Stylommatophora > Oreohelicidae > Oreohelix > Oreohelix idahoensis. Next base: position 185,082 of record JAMPIV010004270.1, on the reverse strand, counting down.
TAATACAAAATGTAGTAACTCATAAATCATAGTAAAAGTCCATAACTTTCCGATACATATTTGACATAAGCTACGTCACATAAATTAATAATATAAGCTTTTTATTCAACATAGATCATATTTGTCTTTTTATATAAATACAAATATAAGACATAATCTGGTAGATCTCTAGGTGAAAGACTGGAAAATAGAAAGTTTAACGTAGGTGCAGCTCGGACTACAATCTGCCACATTCACATAAAAGCGCGGTATACCTCAGCATTAAAGATACTGTCATCGCACTCACAACGAGAACCCGGCAGTTAGCTTACTACAATCACTTTATTCGGCAACTGTATGGAGTAGAAAGTGAGGTTTTCTCTTGTGACCGTTGGTGATGGTTGTCTACTATACCCTACTATGTCTTGTTTTGATCGTATAGTGGATTCGGATCACTACCCTGAACAGTTGTTGTTGTTGTTGTTATTGATCCAGCGGCACTTGGGCTCTCGCCCTTCGGCCCAATGCCATGTAGTGATATCTGCATGTTTTCGCAAGTTGTTCTGTATCTCCGTACAAGGTGTTCCACTTATCTGGTCTGGGAGGAAGAAGCATTTTTCTAACATCGTTGAGTGCTGGGCACTCAAAGAGGTGGTGGTCAACAGTTTCATGGGGGTAGTTACATAGCTGGCACCCTGGAGGGTGTTGTGGTTGGATTCTGTTCAAGTGGTTGTTGAGTGGTATATGTTGTGTTCTGAGTCGAAAAATGATGCTTTGGTCCCTCCTTGTGAGATGGTTGATGTTGTCGTTAGGATCAGGACCAGCCATATGTCTGTAAACTTCTCTTCCAGTGTTTCCCATGGCCCATCTGTTCAGCCAAGTTTCTTTGTTTATTGTTCGTATGAGTGTTTTGGCTGTTTGGAGAGTTGTTGCTGTGAGTGGTTGTTCTTGTTTTGTTTCTTTCTTTGCCAATCTGTCTGCTCTGTCATTACCTGGTGTATTTGAGTGGCCAGGGATCCACTGCATAACTATTCTGATGCCATAGGAAGTGATAAGCTGGTCAGCGTCCTGGATTAGTTTGGCTAATTCAGTTTTACAATGTCCACTGCCTTCCAGAGCTTGTAGGGCAGACAACGAGTCAGTAAAAATGACAATGTTTTGAGCCTTTGGGGGAAAGGCATCAAATACGGTCTTCAGATGGTATACAGCTGTTTCCAGTGCAATGGTTTCAGCTTCATAGTTGGAGCAAAACTCCCCGCATGCATCAAACAGCTCGTCGGAGGATCCGTCTGGATAACATATGTAAACTCCGTAACCTGCTTTGATGGTGGCCTTAAATGCAGATCCGTCAGTATAGACATGTAACCATTCTTCAGGGTAGGCATCAACGGTTCTTTGTGATGCACTCATCAGACTGACTGGGTCGGCCTGTTTGGTTGTTCCATCTACTAATTTCATCTGTACTTCTGGTGTTTTTAAGTGGGTATGTGGTGGTAAATTCCTTACTACTTTCTGTATTTCTTGTCTTCTTTCTGGGAGGTGGTATCCATCTTGTATTTCATGGACATGGTGCAAGACTGACTTGTGCTTTATTCTTTGCTTGTGTGCCCAGTTTTCTACAAGGTACCTGTTAGGGTGGTTTCGGTTCATTCTCTTACATCTTTCATAAACTTCTAAAGCAGCTTTATCTCTCCGTAAACTGGGGGGTTCCATATTTGTGTGTATTTCACATGCAGCAGTTGGCGTTGATCTCATAGCTCCACTGATTAGCCGAAGGGCATTGCTTTGCACTCTGTCGAGAGACTCCAGGTTTGTATTGGAGCAAGTAGTAAGCAGTGAGTTATTATATTCTATCACAGAAGGACATAGCCAAGGTACAAGCCTCTCAGAGTATCCCTGTCTGATCCCCATGTAGTGCCAGCAAGCCTCTTCAATAGTTGTAATCGCCTCAGGGCTTTGTTCTTTATATTCTCAATATTGTTCTTGAGGTTGAGCTGCCGATCAAGTGTGACTCCAAGATATGTGGGATGTTCTTCTTTTGTCACTTGTTGTTTGTCTAGCCACAGACTGATATTCTTCTTGGCTACTTTATGGCTTTTGGTGAAGATAGTGTACACAGTCTTTGTATAGTTGACCTTTAATTTCCATGTTTTGCAGTACTCATGTAGTCTTCTAAGGTCTCCGTTTAGTCTTTGAGCTCCGCTTTCTAGATTCTCATGACTCTGCCATATCACCAGGTCATCAGCGTACAGAGCTTTTTCAGCTTTGATCTGGTCTGCTAAGTCATTGATGTAGATGAGAAATAGAGTGCAGCTCAATGAGGAGCCTTGTGGTAAGCCCTCCTCTAAGACTTCTTTAGATGAGATTGCATTGTTAATCTTTGTCTGTATTGTTCGATCAACCAAAAAATATTTTATCCAGTTGTATAACCTGCCATGTATTCCCATGCCAATCATCTTCATCAGGAGGCCTTTTCTCCATACACGGTCATAGGCCTGCTGGAGGTCGAAGAAGATGGCCACAGTATGTTTCTTACTCTGGAAGCCATCATGAATTCTCTGCGTCAAACGGAAAAGCTGGTCTTCTGTGCAGCTGCTCGTTCTGAAGCCTGCCTGTTCATGACATAGAATACTGGAGCTCTCAAGGAACCAATAGAGACGTGTGTTTATCATTCTTTCAGCAATTTTCCCCAGGCATGATGTTAAAGATATCGGACGGTAGCTTTTGGGTTCATCTGGGGGTTTGTTGGTTTTTAAAATGGGGACAATATGTGCATTCCTCCAGGCTTTTGGAAGTTTGCCTGATCTCCATGTCTTATTGATCAGCTTGAGGATTGCTTCTCTCCCAGATGAGCCCAGGTGGAGTAGCATTTCATTGTGGATCTTGTCCGGCCCTGGGGACTTTCTAGGTTTTAATTTCTTCAGGGCTTGCTCTAACTCCTTCATGCTGAAATCTTCTTCGAAGAGGGAAGCATTGACCGTTGAGGCTTTCTCTTGTTTCCTTAACTGGTGTAGTTGTTTCCTGTCCAGCTCTGTGAGTTTACCTGCTCTATTCACATTGGCAAAGTAACGGTTGAAGTGTTCTGCTTTCTTTTGGTCTTCAGCGATTGTCTTCCTTCCATCTATCACTGGCTTTGGATTCATCCTTCTACTTTCTCCAGAAAGATTATTAACTAGTGCCCATGCTTTATTTCCATTCTGTCTGAGATCTAAGTTGGAGCACGTTTCTGTCCATTTATCTTTTTTGGCCTTCTTGACTGTAAGTTTTACTCTGGCACATGCCTTATTGTACAGAATCTTTGCCTCTTGTGAACGTGTGGTCTCAAGTGTTGTTCTGGCTTTGTTTCTTTCAGATATAGTAGTTTGTATTTCTTTGTTCCAGAATGGTTTATATAGCTTCTGGCTGCCCCTTGGGATGGACTGCACTGCTGCATTCAAGATTGATTTTGTTAGTTCTTCACTGAATGTTTCGACACAGTTGGTATCAATGTTTTCTAGGAGGCAATCCAATGTTTCCTGGAATAGTCTCCAATTTGCTTTTCGAAAATTCCAGCGAGTTCTCTGCTTGAAACATGCTTTACTAGGGGTTCCTATAGTGGAGAGGATTGGTTTGTGATCACTTCCAATGTCATCCAGAACCTGAGAATGACTAAAAATCTATCAAATCAGATGAGCAGATGGTCAAGTCAGGTCGGCTGAGAGAGAGGTGAGCCCTGTGCAGCAAAGTTGGTGGGGACTCTGTATCCTGTAATACTGTCAGGTTAGTTGTTTCACAGGTCTCTTCAATGTACTTTCCTGTGTTGTTGTAATCAGGGTAACCCCAACGGGGTGAGTGTCCGTTGAAGTCCCCTACAAGAAGGGTTTTGTGATACTGTGTCTTGTATAGTTCTGGTATGTTGCATGTTGTCTGAGGTGGGCTGTACACATTGTATATAGTATATTTGCCTCCATTGTGCCAGATATTGACTTTTTGTACATCTGTGGGATGGGCTGTTGTTAGCTGAGTGACATCTCCTTGTATGTCATTTCTGATGTAGGTTACTATGCCACGGCAACCAATGCACTTACAGGCGTAACTAGTGTATCCGGACAGGTGCAGGTCAAAATCTTTGTGTAAAGTTTCTTGTAGAGCAGCCACATGTACCCTGTGACTGTCTAGCAGTTTGGCAAGTTCAAGCTTTTTATTTCTTATACCACAGATGTTTAGCTGCAGAATATTAAGTGTCGGTGTGTTTTTCCCTGTGTGATCTGGTTTCTTTTTGCTCTCCCTCTTCTTGGGGAGTATGTCTTTAGGGTTTTTTCCAGTAATCAATTTTTCGCACATCACAGCCTGGTTACTCACTGTCTGGCGCGGACCTTGATAACCGAGGCGTCGTCCGATCTCGTTTGAGTTAATAAATTTTAACTTTGTCATCTTCATGGCATTGTGATGCTGGGGTGCCTGTGGATTTCCTACCGCCCCGGGTAGAAGCCAGAAGTGTACTGTGCCAGCTCTGGGGGAGATAAAGGGGGTGTTTCTGCCTCTCTCTGAGATACTGTCATCGCACTCACAACGAGAACCCGGCAGTTAGCTTACTACAATCACTTTATTCGGCAACTGTATGGGGTAGAAAGTGAGGTTTTCTCTTGTGACCGTTGGTGATGGTTGTCTACTATACCCTACTATGTCTTGTTTTGATCGTATAGTGGATTCGGATCACTACCCTGAACAGTAGGCAGCTTATTTATGTTTGGTGGTGTTAGATCTCTATTGTCTCTCAATATAACGACAACAGTTCACAACGGACAAATGATGAATTATCCCCTTGATCGATGATCGCCTTCACTCTGAAAGCAGTACCAAATTAATGTAAAACATTTATTTACAAAGAATAAAGTAAAGAGTGTGAAATGATGTGCCCAACTGTCCCATGAGGCTTTCCGACTGGTACAGCAACAATTTCAAATCAATTATTAATACAATGTCTTGCTCACTCGTTCACTCTTGCTGCTTCAGTATTTCTAGCTGTCTCTATTGGTTATGGTGGTCACGACTTGAAAAACCATTGCTGTCAATATATTATGCCCTCTACATTCCTCTTAGGGAAACATTGTCTTTTCAAAATGTTCTGATATACTACTTCTGTTCAAGCTTACTCTCTGTAGTCTTTACTTGGTGATCTTAGAATACTGGCCTACCGCCAGGGTTGACGATTTCCCAAGATTATATACTACTCGTTTGCCTACAAATCTGCCTACCAGTAATACTCTTAAATGTTCAACGAACATGGGTCGTTTAGAAAACGCACACATTTTCTTGAAATGGCAACACTGTCTTCTTGTCCTCAGAATAACTCACAAAACTGTGATATGTGACATACAGGCGTTTGAGTGTTTAGATGATAGTGCGTTCTTCTGTCACCACAGAGATCAACTAAAATGACTTTGGCTTATCGTCCGATAATAACCCTCAATTGCGTTAGCCACTTATCAAATACTATCTTTCCACACACGTGGGAGAGAGCCCATAACTGAACCTACGGTAACGCGTGTTCGGATCTGACTGATTTAATTCTGAACCTCGATTTACAACGTCAACTATTTCTGAACTTTCCAGAACCAACTTTCTCACAAAAGGTTCACCCGAAATATAAATTTCTCTTGACTTTACAGTTACTTAGCCGAACTCACTTTAAAAACAGAACTCTAAACTTAACATTATAATACTCGGCCAAGGTAAGCCGCCCTGAACTTTGTGATCAAGGGATGTCAACCCTATTCTTGTCCCCTACTTCAAAGTATTATGGATTATTGCCCTTTGATGGTAAATTACAAGTCCCTTAATTTCCCTCATAAAAGTCATTGTTATAAAAATTACTTTCGACTAAATCTCTGACTGCCGACACCACTTGTAACATTCTGAAGTGACGTTAACTTCTGAGTAAAATATTTAATTTTTAGTTGTCCACCTCTCTGATGATGGGATTGTAGGAACCAGATCGTAAGGCACATAAAAGTTACGTTTAGACTGGATTTATTCCAAATTCACAGGAACTCTGAAGCCTGAAAACGGGCATGCTTTTATCAAGGTAAATCTTTAGAGTGCTTGGTGTAGATCCTGACAGCTCCTGTGTTGCCAACCTCTGCTATAAGCCATTGTCACGTAGGGTTTATATTCATTTAATTTCCTACATCTTCTTCCTATTCGTTCACCCATATTCTCTCTTTTATTATCTCTGTATTTCATTTTTCCTGTATATTTTTCATCCATTCGTTTTGCGAATATTATTTTCATATAATTCGCAAACTTTACCTGTTTCTTTCTCAAAACTGAGAATCGCGCTAGGACGATATTACGTAGATGTCAGGGCTGCAGGGCGTCAGAAGGCGTGATAAGTCGGTTCGCTGAACATAGGACGTAGCAAATCGTCTACATTCTCACCGAGCGCGCGAGTTTCTTCTCGGCATTAGTCCCGGTGAGGTGTGATACTTTACATCTGCACCGGTCAGTATCCAGGCATTTGTCTGGAAAATCCCAAACTGACACGGCGCTCACTTGGGCCATGGTCAGCTGTAGTGTGAAAACTGCCCTGAAATGGAGTCAGGCTGTCTGGGATTTGAAACTGACACGCGTACATCGTGGTCAGTAGGTGACAGTTACGACACGCGTTAAGCGGACGTAAATGTTGGGAGTAGGGGAGATAATTTCGCTTGGCGAAATAAGTTTGGGCCCTTTGTCTGATTTTAAGATATTGGCCAAGTTTGAACTTTAATTTCATTCTCGCTCATAGACTCCACAGTAGATAGGTCGCTCGAAAACAGAATAGCTGTTAGCGAAGATCTCAGTTTGTTTCGGCAATTTGTCGAACTTCTAGACTTCCAGAAATATTTTCAGCATTTTTATTCTTAAGTTGTGCGACTACCTGTAATTCTGTGGTTGAGGTAATTAATATGATAGATATATAGATTTTGTGAGTGTTAAAGTGTTAAATCGCTTAATTCATTTTAATCTATTTCTTTAGCGCAGAAGAGAAATAAAGTGGTAGGCTATTATATTTTCTAGGGAAGCATTCAGTGGAAAGCAGAATAAAATTAAAATTTCTAGCTTATAACGGCAATTGTAGCTATTTATAAATTTAATTTAACTGCTAATACTCAGTCGAGTGTATTTTTCTAAACTAACGTATAAACTCTAGAATCCAGCCTCATGAATGGTGACGGAATACGCACGTGTTCTTAATTTATGAGGATTGCTGATTTTTAAATATAACTTACGTCACGGGAAGTTTAAATGATAAGCAAAGCTCTCTGCTTGCAAGTTTAAATGTAAGTTATAACCAGTTCAGATTCTGTTTATTATATTATATGTGTTATTTTTCCTCCACACAGTGAAAGTTTTGGGGTGACCCTAACTTTACCAGCACCTAGTAGTAGTTTCCATACTTGTGAAGAAATAGACAGTCCTTATTTTGAACCACGTGGGTTTTCTCAAGTAACACTGATCTGACGGTGCAAGTTAGACAGAAATACTAATATCCCTATAACGGGTTTTCAAAGACTGTAATGATAAATACTGGACCTTGGAGCCAGCACTTAATTTCTTCTAGAAACTCTATATAATTTGCTGCCTGGTGGCGTGAATATTAACAATCATTTCCCGACTAGATTATATCTTGTGGACAAATCTGTGGTGTGACTAAAGTGAATCCTATACTGAGGGAAGGCACCGACCTGACATTCATCATTTTTTAGAAACCTACGCTATTGACACTGTGCTCTGCTAACTCCCGCGCCTGGAATAATTGTTAGGTGACTTAATCAGACATTTGAACAAATTTGCATACCCAAGTAGTCGTTCCCGGAGACTCCAAGTTAAATACGTCTTTTGGAACTGGGGACTTCTTGGCAGAAGACTGCATTTTTTGAGTCTGTGTGAAAATCTAAAATCAATGTGTTCCAAGAGGCAGCAAGCAAAGTCGTGAGTACAAGTATGAGAAGCCATGGCGGAATGAATGAGTGTACGCTGGTTTGAGTGATATTTTTCACTATTTTATCTTTGACACCCTGTTGCTGTCCTAATTTTTTTTTCAATCTGCATAATTTGTTGCTAAGGCTAGAGTTCTTGTGTTTTGTCTTAGGTTAAATCAGATTTTTTTCAAACTCTGTGCATATAATTACGAGATAAAACAAAGACAACTCTTAGACTCAAACCCTATGTATCTGTGACTCGGGCGCCATCATCTGTTCTCTTAACGGGGCCGGGCTAAACCTAGAGTTAACACTATAACGGGGCTATCATCCTTGCAACATTTCCTTGATTTTTTTATGACTATGTGTATATGTATTTTCCTTGATGTACTTTCTTTGATGTTGTGAGCCAATTTTTCCTGATAATAAAATCGCTCTTGAACTTAATAATCGTGTTTGGTCAGCTCGTTCTAGATAATATATATAGCATTGTTATAGTTTTCCCACGTCTGTGTGTTTACCTGTCGTCACGTGTATGTGCGTGCCTGTGAGTGATAGAAATATACGTAATATGTATATTGGTGTAGTCTGTCTGACGCTGTAACAACTGTTGTAGAAGATAGGTGAGAGAGAGAAGAATTCTTTTCGCTTTCAGAGACAGCCACTATATCAAAATCTATCATCTCACGTGTGTGGGAATTCTATTACCTTTCACTAACTCTCACTGAGTCTATCACCTATTCAAACCTATTCAGAAGGGACCAAACCTAGTCTTAATTCTCCTATCGGAAATCTACGACAGCCATTCTACATACAGAGGTACCATAACCTTTGTGTACGCTGATATCATAAAAATGGGCTATCATCTGATTTTTATTAAACTAGAATGCATTTCTGCGTTATATGTTTATGTAAGCAACTTGGGCCTGCGCTAAATTCATTTGATGTTTCTTGCTTTTATTATCTTAGCTGTCACAAGATGGATATTTGGGACGACCTCTTTCCGATCTCTTTTCTCTACGGCAGTAATCATTTACCTTTTTGCACTGATTTTATTTGCGTGACTTTCCATGGTCGCACTCTTATCTTTCTGTTTGCTGTGTAGCAGAGAGTTTGTTTGTTCAAACATTTGACACTCCTTGTTGATGATAAACACATCACATTTGCATGGAGCGGCCGAGGTAATATTGAACGTCAGTCAAGTTAGTAATTCTTGTGTACCAAAACTTGGCAGCTACAGATTAGCCCTACAATCGCCAGCGTGTTTGCTTAAATTGCTGATAAAGGCCAGAGTGCGGGGCAGATAACGAGATTACCAGTCTGCGAATAGATTACTTTCTGATAAAGTAATAAGATTTGTTACATTGAAACACATTAGTAGTATGAGTTTACAGATGTGTTGGTGAGTTCACCTACCAGGGCATCGGATATTTTCATACCATATACGGAAGACCTGACCTCTGCATTATGTTCAACATTTTTCCATGTCAGGAAGATTTTGAAATCGCCCCTCCCCCCGCATGTTTGAAATGATTGGAGCTTTTGCCTAGATTAACAACAAACAGACCAAAGAAGAACAGTGAATATAACCTGACGCTTCAGTCAGTCAAATTTACTGTGAGATCCACGCTTGCCAAAGACACCAGACGTGACAGTAGTTAGAATTCAGAATTCCATTTTATCAGACCGGACACCTTTTATCAGAGAATCTATCAGGACTTACAAAATATCCCAGGAAATCTCTATCATTTTAAATAAGGAAAACCGGAATATCTGAGGAAACTGTACACACGAAGTCAGAGAGGAAATTAAAGTTAGAATGAACGACCGCAAGTACACGAGTTAAAAGGCGTCGGCAGCACCTTTAATTTCATTCATATGAGCAAAAAGTCTGTGAGCCAGGATTGGCGTAAGTTGTCATTTTATATTCTTCATTTTCATTACTAACATGTGAACTAATATGTATATATTACCATGTGAATATTAATTTGTGAAAATCGCTAGTGGATGTTCGAGTCATTTGAGACTGACAACCTCAGCGTATAGAATGATGATTTCATGAACCACCACTACAAGGACTGGTGACTGCGTTATTGCGAGTTTCTTAAAGAGAACTAAAAGCAATAGGTAATCCAAAGTTCCGGTGGCCGTGTATGGTTATACGGCACTAGTAGTTATATAGATTTTATTTAGTCAGAGTTAATCCTTCATATGTTGTGGTGGTTCAAGTGATAACTGGCCTTCCGCCAGAGATGGTGATACTTGACCTTTTGTTAATTTATTTCAACCCAGGAATGTTCTTCCCTTTTGAGTTTTGGTGATAAACAAAACAGTTTCAGCACAACAACGTATTTCCGAATAAAATTACTGTAAATTTCCACAAACAGCAAATGTAGAAAATTATATTAGAGTTTATTGATGTCATTAGACAAACACTGTAAATTTCACAAAATGATGGTTGTTTATCCAAAATGAAACATATATAATCCGACTGAATAATATACACACTTGTCTGCTAAAAAAAAACTTGTCTTGATATCTTCAAAGACGAAGTTCACCTAACGCTATCTGTAAAAATCCTCTAGTCTAAAATCATGGTATCCTTGGAATCATAAATCCTGAAATCTCTGCCTATCGCCCACAACTCTTCTATGTATACTATTTCTTCTTTTTTCCCGCCTTTTTCCACACGACCCGTCCTTTTTTCACACAACACAATAATTAACATTTGCACTCCTCTCCTCAGCTTTTCGACCTTTTTGCACACGACATTCTGTTATTTCGACTTTTTTTTCACATGTGTGATCTTTTCCAACTTAACAATAGGATAAAAAAAAAAACCAGATCACAGAAACATTCATTTCCACACGACCCGTCCTTTTTTCACACGACACAATAATTAACATTTGCACTCCTCTCCTCAGCTTTTCGACCTTTTTGCACACGACATTCTGTTATTTCGACTTTTTTTTCACATGTGTGATCTTTTCCAACTTAACAATAGGATTAAAAAAAGCCAGATCACACAAACATTCATTTCCCACTTTCGCGCTTATAAAACCCATTCATTTTTATCTGGGACTGACCTACGTTTGCCCTGTCAGAGCAGTAACGGCAAATGAACTTTGAATGAATATTGCGTTTTGTGTAAAAACGTCTTATTTGCTTTTAAGGTCTGTCATTCTTACATGTAGCATCTTCTAGCACATATAAATGCTAAGCGTGGAAGTAGGAGGGACAAAGCTAGCGAAAAAGGCCAAGCGGTCACATTCCGTATGGAGCAGGGAGGGAAAGATGAAAGAAATGATGTACATTCTAAGTATAATACTTACAGTTTCAAACAAGTGTAAATGTCGATGTTAACAAATTCATTTTAAAACTAATGGAAAATTCAAACTTTTCAAATGAGTGTAAACATAAATGAAAACATATTCAATTTATATTGTGAACACTTTTCAAACAGTGGAAATGTAAATGTAAACATATTCTATCTGTACTATTACCCTTTTCATTTAAATGTAAAGTGACTATAAAAGCTATTCAATTTAAATGTAAAGAAAGTTTTCTCTCGAGGGATTAAGTTTAATTCACATCGAGGGTAAATTCTGAGATAATTGGGAAGGAAGAACAGGAGAAAGGGGACACATAAGTATGTGTCCGGAACTGCAATACTCAGAAGAGCGTTTCGTTTCTATTCTTTTACCATAGTTGTTGGTGGTGGTACCAGTTGAAGGGTACTATCTCTGGAACAAGAACGGAAAAGTGGCCTACGCTTTAAGACGAGGGACCAACTTTGTAGACTCTCCCTGACACTCCCGGGAATGAGCTGCACCCAACATTCTTGACCAGCGACGAGCGTGAGCAGTGTAAAAAGAACCAACCCAGCGTGAGCAGAATTAACCACTGGCAGCTAAGTGCAATATATAAGCTGCAACGTGAACGTTTAAGAAAAAAATATATCGTCCTCCAAGAATGAACACTTTCTTATAAACTATTCAATATTTTCAAACTGTTAAAACCTAAGTGATTATTAAATTTTATTATTTGTAAATTTACAAATTTAACATCTATTTAATCATTTTAAATGTACTGCATGTTTGTCTCAGTCAATTTACTACACACGCTATAAACAGAGCTATACCAGAATAATAAGAGTTCCACTGAGTAAATCAGAGGTGGGGGCTTGAACGAGCTAAGATTAATCATTGCTTAATTCTTCACAAAAATTGTCGGCAGATTCTAGAATTAACGTGCTCAGCCAAAGCAGCATTGTTTTCGCTTATCTGAATATCTTATGAACAGTCCATTGAGATAGAAGCGTCATTACCCTTCTATTTACAAATCTGCCAAGAGTAATCTTGTGCGAAGGTTGATACCTTTGAAGCCCATATTAGATACTCTTGAGTTTTGTCCACTGTTGGACCACTACTGCAAAGCAGGGGAGGCAATACCGTCACATTAGCCTTAATATTTAAATTTTTACATGCGTAATCTTTTTATCGTCTGTAAGCGAAATATCCCACTTTCCGTCTAATTTAGCTTTCTGTTTCTGTTTATTTACAGTTATGTTCATTGTGTCTTGGGGGCCAAACACTGTGATGAGTTTCGCTGTGTCTTTCGGTTTTAATCTCGATATCTCACCACTAACGGAGACACTGTCTGCCACCTTTATCACAAGCAGCTGTATGTGGAATCCAATCATCTATGTAGCGATGAACAGAAATTTTCGGTCATGTTTCCTGTCACTCATGCCCTGGGGTAAACAGTTAGCCGGGGAAAAATCATTCTTTACTGCGAGCAACAGAGCCAGCAGAGCCAGCAGCATCGCTCCCAGTACGCCTGTTTCGGAAGCCAGAATTGGGCGTTCACACAGTACAGTGGAGGGTAATGGATTAGAAAAGTGATAAGTGGTTCTCGTGGCCGTGTTATCAGGGACGTCGACATTGAAATAGGCTAGAGTTCACAAGCCGAGGACACTATTGTCGCAAGAGAGATGAGATGTTTCAGTTGCACAATATTTCTTGTTGTCATGTCTACACGTCTAATATGTAAGGCCGACGTCTATGCTCGAGAGTTAGGAACTCCAGGGCCATATTTTCTAGATTTTACTGGACGTGAACTATTTCGATAATGAACAGTTTTGACTGTATGGTATTTATAATGGCAAATAAATATTTTTACAGTACTCGTGCCGTCTATAGGCTTAATGCGTCTAAATTCTGAGGGAGAGGTGAAACACGGTCATCTAAATTCAGAAAGCTCCATTAACACAAAGCCTAGAATAATGACGCAGCTGTTTAAGGAACGTAGATCATGCAAAGTAAAATGCGATTGTGTTACTGAAATAGCACATCCACTTTTGTGTGTTGTGTGGTGTGTGTTGTGTGGTGCGTGTTGTGTGTAAGCTCATAAAGTCAAACTTTCCTATTGCTATTGTTGTTCAGAATCGATATCACTGCACTCCGGGCAAACCCATAGGTGCTCAGTCTCCCTCAGCAAACGTCGAAGGGTATGAATGTTAATTGTTCTTGTTGAGCGCTGGTTGTATATACGTAGGATGCATCCTCTCAAACGTTCATCCCTGCCAGTCTTACGCCTAATGCCAAACTCCAGCAGTCTTAGTCTTGAAGATTCATCGATTGCAGTGTCATTCTCTAATAGGCGATCATTAATTGTCCTCACTTTCTCTCCTTTGTCCATATCCAATGCACCTACTATAGATGTTATTGAAGGTAGTCCGTCAGGTCTTTCATTGCCGCATACTCCTGCATGACTTTCCAAATACAGTACTAGTAACCTCTTCAGTCCTAACTGACTATGGGAATGTGCATCAGCTGCTTTTTTTTCTTCTGTTACTTTCTGCGTGTTCTGTTCTCTTCTGCTTGTTGTGAGAGCTTATTTTCTGCCCATTCTGTAGTGTCGCCGCAGGAAGTATTGCCACTTGGTGCAGTCGACAGCTTCGTCGTTTCAGGTTACTGGATCTGTGTCCATTGCTTTTGTCACGGATTGCATCCCCTGCTTTGCAGTAGTGCTCCAACAATGGCCAAAACTCAAGAGCATCTAAACTGGGTCGTCAAAGGTGTTTACCTTCGCACAAGATTACTCGTGGCAGAGATGTAGATAGAAGTGTAATGGCGCTTCTATCCGAAGGGAGTACTCACAAGAACATTCAGAAGTCAAGAACCGTGCGGCATAGGGCTGAGCAAGGGTTAACTTATATCTGTCCGTCGCCTTTTGTGAAGGATTTAAGCAATGTTTTTAGCCCGTTCAAGCCCCCAGTTGGTATAATCTAACGAAATTCCTCTTATAAGTAATGGCTCTATAGGTGTAAATATCTATGTATATATAGATGTATATTTTAAAGAATCTTGTTTAAACGTTCGCTTTCATACCTATAAAAACTGAATCGACTATGATTGTTTAGTTTTAAAACAACATGTAACAAATGTAATAACGAATTAGTCTTTACCAGTTAAAATAAGGAGGGAATGATGAATTTTGCTGTAAATACAAGTTTTCGTCACGGAGACGTAGGTGAGGATTTATCAAAGTCCGTTGCTTTCTCCTTTTTTTACAAGAAAACTTAATTCTAGGCGAGTCCTGTCGCCGTGGTTTTCGTCACTTCTGGGTGAAGAGTGTACTTCTCTCACACGAGTGTTGTAGTAACTTCAGTACTTCGAACCATCTGATAGCTTGAAACCACAAGTAGTCTTGTACCACGAACTTTGTTTAGACAAAATAGAAAACAAATGCCTCTGCTAAGTACATTTGTGGGCTGACAATTAACAGACGCACTCTCGCTGTCCACACACTAATGTTAATATCTCAGAAGAATTAAATTCCCGAGTACACAGGGGAATTTTCCCAGTGTAGCTCAGGGAAGATGAATAAAATTCACCATAATCCTCTGGGCATTAACTGGGACAATGTGTCTGGACAGCGCGAATAATGAGTTGCCTGAGTTACAATTAACAAAGTGCATATATCTCACAAAATATTATACACTTTAGGCACATATGATGTAATTATCAGTCATCACTGCCCCATTCGGAGTCTGGGGTCACCTCTACAGTCGGGTTTCCGCACGACTAGCCAGAAGAAATCATCAGTGCTTGCTGTAGTGGTTTATGAAGATACTAGTTTCATATGATGAGGTTGCCAGCCTCATATATAACCACTTAGCAAGAAAACATGTCAAATTTACATTTGTAAAATAAATGTTACACTTACCCCAAAGTTTTGGGAATACACAATCTCCTCACGCAGGGTAGAATGGACACGAGCAATTAAGGTTATGTGCTCTCGAACCACTTGGTCTGGAAATTTTGAATCCCTTTTATGACGGGTGAATATGCGAAACACTTGGTCAGAGAAAGTTTCTCTTCTGACGGGTGATCAAATTCCTAGGTTTCCAGTCTTCGTATTTTAAGTCCTGGTCCCTTAAGTTTTTCAGTCTTTGTATTTATAAAGGCGAGCTTACTTTTTAAGGTTTTAAGTTTCCCAATACTTCGATCTGTCACTTATAATATAGAAATTCTAAGTCCGATGTCTCACTGGCTTCTTGGAGTCGCTCATATGACGTGCGCTGCATCTCTCTGTTCTGTGTCTCTTATTTCACTACATTATATGTGCAGTTCTCAGTTCCCATCACAGATGGTGCTTCCGTCGGATGTTCCAATAGGATTCATAGTTTATTCCGGCTTCTTATTTCAATTCAATCGTAAGCTCTTTAGCACTGGGTTGGGGTGTCTAATTTCAAAATATCCCTCACATGTTTTAAAATAATACATTTAATATTCCAACGCTTGACCTCTTTCAAATCATGCAGTAATATTTCCGCAGGCATCTTGTGCCCTCTCACAAACAAATTTGTGAACTGATTAACTAGCGTAATGTCTTCCGCCAAAGTTGACTGGCTAGACAGATTACACTGGAAAACAGCCAAAATGTATCCGAGACAAAGTAGCTATTTTTAACTAATTTGGACATGCTGATCACGAATATGAACTTAAAAATCGCGAATTAGCTCTAGTTTTCAAGATCGGGGGGGGGGGGGGGGGTTCAGTAGGCTGGTGGCTTCACCTTCCCGACGCGAATGACCCAGTCCTTCTCTTTTCTATAGCCCTGGCGCGTGATTCCCCAACGAATCTGCGCTGCTGGTTGAACCGAAAAGAACGATCGATGCGTTTTGCAGTTCCAATGATGTGGAGGGAACCGACACACCATCTTAATGATTGTTACTTTTGCATGACTTCTCCAATTGGACATGGTATTTCTAAGAAGAAAAAGTGGCCTGTGACCTATCTGAATATTCACTCTGCTATGCGGCCCGTGCGTCACGGGGAAGAACTTCCTGTTCAGGACCCTCAAGAATCTTATACTCTGGATAATGATTAAGATAATAAGGCCAGTGGACATCCGTCACATGTGAAAGCATCTACATCAAGAGATCTTGATTTCGTGCCTATTGAAGAGTCTGCACAGCCACATAAAATTACCAAGAGTGAATTGAATGATCTAGTGAGAGATCTGGAATTGCCAAAAAATAAAGCAGAGCTGTTGGGCTACAGACTGCAGCAATGAAATCTTATAGAAGAGAATGTGCATGTGTTTCTGTTTTCTGCTCGGGAAAAAGATGTGCTTCCATATTTCAAAATGACAGATAACCTCATTGCTTGCGTTGATATAGTGGGTCTGATGGAAGCACTACACATTAACTACAAAGACAACGATTGGAGGCTGTTCATTGATTCGTCCAAGTTGAGCGTAAAAGCTGTGCTGTTCCATAATCTTCTTCTTCTTCTTTGACCCTTAGCCACCGACCGTCAAAGCAGTCAGTGGCCATCACGACTGGTGGCGTCTTGTAGGGCAACAACAAATTGATTCCACTTTGCACGGTCGGCGGCCATCCTTCGTACAGTGCCCCAACTCTGGTTCATTCTTTGCATCTCAGCCTTCACAGTCCTCCGCCAGGATGGTTTTGGTCGGCCTCTCTTTCGTTTTTACTTCAGGGGTCCAAAGCATAGCTGTTCCCGTGATGGCATCGGGGTCTCTTCTGAGGAGATGGTGATGCGTGATGCCATATGATGATGGATGGCATCCGCATGTCTGGTTTTGTGTAGTGTGTAGATGTGTTCAGTCAAAACAATGTTCATGCAACAATAACAGGGCAATCCACATAGGACGTCAGTAAACTCACGACGTATAAAGTCAATGAGTCTTGAAACAGCCGTTGACGTTTTTCTTCATTATTTATTGTGGACGCCACAGTGACAAAATGGTTACGCAAATGTGTAGGCACATCAAACAGTCATTATCACAGCAACATTCAATACAGCAATAAACGGTAGACAGCATTACAATGATGAGTCAGATGCATGTTATATTTCAAAGTGCTGTAAATGTAGTCAGGTGAACAACTCCATCCTTTTCTATAACAGCCAGGAGATAACCAGATGTATGAGATCAGTTCACTCTCCTTAGTTTGACTTCAGCAAGACAGACACGTCTGCCGAAGTATAAATAATGTCCTCAAAAATATCCTCTAGATAATAAAGGTTTTCTAAACCTAGTTCATTTAACAAAGTAGCAAGTAATGGTCCTTGGTACATGCATCAACCGATGCAGTACAATGCAGCGACATGTGAGCTGGGAAAAACATCTCGTGACGACGACTTTCGGAGACAGGCTATGAATCGAAATCGCTCACGACCCAAAATCGATAGAGTTAATGAAAAAGTCAATTTACCTTGCTTTCATGAAATACACAGAAATATCACGCCTCCCGACATGTGGGAAAACACTAGAGGTATTATCTCGACTAAACGAAATATCCATAAGAGGACTACACATCCCTGACAGAACAAAAAAAAGCGGAGATCCCCTCTTCAACGAGGCATCTCTTTCGCCATTCCAAATCGCTCACTCCCACTAGTGGTGGGCGGAAACCGATCGACCAAACAACAAGACAAGTCATGCGCAGTCCAGCGCAAAAATGACCACAGCTCAAAAGTTAACTGCATTCGATACCAACGCGAGAAGACAAATGCTTACCGAGAAAAGTGACTATAAATTTCAAGCAGTTGTTGCCCTTGCGTTATAAAACAGATATTGAAATAAAACGATGTTGCGAGAATTTATCACGCAACATATCACCACCTCCTCCCGATAAAAAAAAAATGTGGAACATTTTTTTTTTTCAATATCAAAGAGCAAGCGATAAGCGGCTCAAAACGCACGAATTATGCGCTGATAATTAATTAAATTGCCAAACAATAGGCTAATTATAGAGTGTCTGGTGAGGATATACCTCAACAGAAAAATAAATATGTCTCAAAAAATATTCACATCGGGGAGGTGTCACCAACACACATCACGTTAGCATGTAAACACAATATACGTATGCAAGTTACTATAATCATCATTAAACAGCATACTCTAATATTGTCTTTAAAAATGGATGTACAAATCTGATAGGAAAATTTAAATAGTACATTCTTTGACATGTAATGACATAAGTACATAGTAAAGTTAAACTACATGACGATCCAGGACATATGCTCTGGTATTCCGAGGGTAAGTACACAATCTAGAACTCGTAAGGTAAGTCCTCAGCTCAACAATGACATTCTGAGAAAGTACAAGCAATATAATGCTAATTAATAACTAATATGCTTCATAAGGTACAATACATTATTAATAATTGTGGCTGTTTAGTAAACTAACGGCCCTTATATTAACTACTCAGTCCTCCTCTATCATCTTAAAAAACGAACAGAAGAAGATGACAACAAAGCACGATAGTGTGTACATATAAAGTAAGTACAGATGTGCTAATCTATTGTAGAAATATAGGTGTGTTATGACTCTGTAATATATAGAAATATAGGACAGAAGTATTAGTTGGAGTCATGTGGGCATCTAGACAAAATGTCAGCCATCACATTATCCGCACCACGGATAGCTCGTACCGTGAAGTGAAAAGGTTGAAGAGCTATAGCATATCGAGTGGATCTCGAACTCTTCAAATTCTTAGTCTGAATAGCTGTAAGAGCTTTCTGATCAGTCTCTAGAATGAAATGTGCGCCCAGGAGGAATCTTTGTAGCTTTAGAATTGACCAAACCATCGCTAACAACTCACGGTCTAAAACCGAGTAGTTCCTCTCTGCCGCATTTAGTTTTCTAGAAATGTACATAACAGGATGCAGAGTATTTGCATATTCTTGCATCAGTGCTGCTCCAATCCCAGTGGATGAAGCATCACTCCGAAGAACAAAAGTCCTATCAAGAGTAGGTAATCTTAAGATGGGAGGAGAAGAAAATATATTCTTGATTTGGTCTAGTGAAGATTGGCATTCTTCAGACCAACGGACCAGATTAGGCGAACCTTTCTTCAACAATGTTGATAGAGGTGCCATGATCGAAGATAAATTTGGAATAAATCTCCCATAAAATTGAATTAAACCTAAGAGACTCCTAACTTGTTTCTTCGTTTTAGGAACAGAGATGTTCAGTATTTTGGAAGTATTGTGGTCTTCTGTCTTCAAGAGACCATGACCAACACGATGACCCAGGAAAGAGATTTCACCAAAACCAACAAAAGCTTTAGAAGGTTTTGCTGTCAAATTATTCTCACGTAGAGTGGACAGTAAGTCATATAACCCTAAATAGTGATCTTCCCAGGTATCACTGAAGAGACAGATGTCATCTAAGTATGCGATGACATCCGAACGATGTGACAGAATTCGACGCATCATGCGAACGAAAGTGGCAGGGGCGTTCATGAGACCAAAAGGCATAACATTCCATTGAAATAGACCCCTAGGTGTAGAAAAAGCAGTAAGAGGTTTGGCATGCTCTGCTAAAGGCACTTGCCAATAACCTTTAGACAAGTCAAGTTTAGTGAAGAATCTAGAATTAGAAAGTCTAATCAGTAGATCTTCTAACAAAGGCATCGGTTCAGCGTCGAACTTTGTGACCTGATTCAATTTGCGATAATCAACGCAAATTCGTATGTTCTTATCCTTCTTCCGGACAATAACCATGGAAGAAGAATATGGTGAAGTCGATGGTTCAATTATATTTAATTGAATCATTTCATCCAATTCCTTTTCCACTTGCGACTGAAAGTGTATAGGAATAGGATACGGCCTAACCCTAATTGGATTATTGTCGGTAAGAATTATGTCATGTTCTATGACATCTGTGTGTCCAGGAATGTCAGTGAGAACATCCTGAAATGTTTGTAACATCGACGAGACTTGTCGATGTTCGTCACCAGAAAGATTAGGAGAAACAGAAACGTTTTTCCAAGATTCCGTGGAATGTAATGGAACCACTGGAAGGGGAAGGTTGACATCAGAGAAGGTAGCTTCCTCATCCTGAATGACAGACAGGGATGAATAATGACCGTGAGGTGCAGGAGCATCATCCGTTGCCTGGAAAATAGGCAGCAAATAGTCCGGACGTTCGTGAAATTCCGAAAGCATGTTTATGTGGAAAGTTTTATGCTTTCCATCAATATCGACCACATAGTCAACATCGGAAATCCGAGAGACTATTGCATACGGACCTTTCCATGCAATAAGAAGTCTATTTTCCCTACTGGGGAGTAGGACGAATGCTTTGTCACCTGGACAAAGTTGTCGTAGACATCTATTCTTGTTAGCAAACTGCCTTGCCTTCTCTTTAGCAATTTCTGATGAAGCAGTTGCTAGCTTACATGCCTCAATGATCTTTTGTCTAAGAGCAATGACATACTCATATGAGGATTGAGTTTCATCGCTAATATCATCGGCAGTGATGAGATCGTGTAATAAAGACATAGGGCCGCGTGGACGCGCGCCAAAGACAAGTTCGAAGGGAGAAAATCCTGTGTGTTCATTAGGGACTTCTCTATAGGCAAAGAGAGCCGCGGGTAAAACCCTGTCCCAATCTTGAGGATGATCTTCAGTTATCTTACCAAGCAAAGTCTTGAGCGTTCTATTCAGACGCTCAACTAACCCATTAGACATAGGATGGTAGATACTACTGAGAGATCGTTCAATATGTAAGGTAGACATTACCTGTGACATAGTGTCAGATATGAGTTGAGTGCCATGGTCTGACAATATTTCTCTGGGGAACCCCAAGCGAGAAAATATCAACCAAAGAGCATCTGCGATATCTGTAGTAGATATGCTCTTAAGAGGAATAGCCTCTGGCCAACGTGTGCACATATCGACACATGTAAGGATAAACTGATGTCCTCTGGCCGACTTGACCTTAAAAGGGCCAATAATATCTATGGCCATTTTCTGAAACGGCCGAATAGGAATGTCAGCAGCCTGGATAGGCGCAGCATGTCGTGGTCCTCTAGATTTGACCTCCTGACATACCTTGCATGATCGGCAGTAAATACGAATGTCCTTATTGACAAAAGGCCAAAAGAAAGCCGCAAGGACTCTCGACTTCGTACGGGCAAAACCCATATGTCCAGCACATTGCGAGTCATGAGCATGTTGTAATATTTGGACTCTCATGCTCTTGGGAACAAGAATTTGCGAATGTGCCGACGTAGTCGAATCTTGTACCATACGTACAAGTACGCCGTTTCTCATTGCAATCCAAGATTTTCTATTTGTATCCTGATTCGGATCACCTTTCTTCGCAAGAACGAAGAATTTTTTTAAAGAAGGATCTTCTTCTTGCAATTTTATGAAAGAGTCACGAGTGATTACTAAGTGACTATCTTGGCTATCAACTTCATTATCACTATTCAGTGAAGTTTCGGGTGTTTGTAGAGCTTGTGCTCTTGTAACTACTGCATTTGTAGCTTGCATGTTATTATCTTCCCAAGCAGCAATCTGCTGTGGGGTACACTCCCTAACTCCGTGAATACGACCAATAATAAGGTCCGCAATAGGATTAGGTAAGAGACAAGCATGCACATCTCCAGTAAAGAAAGGAGTGGCAATGCGAATTACAGCAGTAGGATATTTTTCTAGAGTGCCGCCAAATGTGACACATTTAATAACCCTTCCTGTAGCACAAGATGGATCTACAAGCGATTGTCTAACACCAATAGTGGTGCATCCGGAATCGAAAAGTAGTGAGACCGGAGTATCATTAACAAGACCCTTATGTAGAATTAAAGAACCCCTCCCGTCATGCGCAACAGCAGCAGGAAGAGCGGGAAGTGGGTGACCACAACTCAAAGTAGTTATGGTACCCGGTTCGAATAAAGTACTGCATTGGGGGCATTTGTTTGCTCTCTCAAAGTCAAAAGCAGAACTAGTGACAGCGTCAAAGTTTTTACTATCAACAACATGATTACAGGCTCCCTCAGTTTCCTGTTGTACAGCATTAGCCTGCTGATATCTCTTTTTTTTGTGTTGAGATCTACCCCGACTATTATTACCTCTGAAGTTATCAGAGTTATTATTATCTCTGCAGTTATTATTGTCTCTATTGTAATTGTTATCCTGGTTCGAATTCCACTTTCCACGATTACTATCATGTTCACATTGATGCGAACATCTATTTGTTTGGTTCTGAGGTCTTCGGCAGGAATAACCTCTATTACCATATCCTCTTTTGAAATGCTTATAATTATTAGGGTGATAGTAACGACCACTATCAGGTTGTCTCCAATTCTTCGAAGAAGAATCACCATGAAATTGGTTTCCATGATTTTGACAGAAATTACCGCTACCCTTTCTATCAAAATTTTGTTGGGATCTACGAGCAAAGTTTTGACCATACGGAGCTGCCGAAGCAACTGGTAAACCTTCTTTCACCTTAGAGTTACCCATGGTTATGTGTGGGTGCGCAGTTACGTATTGGCAACAGAAATCTTCCATTTCTTTTATTGTTTTAGGTTTACGTTCATGAAGGAAAGCAAGGAAAGACTCATTGACAGACGACATGACTTTGTCTCTAAGTATTAAGTCCATAAGTCCTTCATAAGTTTTTTCCGTCTTAGATAGTTCAACCCATCGTGAGAAAGTAATGCGTATTCTTGCAATAAACTCGGAGAATTCAACTCCATTTTCAGGTAACATGTTTTTAAATTGTAGACGATAGCCGTCTTCGTTAAGCTGATATTTCTTTAACAAAGCGGCCCTGACAACCTCATAATTGTTCTTGTCAGGTTCATCCACCATATTTAATATACTTAGAGCTTTACCTGTCAGTATCCCTGATAACTGATAAACATATTTTGCTTTGTCTATGTTATGAGCTGTACATGCTTGTTCAAATCTGTCCAGATAGAACATTATGTCATCACTGGAAGGACTAAATGTTGGTAACTTAATCTTAAAAGTATCATTATTAGCCTTACCAGAAGATGAACCCTTGTTTGAATCATTACCATTACTCATGCTCGTCAATTTCAATTTCTCCAACTCTAAAGCTAAGAGTTTTTCTTCATGTTCCATTTTTGCTTTCCTCTCATCAGACTCTCTTTGTAACTTCCTTTCTTCAGCTTGAGCCTGCATTTGAAGTCTTTCATTTTCAGCTTCTTTTTCAAGTCTTTTATTTTCAGCTTCTTTTTCAAGTCTTTTATTTTCAGCTTCTTTTTCAAGTCTTTTATTTTCAGCTTCTTTTTCAAGTCTTTTATTCTCAGCTTCTTTTTCAAGTCTTTTATTCTCAGCCCTAGCTGTAGCTTTCTTTCCTCAGCTTCTGATTCCCTTTTTTGTTTTTCCATTTCCATTTGGAATCTCTTTTCATCCACCTGCATCTGCAGTTTCTTTTGTTCAGCTTCCATATGCAGTTTCTTTTGTTCAGCTTCCATTGCTTTATCATATCGAGCAGTTGCAAATTCTTCTAACTTATCACCAGTCTTCCCAAGCAATTACCCTGCTCAATAAAGTGCTCAAATGTAGACATGTTGTCTAACATATGAGTCCAAAACCTGAAATAATTAACTAATTTATTTCAAACCTAAGTGTAACAAGTCTTAATTAAGCACTTGTATATTCACATCACATTATATTATCCCAGTCTCTGTGGGAAACAAGTCTCCAATCAAAGAACTTGTATATGAAATATCAGCACTCAATTCTTGATCATAAGTGCACTTCTCATTCAATAGTGCACGACACTATTCATCATTCATTTATCATCAGTGTAGTAGTAACAGTGCATTAGCATAGCCCATTAACTAATTACTATAACTGTAAACAATGACTATGTAAACACATGCAGAATGTAAACATTGAAAATGTAAACAATACAAACAATGTAAACAATAACAAAGATCAGCAACAATACAAAAACTTTCGCAGAAATCAACTAAAAATAAAGCAGAAATTAATGAAATATCACAAAAAATGTGACGATATCTGCGATAGAATTAAACAAAATACATGACACCACAGTGTATAAACAAAAATGTTGTATGAAACTAAATTATAGACAAGAGTAGGCTAACAAATACAAACAAATCAAAACAAAACTAAAGAATGCGAAATAATAACGAAAACAATATTAAAACATGTCATCACAGCTAACATAAATAGCAACAGAAGTCGCTTAGCAAATTCCAGTATCGGAAATTTGCAAACCCTACAGAAAACGCTCACAATAGACGACCTCTATGACGTGGCATAATCTAACGGAGACACCACCCAACCGAGAACCCGCTGAAATATAAACATATAAATATACAAATAACATATAGACATATAACATATAGAATGAGATGATACACAGAAGACTCAGCAGAAGTATAAGGGCACAGTTTACATACAAACAGGCCACTTAACTTATAGGCTTCCAATCGTAGAACAGCAGAAAAACGGATGTCAATCAACGTCCTAAAGAGCGAAGCTCCAACGATGATGGCACATCTGAACTGCTTCCACTGCTAACACGATGGTACAAGAGCTTCTGAAATACTGTGTGTTGAGTTGTTTCGGCACTTGACCTTCTAATCCAAAAGTAAGTTGATGGAAATCGGTACTTGGCCTTCTTCAGAAAACAACCCGTTTCAACCGGCACTTGACCTTCTCAAAAAACGACAGCACTGGAACCTTGACAGCAGCAACTTGCTTGACTTGCGTAAAAGATAACAGCAGTCCGAGTTATCCGGCAACATGTAACAACGCCGGGTACTGTCAAATTCTTGTTTCCGTCAAAAAATTGAAATTTTGACTTTTACCGGGCAACGCCGAGTACTTTGAAAATTTTGAAGATGTTGACTGTATTGAAGAATGTTAATTTCTTGAAGGATGCTGATGAATTCTTGTTGAAAATGAAGTGGGTAAGGGACCCCGTGTTTGCTAGTACCAGAATCAAACCAGCTTATGGCCACCAAATGATGCGTGATGCCATATGATGATGGATGGCATCCGCATGTCTGGTTTTGTGTAGTGTGTAGATGTGTTCAGTCAAAACAATGTTCATGCAACAATAACAGGGCAATCCACATAGGACGTCAGTAAACTCACGACGTATAAAGTCAATGAGTCTTGAAACAGCCGTTGACGTTTTTCTTCATTATTTATTGTGGACGCCACAGTGACAAAATGGTTACGCAAATGTGTAGGCACATCAAACAGTCATTATCACAGCAACATTCAATACAGCAATAAACGGTAGACAGCATTACAATGATGAGTCAGATGCATGTTATATTTCAAAGTGCTGTAAATGTAGTCAGGTGAACAACTCCATCCTTTTCTATAACAGCCAGGAGATAACCAGATGTATGAGATCAGTTCACTCTCCTTAGTTTGACTTCAGCAAGACAGACACGTCTGCCGAAGTATAAATAATGTCCTCAAAAATATCCTCTAGATAATAAAGGTTTTCTAAACCTAGTTCATTTAACAAAGTAGCAAGTAATGGTCCTTGGTACATGCATCAACCGATGCAGTACAATGCAGCGACATGTGAGCTGGGAAAGAACATCTCGTGACGACGACTTTCGGAGACAGGCTATGAATCGAAATCGCTCACGACCCAAAATCGATAGAGTTAATGAAAAAGTCAATTTACCTTGCTTTCATGAAATACACAGAAATATCACGCCTCCCGACATGTGGGAAAACACTAGAGGTATTATCTCGACTAAACGAAATATCCATAAGAGGACTACACATCCCTGACAGAACAAAAAAAAGCGGAGATCCCCTCTTCAACGAGGCATCTCTTTCGCCATTCCAAATCGCTCACTCCCACTAGTGGTGGGCGGAAACCGATCGACCAAACAACAAGACAAGTCATGCGCAGTCCAGCGCAAAAATGACCACAGCTCAAAAGTTAACTGCATTCGATACCAACGCGAGAAGACAAATGCTTACCGAGAAAAGTGACTATAAATTTCAAGCAGTTGTTGCCCTTGCGTTATAAAACAGATATTGAAATAAAACGATGTTGCGAGAATTTATCACGCAACAGATGGCCAACCCAGCTCCAGCTATGATGGTGTGCATGTCCTCTTGCTTGCTCCGAGTAAGCAGATCTTGGTTGGTGAAGGTATTCGGCCAAAAGATTAGGTTAATTTTTCTTAGGCATGTTGTGTGAAAAGAGGACATTTTCGACATTTCCTTCTCTGTGACTCTCCAGCATTCCGCACCATAGAGAAGCACAGAAAGCACACAGCTCTGATATAATCTTAATTTTGTGCTTGTGCTGTATTGGGAGGACTTCCAGATGTTGTTTAGGCTAAAAAAGGCTGTTCTTGCTTTATTAATTCTGATGTTGATATCTTTGCCTGCCCCGCCGTCTGGTGTTACTATGCATTATAGGTATTTGAAGGTGTCTGTCTGTACCAGTTGCTGATTCCTTACTGATATGGGCTCAGGGTTGCTCACATTGAGCGTCATGACCTCTGACTTCTTTAAATTGATGTTCAAGCCCACCTGCTGGCTAAACTTATTAAGTCTATCCGTTTTTTCCTGGATGTGTTGATGTGAATGTGCTAGTAGTGCAATGTCATCTGCATTTTCCAGATTTTCCAATGTAGAAAATGTAGTCCATCTTATTTATATATATATAATTAAAATTGAATATGAAATGATAAATTGTGTCTGTATGTGTGTGGTTCAGTAGCAAACAGAAGGCATAGCCTAGATATTGCTCCACCATGTAAAAGCTTGTCAGAGAGGAGTATAACTGCATAGGCATATATGGGATTGCCATTTAGTAACATGACACCTATCTTATTGTACAGAAGGAAGTACAGCTGGAATTGCAGAGGCGTTGTAACCAGTAGGGAGAGGAATACTGGTATATTGTCACATGAGAAGCTAGTAGTTGGCATACAGCTCTGAACTCTGTGTTTGTAATGTCCTGTACTTCAGTGTGGAAATAGATATTATATATTAGTTCTGAAGAAGGAGGTACAACCTTCTTATTTCAGGGACCGTGGTACTGAAGTATTAGAGCAGCACCTGGTCTGAGTTTTGCTGGATCCAGAGGGCTGGCAGCAGACTCCTTGTCTAAGATATCGACCAGTGGTGTATGTCAAGATAACTGAGAAGCAAGCGAGCAGAGCAGACAGTTTTCCTGCCGCCGACACCTAAGTTAAGATTTCATCAGCCAGAGCAGCTCATCCTTATATAACCCACTCTAAAATTGACTGTAATAATAAATCAAGAGGGACAGTATTGTTTTACAAAATAAAAGAACTGTGATCCCTTCAAGATTATTTCCACCATTAACAAACACATGAAGTCGTGATGACAAACAACAACATAGCTTCAAAAGCCAGTATTACCTCTTAATACCAGAGCATAACACTACACACATATTGTAATAATATTCTATGTAAGGACAAAGATCCTTTGTATAATTTGTGTACATAGACATTGCATTTACATTTGATTGTGATTCCTGATTCACTCTGTAGTTGGATCAGGATATCTATTCTTGAAAGAAATTAATACATAATTTAAACGTTAACACTTGACTTATTTAAGCTAGTCTTCTAGAGTGTTATATGTATGTGCTTGTCATAGTGTGGTACAGTGTTGTGAATCTTAAATAAAGTATTTATCTATATGTTGTTGTTGTGAACTTACACTTCATCATTATCATAACCCTAGACATTCAACGTAGTCATCACTATCTTCCAGAATAAGTCTGACTGAGGTCTAAATGTGGTAGCAAAGTAAGGTCATCTGTAACACACCACACTTATTAGGTACAGATACCTTCACAGCTAATCTCAGTCAGTACACTAAGTCCCCTATATATATATATAGGAAATATGTCTAGCTTACCACAATTCAAGGAAATATACACAAGTAACGTTGACTGGCGATGAATTTTGGCACAATTTCGATCTGCCTTATCCCAGGCTTTTATTTAGAAAAATATTAGCTTGCTCTCAACGCACTTGCTTATCACAAAATGTATTTCAAAACTGGCCTTGAACTGACGCTTCTAATTGATGTGGTAAAGTGGGATGTTATAAATATTTATAGGGGACTTAGTGTACTGACTGAGATCAGCTGTGCAAGTATCTGTATCTAATAAGTGTGGTTTATTACAGATGACCTTACTTTGGTACCACATTTATACCTCAGTCAGATTTATTCTGGAATATTGTGATGACTACGTTGAATGTCTAGGGTTATGATAATGATGAAGTGTATGTTCACAACAACCAACAGACAGATAAACAATTTAATTTAATTCACAATACTTTTCAACACTGTGACACTCACACACATGGAACACTCTATAAGACTATCTTAATAAGTCAAGTGTACTTTTAAAAATATATGTATTAATTTCTTCAATAATAGATATCCCGATTCAACTACAAAGTGAACCAGGAATCACAATCAAATGTAATCACAAGTAGTATGTACACAATTTATAGATAAGATCTTTGTATTGACATATATTATTATTGCAATATGTGTGTAAGTTGTGCTGTAGTACTATGAGGTAATACTGGCTTTTCAAGCTAAGTGGTTGTTTGTCATCATGACTTCAAGTGTTTGTTTCGGGAAGAAATAATATTGCAAAGGTTCACAGTTTATTTTTAGTTGAAACAAATAAATGTCCCTCTTGATTTAAGGTAAAGTCACTTTTAGAGGGGGGTTATACACAAGATTGAGCTGCTCTGGCCACGGACACTTAACTTTTGTGTGGGCGGCTGGAAACAGTCTCCACTGCTCGCTTGCTTCACCGTGTTCTTGAGACACAACACAGGTCGATATATTGACCAAGGAGTCTGCTACCAGCCTCTGAATTCAGCAAAACTCAGACCAGGTGCTGCTTTAATATGTTAGTACCACTGTCCCTGAAACAAGAAGGTTGTACCTCCTACTTCAGAACTAATTTATAATCTATTTCCACACTGAGCACAATACATAACAAACACTGAGTTCAGCGCTGTAGGCCAACTGTTAGCTTCTCATGTAACACATTCACCAGTATTCCTCTCCTTAATGATTACAACGCCTCTGCAATTTCAGCTGTAATTCCTTCTATACAATAAGATAGGTGTCATAGTACTATTTGGCAATTCCATATAGGCCTAGGCAGTTATACTCCTCTCCGACAAGTTTTGTTCCTGGTGGAGCAATATCTAGGCTTTGTCTCATGTTTGCTACTGAACCACACACATACAGACATAAATTTATCAATTCACATTCAATTTTCATCTAAAAGATATCAAATATTTCTAGCTTACCACAATTCATGGAAATATTAAACAAAATACGTTGATTGGCAATGAGTTATGGCACAATTCCGATCTGCCTTTGTCCCAGGCTTTCATAAGAAAAATATGAGCTGGATCTCAACGCACTTGCTTCTCAGTAAGTTTATTTTAAAAATGTGGCACTGAACAGACGCTCCTAATTGACTATATTAAATGGTCTAGCCAATAAGACCATGTTTACAAAAGTATTTGAAAAAAAGTACCCTTCCTACCGTTTCCCGTAACAACCAAAAATAGTATTTGCAATCAACTAATCATGTTTAGGCTTACATATTCTTCTAACCAATCAAATCGGATTTAACTTGTTGGCCTATTTCCCGTAAAAGAGTGGTTTCAAAACATGCCACTGAGCAATTATGATTTGGTGCTGTCAGACAACCTCACTATTTTATTTTGGCTATAATTTCTTAATTCCTAGACTATTTGCGTAACACTTAACATATTCTTTGTCAGCAAGTCCTAAGGAACCCAAATATATAAATTTAATGGAGCTAAGTGGCTGCGTTCAAAATATGTATTTTCTTCTACCACCCGTTCACTTCGATACGATGGGGTGTCTTCTGTACTATCAGGCTAATGTCAGGAGCTTAGACATAAATCAGTAGAATGTCATGTTTCCTAATAAGCATTAAACATGTTTTTTTAAAACCTAACCGTGTATTGGTAGTGTTTTTTGTCACTGTTTATTGGAAAAAATTTAGTGCTTCATGCCTTACGCGTGCGATTGGCGTTACTATTAATCGCGAGACTGTGGTAGTATTGCCTGTGTTCCTCCGTTCAGCCCCCTCTCTCTCTCTCTCTCTCTCTCTCTCTCTCTAAGTCCGTCTGTCTTTTAGTTACGCAGTGTATAAAATGAAATTAATGGAATATTAATCTAGGTCATTACGCAGTGTGTCTATCTCAAGGTTTTCTAAGAAATACAGTACACGTTGTATTGTTTTTTTGAAACGCGTGTATGCTGCTGTAGGCTTTACTATCAAACGTGAAAGCGTTACAATATGCAGACGAAGTAGAAAAAGGGGGATCTCGAGTACAGTCATTGTGACAGCACTGTTCTTTTGCCATTCTTCTTTCCTTTTATTGAATTAATTCGTTAGGCTTTACATTTACTTTTTAATTTAGATATGTGGATTTAGAATGTTTCACGACAAATTCTCCCCACTTAAAACAGACGTTATATGTCAGTCTATAATTCTATATACACATAGAGAAATGTACTATTATTCCTGGGGCTTACTGTGATTTTCATCACACGGATGGCGGCTTAGAAAATCCGCTCCCAGGTTGGTTTTTCCAGAAATATATTCTATGCTGAACTCGAATGGCTGCAAAAGTAAGGACCATCTGAGTAACCTTGAATTTTCATGCCTAGCCTGCGCTAGAAACGACAAGGGTTTGTGATCCGTTTGCAACTTAAATGCCTTCCCATACAGATAAATATTGAATTTCTTTATCGCCCATATTACTGCAAGACATTCTTTTTCGCTAGTTGAGTAATTTGTTTCAGATTTATTCAACTTTCTACTAGCATATGCCACTGGGGTTAATTCCCCATTCCGTGCATCTGATTTCTGTAACAGGGTCGCGCCCAACCCGATATTACTGGCATCCGTTCTCACAATGAATTTTTGACTTAAGTCAGGTAATTTCAAAATAGGTTTGTGTTGTAGCCGTTTATGGTAATTGGATTGGTCTTCATAACGCGAATGGTAATATGAAACAAAATGTCAATAAACTGTTCTGTGAAAACGAACTACAACAGGTAGTGTTTAAACTGTTCACTCGATGGTAGTACACAAGTCGGTTTACTGTACATATAGTTTATTCAACATGGCACATACGAAGGAACGAGACGATCATAGTTACAGATTATAGGTACAAAATGTCATACTTTGAAGTTGCTGATAATACTCTCAGCTTCTTAGTGATTCTTCAAGAATTAAGTCCTATAAACATCCACAGCAATATATTCAGGTTAGAGTTCTGAATCGGCTAACCTCTCTTTACATCCATGCCACGACTTTGGCATAGAAGAATGTACGGCATATAAAATATGAAGCATACGAATAAATAAACTGGTTTACACGTAGGTATTATTCCTCTACGGTAATCTAATATGACCACCGACTCCGTCTGTCCATTCTAGGAAATTACATGCTAAGATGACTTCCCGCTAGACTACAACTGGGAGCGGCCTGATACTTTAGTTTACGGCAATAAATATACAAATATAACCGGGGCGACACTTACATGATCCTTCCATCATTGGCTTCGTCAAGAATACCAATTGAATCAATATAACATACTGGCTTATACAAAACTGCCAGAAGATTCCAATA
This sequence comes from Oreohelix idahoensis, assembly GCA_024509875.1. NCBI lineage: Eukaryota > Metazoa > Mollusca > Gastropoda > Stylommatophora > Oreohelicidae > Oreohelix > Oreohelix idahoensis. Next base: position 153,154 of record JAMPIV010004270.1, on the reverse strand, counting down.
ATCTATATCTCGGACATAACAAAGTCCGCACTGCCCCGTTCAAAACATGACGTCACAATCCCCAAACTAGGTTACCCGTGCGTCCAAAGCAACTCACACTGCATTGTGCACGTCAGTGCGTGAATCAATCGAACGCTCAAATAATATAACTATATAAAACTGGTGCGTACATTTGGCAGGACCGAAGACTACCCCCTTAGGTAATAAATGTACGTAACAGCTCCCTTATCACCTCCCCTTAAAAAAATTAATTCTATTAATTTTTTTTAACTTAGTACCCGAGAGAGGTGAGTCAAAACTACAACAAGATATATGAAATGCATCAAGTTATATCATATTAAGAAAAGAATATTAAACGAAATCAATATAACTAAATGATAGTATGCATTAAAGCACACATCCACAAACGACCTACTTTGGAACGATGTGGTAAAACAAGTTTGAAAATGAAAAATGAAAAAAACCATAAAAAAAAAAGATGATAATAAAATTCAACTAAGTTTTCAACAAAATTTGAAACATATGATTTCAAAAATGAAAATGAACAGCAACACTGATGATAATCAATGACAAGAGGATCAATAAAACAGAAAAATTGAAAATACAATGTGCAAAAATGAAGCAATGCAAAATTAAACACTTTAAGAATCAACACACTTAATGTTTTCTAACACTAGTACGGTTGACTAGTGATCTAACAGTGAGATATCATAACTAAGACCCGTGAATGCAGGTATTACGTGACAACTAATAAAGTTAGTATGTGTGTGATCCATAATCAATTAAATAGATTAAGTTGAATTAATCTAATTTATATATTCCTTAATTACTAACAAATAAACAGTTACTAATATTTCTAAGTAATTCCAGTATCACTATCAATATGTCACTGTTCCGTTACAACTAGTTAGTAATCGACGAGATAATGTTCTCAATGTTCCATACACGATATAATATATTCTCTAACACGTAGTGTAATATGTTCCATAGGAATAACAAATGTATATTTGTCGCTCTTAACAATGTTGCCATATTAATAAAAAGTTACTGTAGTACCAATGTTCCCGTTCTAATAAAACGTTAATATAGTATCAATAACAATGTACAAAGTTATTCATGTTATCGGTGAGGATGTTCCAACATCTGGAAGTGGCTTAGTTTCGACAAGTTCGCTTGGGCATCTTGACAGACAGTCTGCGAACACATTCTGCACTCCAGGAATAGCTCGTATCTCAAAATGGAACGGTTGAAGCGCTATAGCGTAACGCGCTGACTTTGATGACTTAACGTTCCCTGTATTCAGTGCGGTAAGAGCTTTCTGGTCAGACTCCACCACAAAGTGTGATCCGAGGAGATAACGATCCAGTTTAGTGATTGCCCAGACAAGAGCAAGGAGCTCTTTATCCAGAACGGAATATTTCGTCTCGCTCGGCGTGAGCTTTCTGGATACGTACATAACCGGAAATAAGGTGCCGTTATATTCCTGCATCAAAACTGCAGCAATAGCGTAAGAACTTGCATCACTGCGGAGAATGAAGGTGAGATTTTTGTCAGGCAACCTCAAAAAAGGTGCATTTGAAAAAAATTGTTTTATATAGTCTAACGCCGTTTGGTGATCCTGCGACCACTTTATTACATTAGATGTGCCTTTCTTCAGTAGAGAAGAAAAAGGTGCAGTTATAGTAGACAAATGAGGGATGAATTTTGAATAGAACTGTATTAGTCCTAAAAGCGACCTAACTTGTTTTTTTGTCTTAGGTGCTGAGATGTTTAAAATTTTAGAGACGTTACTGTCTTCTGTATACATGAAACCATGACCTATGCGGTGACCCAGAAATGAGATGTCATGAAAACCGACAAAAGCCTTTGAAGGTTTCGCTGTTAAGTTATAATCCCGTAAGGTAGAAAGTAAAGATTTTAAACCCTGAATATGTTCATCCCAAGAGTCACTGAAAAGACAGATGTCATCTATATAAGTAATGACATCGGGACGATGAGACAATATGCGGCGCATCATGCGTACAAAGGTAGCTGGCGCATTCATTAATCCGAATGGCATAAAATTCCATTGAAAAAGACCCCGTGGCGTCGAGAAAGCGGTGAATGGCTTTGCTTTAGGAGTGAGTGGCACTTGCCAATAGCCCTTTGAAAGGTCAAATTTCGAAAAGAATGTAGCATGAGATAATCTCTCCAATAAGTCATCTAAAAGAGGTAATGGTTCCGCATCGAATTTTGTAACTTTGTTTAATTTCCTGTAATCTACGCAAAGACGTATATTGTTGTCTTTCTTCCTAATGATTACCATGGAAGAAGAATATGGTGATGAAGATGGTTCAATTATATTTAATTGGAGCATCTCATCCAATTCCTTATCAACCTTATCACGAAAGTGTAAAGGAATAGGATATGGGCGAACTCGAATAGGCGTATCGTCAGTCAGAATAATGTCATGTTGGATGACTGACGTATGACCTGGGATGTCAGTGAGGACATCCTCATACGAGTGTAGAATATTAGAGACTTGCTGACGTTGATCAGCCGAAAGAGTAGATGAGATCGTAACATCATTCCATTTCTCAGTGGAATGGAGTGGTACAACTGGTATTGGTAGTTGTACATCATCGAAAGAAGATTCCTCTTCTTGGATGACTGACAAACTAGAATAGTGTTGAATAGGAGGTGTAGGATCGTCAGTTGCCTGAAACACTGACTGTAGATAATCAGGACGTGAGTAATACTCCTTCAACATGTTAATGTGGAAGGTTTTATGTTTACCATTAACATCAACGATGTAGTCGACATCGGATATTCTTGAGATGATCCTGAAAGGACCTCTCCAGGTAATTAAAAGACGATTGTTATGCGCAGGTAGTAAGACAAAAGCTTCATCACCAGGTATGAGCTGGCGAAGACGTCTATACTTGTTTGCAAATAGACGAGCTTTTTCTTTGGCTTGTTCGGATGATGCAGTAGCTAGTCTACAAGCATCTATGATTCTCTTTCTCAGAGAGATCACATACTCATAAGAGGATTGAGTTTCCTCTTCAATATTCTCGTCAACCAATAAGTCGTGGATTAACGACATCGGACCGCGTGGTTGCATGCCAAAAACAAGCTGGAATGGAGAAAACCCCGTGGCTTGATTTTGTACTTCGCGATACGCAAAGAGACAAGCGGGTAGGACCCGATCCCAGTCTTGGGGATGGTCTTGAGTCATCTTACCCAACAACTGCTTGAGTGTCCTATTGAGACGCTCAATTAACCCATTTGACATCGGATGATAAATAGAACTAAGAGATCTGTCTATACCTAATGTCTTCATAACTTGAGACATGGATTCAGAAATGAACTGAACCCCATGATCCGACAAGATTTTCCGTGGAAAACCAATGCGTGAGAAGATTAACATCAATGCCTCTGCTACACTGGCAGATGAAGTGTTCTTGAGAGGGATGGCCTCAGGCCAACGAGTGCACATATCAATGCACGTAAGGATATGCGTATGCCCTCTAGCAGATGGAAGCATCGGACCAATAATGTCAATGGCCATTTTATCAAATGGTCTAATCGGGATGTCCGCAGCTTGAATAGGAGCCGCATGAAATGGACCCCGTACCTTAACTTCCTGACATATCAAACAGGACCGACAATAGAGAGTGATGTCCCTATGGACGCCTGGCCAGTAGAATGCCGAAAGCACTCTGGATTTGGTACGCGAAAAACCCATATGGCCCGCACATTGCGAGTCATGCGCATGTCGTAATATACGAGATCTCATAGAGGATGGGACTAAGATCTGATAACATAAGGATGAATCCTTTTCCCGTATTACTCTCACCAAAATCCCATTTTTAAGTATAAAGTCATGTCTAGATTTTGCAAGTTTGTTGCTTGTATTCTTTTTGTTAACATACTGAAAAAATTTTTTTAATGAATCATCATTCTTTTGCAATGTTGCAAACAACTCCCGTGAAATAGGAGCATCATCATCACAAGTGGTATGAACTGTAGGTTCAATAGGTGTATCATGCGACATATTAGTAGCTTGCGCTCTAGTCACTACTGCATTTGCAGTTTGAATATGTCGCTCTTCCCATTCAGCTATTTGCTGTGGTGTACACTCTTTAATACCATGTATGCGACCAAGTATTAAATCACAAATTGGATTCGGAAGGAGACATGCTTGGATCTTTCCTGAAAAAAATGGTGTATTAAGATCAATAATAGCAGTGGGAAATGTTTCGACGGTGCCACCAAAAGTCACACACTTGACAACCCTGCCCGTGGCACAACTTGGGTTGATCAGCGAAGTCCGGACGCCCACAGTGCTACAACCTGAGTCAAATAGGAGAGAGCATGAAATATTGTTAACAAATCCCTTGTTAAACTTAAGAGAGCCCTGTCCCTGGTGTACTGACGCAGCAGTGGCCGTACAGACTGCAGGTAGACTAGGCAAGGTATGTCCGCAACGCAGCGTCGTGATCGCCTTAGGCTGGAAAAGAGTCGAGCATTCTGGACAGTCTTTCACCTGGGTACAATCAAGAGAACAAGACATAGCATTGTGAGTTTCAGCTACTTTACCCTGTTCAATGTTAGCCTGTGTATCAATTAAAGAGACATTAGAATGTCTACCCGTATTACTCGACGATCTTTCTCTGCGACGCGATCGATTTTGATTATTTGCATTAAAATTGCCATAATTGTCTTTTCTACTAGAGTTAAAATTTGGATGAGTCCGATAGTTTGTATAATTAAAGTTATGCTGTTCTTTAAAATTTTTATTCCAAGAACCTTGTCTGTTTTGCGGACCCTGAGATTTTGATCTCCAGTTTTGTTTATTATAATGTCCTTGATTATTTTTAAAATTATTGTTACCAAAATCTTGTGATCTGTGAGTTTGGTTCCAAGAAACATTAAATGGAGCAGATTGTTGAAATTGCTTCCCTTTGTAAAAGTTATCATTGTTAAAATTGTAATTATTTCCCTTATTGACATACCTGTCAGCACTAAAGGAACGATTTCGTGAAAAATTGTTTTGTTGTGCTGCAAAAGCAACAGGCAATTCATTCTTAATCTGTGCATTACTTAGATCCATGGTTGGGTGAGCAGTGCAAAAATTTTTTGCATGTTCTTCTAAGTTTTTCATTGATAAAGGTTTCCGTTCGTGTAAAAATGCGAGAAATGTAGGATTTACAGACGATAGTACCTTATCGCGCATCAGTAAATCGAAGAGACCTTCATACGACTTTTCAATTTTGGATAATTCGATCCATCTTTCTAGTGTTAGTCGTATTTGTGACAGAAAATCATTGAAATTTCTGCTTGATTGAGGTAGTAATGTACGAAATCTTAATCGATATTTGTCTTCTGTCATTTGGAATTTTTGCAGAAGTGCCGCTCTAAGAGCATTATAGTCATTTTTCTCACCAATGCTGGTGGTATGATAAACTGCTAATGCATCCCCTGTAAGTAATCTGGATAAATATGTACAGTATAGCGCTTTATCCACGTTATAAGACCCACAAGTGGCCTCAAACCTATCTAGGAAGAATATCACGTCATCAGACGGGGGATTAAATTTTGGTAATTTAAGGTGAATTTCCTTAAAATGATCCTGTCTGGATGAAGTTTGGCTTTCAAAAGTTCTCTGAGAATTAGCTTCCTGAGTTAACCTAAGTCTCTCATATTCTGACTCTGCTAATTTCAGTTCATGCTGTCGTTTTCTATCATTCTCTTCCCTCTCAAGCTGAAGTCGTAATGTATTTTGTTCAGCTATTAATCTTCTTTCTTCCATTTCCTTTTGTTTAACTTCCATTTCTTTTTGTTTCTGTTCTGCCTCTCGCTGAAATCGTTTCTCTTCTAATTCAGAGGCTAATCTCATTTTTTTCTCCTCTTCCTCAGCTATACATTTCCTCTTCTTTTCATGTTCCTCAGCATCAATCCGTTTTTGATCTACCTCAAATTTCATCTTCTTCTCTTGTTCCTCAGCCTCAAATTTCATCTTCTTCTCTTGTTCCTCAGCCTCAAATTTCATCTTCTTCTCTTGTTCCTCAGCCTCAAATTTCAAATTTTCCAATCTTAACTTTTCAGCTTCCAATCTTTGAGCTTCCAACCTTTGAGCCTCTTTATATTCTGACATAGCGAATTGTCTTACCTCTTCAGCAGGTATTTGCAAAGCTTTTGCTTGCTTAATGAAATAATCGAGTGAATACATTATTCTATATAAGTAGTCACAGTACTCTAGATATTTAAAATGATAATTAATCAATATAAATTAGTTAACCTTGTTACTATAACAAGTGTTCTTCGTTCCTGTCCTTAGAACGGTATAATGTTATCATATAATTATTAAATATGTTATTAATCAATAAATTTATGTAATCAAATGTCATGAAATGAACAACGAGAAAGACAATAGAAACATAATCGACAAGACATGATAAACTGGACGGGTGAACACAATCGTAGAAATCAAAAAAATAAAAATGTATAACTAAAATAGAATATCGTAAAAATATACGACGATAACTACGATCAGATAATTAACAGTACAATTGACAACACAGTGTAAAAACATAGGTTTTGTAAAAAACTGAACGACAGGAAAGGTGAGATGGACGCAAAATACAAACAAAATTCATCATAAAACTAAATTACGAATAAAAATAACTACGAGAACAACAATAAAAACTTGACGGAACAGCTAAACAGATACTATTATAAGGGACAATTAGCGATCGGAACTTCGGCAAGGTTTCTAGCCTTGTACCGGAATTATCGCTCAATTGAAACTTACAAGACGAGCCCTACAGAACGTCTGACGAAGAGCCCGAATTGGCTTCGAGATGGATCTCGTTCGTCAGATCAACCTCCCTACCTCCCACAAAGAATACACAACATATAACACATAACACGGAAAATATAAAGGTGGACATAAACAATTAAGGCACAGCTAATAATAATAAAATGTATAACGGATACAAGTTATACTTAGCTCGCGTGTGCCGGGAAAAAACAATGTGCCTCGTCTCCGTGGATGTACGTTTGAAGCTAAAATAATTCGATCTGCGAATACAGCATCAGCTCGCACGAAATGATAACGAAGGCAGTCAGTCCCTGTACAACCCGAAGTGAAGGTTGATAGATGACCTTGAGAATCTCGTAACGGTCAGTTGATTAAGATTCATTTTGACAACAAGTTCCAACTTGCCGATGATGTCGCCTTGAAAGTACACATTCTATTTTCAAACGATTAATTTGATTGAGTAAGATCCTTTCAAATGATAAATTTCAGACCACGCTGGCGCACCAATTACTGTTGTAGCCGTTTATGGTAATTGGATTGGTCTTCATAACGCGAATGGTAATATGAAACAAAATGTCAATAAACTGTTCTGTGAAAACGAACTACAACAGGTAGTGTTTAAACTGTTCACTCGATGGTAGTACACAAGTCGGTTTACTGTACATATAGTTTATTCAACATGGCACATACGAAGGAACGAGACGATCATAGTTACAGATTATAGGTACAAAATGTCATACTTTGAAGTTGCTGATAATACTCTCAGCTTCTTAGTGATTCTTCAAGAATTAAGTCCTATAAACATCCACAGCAATATATTCAGGTTAGAGTTCTGAATCGGCTAACCTCTCTTTACATCCATGCCACGACTTTGGCATAGAAGAATGTACGGCATATAAAATATGAAGCATACGAATAAATAAACTGGTTTACACGTAGGTATTATTCCTCTACGGTAATCTAATATGACCACCGACTCCGTCTGTCCATTCTAGGAAATTACATGCTAAGATGACTTCCCGCTAGACTACAACTGGGAGCGGCCTGATACTTTAGTTTACGGCAATAAATATACAAATATAACCGGGGCGACACTTACATGATCCTTCCATCATTGGCTTCGTCAAGAATACCAATTGAATCAATATAACATACTGGCTTATACAAAACTGCCAGAAGATTCCAATAATCTATATCTCGGACATAACAAAGTCCGCACTGCCCCGTTCAAAACATGACGTCACAATCCCCAAACTAGGTTACCCGTGCGTCCAAAGCAACTAACACTGCATTGTGCACGTCAGTGCGTGAATCAATCGAACGCTCAAATAATATAACTATATAAAACTGGTGCGTACATTTGGCAGGACCGAAGACTACCCCCTTAGGTAATAAATGTACGTAACAGTTTGCTTGTGAGCTTTTCCTTCAATTCCTGGTAGGCCAATTCACATTGTGCTGTCCATGTAATTCGATCTGGATTTCCTTTGCGTGTCAAATCAATTAACGGTGCGCATATGGAATTAAAGTTTTTGATATACTTTTGGTAGAAACCACATAATGAGACAAAGGATCTCACGTCTTTCTTGGTTTGTGGTCTCGGGGCTTTCTTTAGTTTCTCTAAATTCTTGGGGTCAGGGGTCAGGTTTCCCTGATGGACTGTGTGTCCCAAGAATTCTAATTCTTTACATCCAACGCAACATTTGGATGGTCGGGCTGTTAAATTCGCTTCTCTAAGTCGATTAAACAGCATGTTCAGAGAGTCAATGTGTTCCTCAAATGTTTCTGTTGCTATAAGGATATCATCCATGAAATTTGTGATGCATGGATTATTCAGGGGATCCAACAATTTTCTCATCATTCTAGAGAAGACACTAGGCGCATTTTTCAATCCAAATGGCAATCTGTTAAACTCATAGTGTCCCTCTGAGGTACTAAAAGCTAGGTATGGTCTAACCTCAGGCTTTACTGGAATCTGATAGTATCCTGTGCTCAGATCCACTTTTGAGAAATATTTAGCTTTATTTAGCCTGGCAAACAACTGATTTGTATCCGGCAATGGATCCACCTGACCTTCTGTGATAGCATTCAGTCTCCTGTAATTTATACAGAGTCTATGTTCTCCAGAGGGTTTCCTTAAGAGTACCACACTGGAACTATACGAAGATTCACTGTGTGAAATGATTCCTTCCTTCAACAAATAGTCTATCTCTTCCTTCAAGGCTTTCTCCTTAGCAAAAGGAATCGAATAGGCTTTCATACAGACAGGTGTGGGGTCTATCAGTTTCATATCATATTCCAATAAGTTTGTATGCCACGGTCGGTCTGTTAACACCTCTGTATGATCATCTAGAACCTTTTGCACTCTCTCCTTCTGATTTTTCTTTAAATGTGTACTGATTTTCACCTGTGCCGCTGTCTCACAGGGGTGTAATGGATATTCAAATGATGAAAGTGGTTCCTTTTTCATCTCCATGGCGATGGACAAGGTCAACAAGTGTGTCTCTTCCTGATGTTCTCTTTCCAAATATTTCTTCAGGAGCTTCACATGATAGATTTTTTCTTTCCCCTTCTTATCTATCTTATAATTTGTTCTAGACACCTTCTCTAGAACTGTATATGGACCCTGCCATCCAATTTGTAACTTATTCTGACTACCGGGTAGAAGAAGCAGTACCTTCTCTCCCACAGCCAAATCTCTGTCTTTAGCTTTCTTGTTGTAATAGGCAGCATGTTTTTTCCTGGCTTGTCTCAAATTTTCATTGGCAAGTTTCCAGCCAGTTTTTAAACGAGTGGTCAGCTCATTCACATATTGGTATGATGATGTAATATTTTCCTCTGCCTTTTCATCAGTCCACGTTCTTAACAGCGCTTCGAGTGGACCTTTTATTGGCCTTCCAAATAATAATGTTGCCGGGGCCATACCGGTTGAACTATGGGGTACCTCCCGATAACCAAAAAGGGCGGCGTGAAGGTACTGGTCCCATGTATCTGGTTTTTCATGTGCCAACTTTCTCAGGATCGACATCAAAGTACCATTAAATCTTTCCACTTGGCCATTTCCTTGGGGATGGTACACGCTACAATGGAAGTGTTTGGCCTGAAAGATCCTGAAAACTTCTTCTGTTAGTTTCCCCTTGAACTGAGAGCCATTATCAGTCAAGATGTGGTTGGGAAAGCCTAACCTTGTGAAAATTGTGAGTAATGCCTCTGCTGCATGTTTAGAGTCAATGGATGACAGGGCTACCGCCTCTCCCCACATAGAACAGGTGTCCACCAGAGTCAGAATGTAGCTGTTCCTCCTCTTGGTTCGAGTGAGAGGTCCCACAATGTCCACGGCAACTCTCTCAAAGGGTGTTCCCACTATGGGCATTTCCCCTAGAGTTGCTGGTGCAGTCCAATGCTTAGGTGCTACTCGTTGGCACTCTGGACAGGATTTTACATATCTTTTGATATCTTCAGTTATCCCTGGCCAGAAATAGTGACAAGCTATACGCTGTCCTGTTGCGCTGATCTCCATATGACCACTGAAGGGAATCGCAGGCCCTAGTTCCAACACTTTAGTCCTATATGAAGTGGGAAGGACCAGCTGTCCGTGACCATTGGATTCAGATCCAGCCTTCCTATAAATCAACTTGTTCTTCATATAAAATTCTCCCTTGCCTGGAGGTGTATGACATTTGGGCAACTTCTTGAAACACGGCTTGAGTGTTTTGTCCTCCGCCTGGGCCTTCCTCATCTCATCTGGATGAGTATTTATTGGATTATCCTCCTCCATTTTAGACTGTGATCTGGTCTGCACTGTTGCCAATATCACAGGTCTCTTGGGATTCCCCAAGAAGACATATCTACACCCCAATATCAGAGGGTAGATTGGCTCATTTATCACTGCTGCTTTTATGATTCCTTCCACATATCGCGTTTTCACCTTTATCCGGGCGACGGGAAGTGTCATGGTCGCTACATCCTTGGTTGCAGTTTGAATCTCCACTGTTTCTGTGGTGTATTGATCTGCCTGCACCAGGTGAGAACTCACAACGGAATCATAATCTAGACCTGTATCATATAAGCACCTTATGGTGACTCCATTACAGATGACATCTTCACACACTGGGGGTGGTATGGTTCCTGTAGTTCCGCAGGTTTGACCTTTTTTCCCTTCTTTCCAGATGTCATAGCAGCACAATGAGGAGGTTTCCTTCTACAATGATCAGTGTCATGATTGTTCATCTTACAATTTTTACACCATCTCCTTCCTTGGTTGAAAGATTTTCTTTCATCAAATTTCCTTTCATCGAATTGTTTGGTTTTACTTTTATTGTCATACCGTGGCCTATCAAACTGGTGCTTACCTTTGTTCTGATCTCTATGATCAAATTTATTAAAGTTCTGAGGTGCCTTAAAATTTTCGACCTGTTTCTTTTTATTACCTGATACCTCTGCCTGAGCTGCTTGATACCTTTCAGCAACATTTAGTAACTCACCCAGCCTCTCTGCACCTTGTTCCATGAGAAACTTTCTCAGGTCTGGAGCCATGGACTCTCTTAGTTGTTCTATAAGGATCATTTCCTTAAGATCTTGGGTTTTCCCCAGAGAAGTCCATTTCTCCAAGTATGTCTCTAACCGTGCAGAGAACTGGTGATAGGTTTCACCTGACAGTAGTTTAGCATTCCTAAATTTTTTCCTATAAAATTCAGCATTCTTTTCATATCTTAACAAAAGAGCCTGCTTTAGCATGTCATAATTTTCTTGATCATCTCTGCTCATTTTGGCAAAAACTTCATAAGCCGTACCACGAAGCCCTTGAGATAACTTTAAGCTCCACCTTTCTCTCTCTAACCCATACGTGGTAGGTAATAGTTCATATCTATTTAGATAGCTCTCGATATCATCTTCTTTCTCAACAAAATGATCTAAATGAAAATTCATAGCTGAGGTTGAGGCTCCCTGACTAGCAGTGGCATCAGAGGCAAAGGGACTGGCACCATTTTCAGGAGCATGGCCTTGAAATTCCAACTCCCTTAGTCGTAACTCGTGCTCCCTGTGTAATCTCTTATCTTCTGCTTCCCTCTCTGCAGCCAATCGCTTGTCTTCCCTTTCTGCCTCCCTTTCGGCACCCTGTCTCCGTTCTTCTCTTTCTGTAGCTTGCCTTCTTTCCTCTGCTTCCAATTGTAACTTCTTAGCCTCAGCCTCCAATGCCCTAGCCTCTTTGTCAGCCTCAATCTGCAACCTCTTAATTTCTTTTTCAGCCTCTAACTTTCTTTCAGTCTCTTTTTCTAATCTTTCCGATTCTAATTTTCTTTCTGCTTCAAATTTTCTTTCTTCACGTTCAATATATTTGTCACATTCAGTAGTGACATAGGCAATCATAACTTGCCCGTCCATTCCTAACTCTTTAGCAGCCTGCATAGCAGCAGATCAAAATTTTGCCAGGTCCGCCATTTTCTAACAGGCAAATTTATACAATGTCTAACTTAAACAAGTCAATCTATAATTAATTATCTAAGGACAACCACAGGCACTGAGAGCTCAACCTTATTTTTCCACCCAAGATTAACTTTTAAATTATTATAATTTCCCGAAGTGAATTACTCCCAATATATATGCTAGGGGAAGGTTCAATGTCCCGGGAGCGAGACCCCAATATATGTGGTAAAGTGGGATGTTATAAATATTTATAGGGGACTTAGTGTACTGACTCAGATCAGCTGTGTAATTATCTGTATCTAATAAGTGGGGTTTATTACAGATGACCTTACTTTGCTAACACATTTATACCTCAGTCAGACTTATTCTGGAATATTGTGATGACTACGTTGAATGTCTAGGGTTATGATAATGATGAAGTGTATGTTCACAACAACCAACAGACAGATAAACAATTTAATTTAATTCACAATACTTTTCAACACTGTGACACTCACACACACATGGAACACTCTATAAGACTATCTTAATAAGTCAAGTTTTAAAGTTTAAAATTATATGTATTAATTAATTCAAATATTAGATATCCTGATTCAAATACAAAGTGAACCAGGAATCACAATCAAATGTAATCACAATTTGTATGTACACAATTTATATATATGATCTTTGTATTGACATATATTATTATTATTATTATTATCATATGTGTGTAAGTTGTGAAGTAGTACTATGAGGTAATACTGGCTTTTTCAAACTAGGTTGTTGTTTGTCATCATGACTTCAAGTGTTTGCTTTTGGTGGAAATCATATTGGGAAACGATCACAGTTCCTGTCATTTGAAACAATTTATTGTCCCTCTTTAATTAATATACTGTCAATTTTTTAGGGGGGTACATTGGATTGAGCTGCTCTGGCCACAGAATCTTATCTGCTGTGAGGGCGGCAGGAAATAGTCTCCTCTGCTCGCTTGCTTCACCGTGTTCTTGAAAAGCAATAATGGTCGCTATCTTGACCAAGGAGTAAGCTACCAGCCTCTGGATTCAGCAAAACTCAGACTAGGTGCTGCTTCAATAAGCTAGGACCACGGTCCCTGAAACAAGAAGGTTGTACCTCCTACTTCAGAACTAATTTATAATCTATTTCCACACTGAGCACAATACATAACAAACACTGAGTTCAGAGCGGTAGGCCAACTGCTAGCCTCTCATGTAATAATATTCACCAGTATTCCTCTCCCTAATGGTTACTACGCCTCTGCAATTTCAGCTGTAAGTCCTTCTATACAATAAGATAGGTGTCAGTGTACTATTTGGTAATTCCATGTAGGCCTAGGCAGTTAAACTCCTCTCCGACAAGTTTTGTTCAGGTTGGAGCAATATCCAGGCTTTGCCTCATGTTTGCTACTGAACCACACACATATACAGACATAAATTATCAATTCACATTCAATTTTCATCAAAAAGATATCAAATATGTCAATCTTACCACAATTCATGGAAATAATACACAAATACGTTGACTGGCGATGAATAATAGCACAATTTCGATCTGCCTCTGTCCCAGGCTTTTATTTAGAAAAAATATAAGCTGGTTCTCAACGCACTGTTTCTGAGTAAGTTTATTTTAAAATGTGGCACTGAACTGACGCTCTTAATTGACTATATTGGCGGGTCTAACCAATCGGGCCATGTTTACACAGCTTTTCAAAAAAAAGTACCCCTACTACCGTTTCCCCTAACAACAAAAAATTAGTATTTGTAGTCCGACTAATCGTGTTTCGCCTTACATTTACTTCTATCCAATCAAATAGGATTTAACATGGTGGCCTATTTCCCGTAAAATGGTGGTTTCAAAACATGCCACTGTGCGATTATTATTTGGTGTTGTCTGACACCATCACTATTTTCTTTTGGCTATAATTTGTTAGTTCCTAGACTATTTGCGTAACCTTTAACATATTCTTTGTCAGCAAGTCCTAAGGAACCCAAATATATAAGTTTTAAATGAGCTAAGTGGCTGCGTTCAAAATATGTATTTTCTTCTAGGATAGTCGTGCTGTTGCCACCTCCTCACTTCCAAACTTTAGGGTGTCTGCTGTACTGTCAGACTAATGTCAGGAGTTTAGACATAAAACAGTAGAATGTCATGTTTCCCAATAAGCATTTAACAGGTTTTTAAACCTAACTCTCGTATGGGTAGTGTTTTTATTACTGTCTATTTGAAAAAAAATCAGTGCTTCATGCCTTACGCCTGGGGTGGCATTAATTTTATATCGCGAGACGCGTGTTAGTGTTGCATGCGTTCCTTCGTACATCGCTCTCTCTCTCTTTCTATCCTAAGTCCATCTGTCTTTTCATTACGCAGTGTATAAAATGAAATTAATGCTAGTATTAATTTAGGTCATTAATCAGCTTGCGTATCTCAAGGTTTTCTAAGAAATACAGTACACGTTTTATTGTTGTGTGGAAACGCGCGTATGCTGCTGTAGGCTTTACTATCAAACGTGAAACGCTACAATTTGCAGACGAAGTAGAAAGAAAGGGGGATTTTTATACGCCATTGTGACAGCACTGTACTTTTACCATTTCTCTTTCCTTTTATTGAATTAATGCGTTAGGCTTTACATTTACCTGATAATTTATATATGTGGATTAGAATTTCTCACGACAAATTCTCCCCACTTGAAACAGACGTTATATGTCAGTCTATAATTCTATATACACATAGAGAAATTTATTATTATTTCTGGGGTTTACGGTGATTCTCATCACACGGATGGCGGCTTAAAAAATCCGCTCCCAGATTTGTTTTTCCAGAAATATACTCTATGCTAAACTCAAATGGCTGCATAAGTAAGGACCATCTGAGTAACCTAGAATTTTCATGCCTAGCCTGCGCTAGAAACGACAAGGGTTTGTGATCCGTTTGCAACTTAAATGCCTTCCCATACAGATAAATATTGAATTTCTTTATCGCCCATATTACTGCAAGACATTCTTTTTCGCTAGTTGAGTAATTGATTTCAGCTTTATTCAACTTTCTGCTAGCATATGCCACTGGGCTTAATTCCCCATCCAGTGCATCTGATTTCTGTAACAGGGTCGCACCTAACCCTATATTACTGGCATCCGTCCTTACAATGAATTCTTGACTTAAGTCAGGTAATTTCAAAATAGGTTTGCTTGTGAGCTTTTCCTTCAATTCCTGGTAAGCCAATTCACATTGTGCTGTCCATGTAATTCGATCTGGATGTCCTTTACGTGTCAAATCAGTTAACGGTGCACATATGGAATTAAAGTTTTTGATATACTTTTGGTAGAAACCACATAATGAGACAAAGGATCTCACGTCTTTCTTGGTTTGTGGTCTCGGGGCTTTCTTTAGTTTCTCTAAATTCTTGGGGTCAGGGGTCATGTTTCCCTGATGGACTGTGTGTCCCAAGAATTCTAATTCTTTACATCCAACGCAACATTTGGTTGGTCGGGCTGTTAAATTCGCTTCCCTAAGTCGATTAAACAGCATGTTCAGAGAGTCAATGTGTTCCTCAAATGTTTCTGTTGCTATAAGGATATCATCCATGAAATTTGTGATGCATGGATTATTCAGAGGGTCCAATAATTTTCTCATCATTCTAGAGAAGACACTAGGCGCATTCTTCAATCCAAATGGCAATCTGTTAAACTCATAGTGTCCCTCTGAGGTACTAAAAGCTAGGTATGGTCTAACCTCAGGCTTTACTGGAATCTGATAGTATCCTTTACTCAGATCCACTTTTGAGAAATATTTAGCTTTATTTAGCCTGGCAAACAACTGATTTGTATCCGGCAATGGATCCACCTGTCCTTCTGTGATAGCATTCAGTCTCCTGTAATCTATACAGAGTCTATGTTCTCCAGAGGGTTTCCTTAAGAGTACCACACTGGAACTATACGAAGATTCACTGTGTGAAATAATTCCTTCCTTCAACAAATAGTCTATCTCTTCCTTCAAAGCTTTCTCCTTAGCAAAAGGAATCGAATAGGGTTTCATACAGACAGGTGTGGGGTCTATCAGTTTCATATCATATTCCAATAAGTTTGTATGCCCCGGTCGGTCTGTTAACACCTCTGTATGATTATCTAGAACCTGTTGCACTCTCTTCTTCTGATTTTTCGTTAAATGTGTACTGATTTTCACCTGTGCCGCTGTCTCACAGGGATGTAATGGATATTCAAATGATGAAAGTGGTTCCTTTTTCATCTCCATGGCAATGGACAAGGTCAACAAGTGTGTCTCTTCCTGATTTTCTCTTTCCAAATATTTCTTCAGGAGATTCACATGATAGATTTTTTCTTTCCCCTTCTTATCTATCTTATAATTGGTTCTAGACACCTTCTCTAGAACTGTATATGGACCTTGCCATCCAATTTGTAACTTATTCTGACTACCGGGTAGAAGAAGCAGTACCTTCTCTCCCACAGCCAAATCTCTGTCTTTAGCTTTCCTGTTGTAATAGGCAGCATGTTTCTTCCTGGCTTGTCTCAAATTTTCATTGGCAAGTTTCCAGCCAGTTTTTAAACGAGTGGTCAGCTCATTCACATATTGGTATGAGGATGTAATATTTTCCTCTGCCTTTTCATCAGTCCACGTTCTTAACAGCGCTTCATATGGACCTTTAATTTTGTGGACCTATTTGTCCATGCACCGGTATGGTCTCTTCCACTCGAAGCTCTATAGTGATGATTTTTCTTCCCAGAATTATCATGCACAAAACGACCGCTACCAATTCTTTTCTTGGGGCTTTCTCCCCACTTAGAATTCTTGATGAGAGATTTCCTCTCTACATCTTCTTCCTCCAGTTTACATAAGTCCGATTGAGGGATTTTCGGCTTATCCTGGGGTAAGACATCTTTTTGCACTCTCTGCATAGTGGCCATTGTAAAACAGTTAATTGAAGCTTGTCCGTGAAAAGGGGCTTCCCATTCCATTTGGTCCACTTTATTAAATTTATTTTTCTTTATATTGTCAGGCCTAAGTTTTCCCCGTGGCGTGTCCAGGTCCTGATCAATGTTCCCACTTGTGGGTGTTCCCTCATGTGCTATGCTACACCTTTCTACAAAATTCTCAATGTCCCACCTTGCCTTGGGCCAATAATAATTGTGAGCCACCTTTTGGATGATGGTACCTATTTTCTCATGGTCCCCATCTTTTTCACATGTAGGCTCCTTATTAATTCTGCCCTATATGCCTTTGGAAGAACCAACTGTCCGTGACCATTGGATCTAGTTCCGGCCTTCCTGTAAATCAACTTGTTTTTCATGTAAAAATCTCCCTTGCCTGGAGTTGTATGACAAGTTGACAATTTCCTGAAACAAGGCTTGAGGGTCTTATCCCCAGCCTGTGCCTTCCTCATCTCTTCTGGAGTGGTATTTAACATAATATCCTCCTCCTTTCTTGAGGTCGACCTGACCTGAAGGGTGGCCATTACTATAGGATTCCTTCTACAACGGTCAGTGTCATGATTGTTCATCTTACAATTTTTACACCACCTCCTTTTTTGGTTGAAAGATTTTCTTTCATCATATTTCCTTTCATCGAATTGTGGGGTTTTATTTTTATTGTCATACCGTGGCCTATCAAACTGGTGCTTACCTTTGTTTTGATCTCTAGGATCAAATTTATTAAAGTTCTGTGGTGCCTTAAAATTTTCTACCTGTTTCTTTTTATTACCTGATACCTCTGCCTGAGCTGCTTGATACCTTTCAGCAACATTTAGTAACTCACCCAGCCTCTCTGCACCTTGTTCCATGAGAAACTTTCTCAGGTCTGGAGCCATGGACTCTCTTAGTTGTTCTATAAGGATCATTTCCTTAAGATCTTGGGTTTTCCCCAGAGAAGTCCATTTCTCCAAGTATGTCTCTAACCGTGCAGAGAACTGGTGATAGGTTTCACCTGACAGTAGTTTAGCATTCCTAAATTTTTTTCTATAAAATTCTGCGTTCTTTTCATATCTTAACAAAAGAGCCTGCTTTAGCATGTCATAATTTTCTTGATCACCTCTGCTCATTTTGGCAAAAACTTCATAAGCTGCACCACGAAGCCCTTGAGATAACTTTAAGCTCCACCTTTCTCTCTCTAACCCATACGTGGTAGCTAATAGTTCATATCTATTTAGATAGCTCTCGATATCATCGTCTTTCTCAACAAAATGATCTAAATGAAAATTCATAGCTGAGGTTGAGGCTCCCTGACTAGCAGTGGCATCAGAGGTAAAGGGACTGGCACCATTTTCAGGAGCATGGCCTTGAAACTCAAACTCCCTTAGTCGTAACTCATGTTCCCTTTGTAATCTCTTCTCCTCCTTTTCTGCTTCCCTCTCTGCAGCCAATCGCTTGTCTTCCCTTTCTGCCTTTTTTTCTTCTCTTTCTGCCTCCAATTTCTTAGCCTCAGCCTCAATCTGCAACCTCTTAGCCTCAGCCTCAATCTGCAACCTCTTAGCCTCAGCCTCAAATTGTAACTTCTTAATTTCTTTTTCAGCCTCTAACTTTCTTTCAGCCTCTTTTTCTAATCTTCTTTCTTCACGTTCAATATATTTGTCACATTCCGTAGTGACATAGGCAATCATAACTTGCCCGTCCATTCCTAACTCTTTTGCAGTCTGCACAGCAGCAGATCGAAATTTTGCCAAGTCGGCCATTTTCTAACAGGTATATGTATAAAATATTTAAGCAAACAATTTTATCTATGTCTAATTAACTACTGACAACCACAGGCACTGAGAGCTCAACCTTATTTCTTTCCACCCAAGGATACCTTTTAAATCTTTATTATTCCCAATATATCTAATAGGAGAAAGTTCAATATCCCGGGAGCGAGACCCCAATATATGTGGTAAAGTGGGATGTTATAAATATTTATAGGGGACTTAGTGTACTGACTGAGATCAGCTGTGAAGGTATCTGTATCTAATAAGTGTAGGGTATTTACAGATAACCTTACTTGCTACCACATTTATACCTCAGTCAGGCTTATTCTGGAATATTGTGATGACTACGTTGAATGTCTAGGGTTATGAAAGTGATGAAGTGTATGTTCACAACAACCAACAGACAGATAAACAATTTAGTTTAATCCACAACTCTCTACAACACTGTGACACTCACACACATAGAACACTCTATAAGACTATCTTAATAAGTCAAGTTTTAAAGTTTAAAATTATATGTATTAATTAATTCAAATATTAGATATCCTGATTCAAATACAAAGTGAACCAGGAATCACAATCAAATGTAATCACAATTTGTATGTACACAATTTATATATATATGATCTTTGTATTGACATATATTATTATTATTATCATATGTGTGTAAGTTGTGAAGTAGTACTATGAGGTAATACTGGCTTTTTCAAGCTAGGTTGTTGTTTGTCATCATGACTTCAAGTGTTTGCTTTTGGTGGAAATCATATTGGGAAACGATCACAGTTCCAGTCATTTGAAACAATTTATTGTCCCTCTTTAATTAATATACTGTCAATTTTTGAGGGGGGTACATAGGATTGAGCTGCTCTGGCCACAGAATCTTATCTGCTCTGAGGGCGGCAGGAAACAGTCTCCTCTGCTCGCTTGCTTCACCGTGTTCTTGAAAAGCAATAATGGTCGCTATCTTGACCAAGGAGTAAGCTACCAGCCTCTGGATTCAGCAAAACTCAGACTAGGTGCTGCTTCAATAAGCTAGGACCACGGTCCCTGAAACAAGAAGGTTGTACCTCCTACTTCAGAACTAATTTATAATCTATTTCCACACTGAGCACAATACATAACAAACACTGAGTTCAGAGCGGTAGGCCAACTGCTAGCCTCTCATGTATCAATATTCACCAGTATTCCTCTCCTAATGGTTACTACGCCTCTGCAATTTCAGCTGTAAGTCCTTCTATACAATAAGATAGGTGTCAGTGTACTATTTGGTAATTCCATGTAGGCCTAGGCAGTTAAACTCCTCTCCGACAAGTTTTGTTCAGGTTGGAGCAATATCCAGGCTTTGCCTCATGTTTGCTACTGAACCACACACATATACAGACATAAATTATCAATTCACATTCAATTTTCATCAAAAAGATATCAAATATGTCAATCTTACCACAATTCATGGAAATAATACACAAATACGTTGACTGGCGATGAATAATAGCACAATTTCGATCTGCCTCTGTCCCAGGCTTTTATTTAGAAAAAAATATAAGCTGGTTCTCAACGCACTGTTTCTGAGTAAGTTTATTTTAAAATGTGGCACTGAACTGACGCTCCTAATTGACTATATTGGCGGGTCTAACCGATCGGGCCATGTTTACACAGCTTTTCAAAAAAAAAAAGTACCCCTACTACCGTTTCCCCTAACAACAAAAAATTAGTATTTGTAGTCCGACTAATCGTGTTTCGCCTTACATTTACTTCTATCCAATCAAATAGGATTTAACATGGTGGCCTATTTCCCGTAAAATGGTGGTTTCAAAACATGCCACTGTGCGATTATTATTTGGTGTTGTGTGACACCCTCACTATTTTCTTTTGGCTATAATTTGTTAGTTCCTAGACTATTTGCGTAACCTTTAACATATTCTTTGTCAGCAAGTCCTAAGGAACCCAAATATATAAGTTTTAAGGAAGCTAAGTGGCTGCGTTCAAAATATGTATTTTCTTCTAGGATAGTCGTGCTGTTGCCACCTCCTCACTTCCAAACTTTAGGGTGTCTGCTGTACTGTCAGACTAATGTCAGGAGTTTAGACATAAAACAGTAGAATGTCATGTTTCCCAATAAGCATTTAACAGGTTTTTAAACCTAACTCTCGTATGGGTAGTGTTTTTATTACTGTCTATTTGAAAAAAAAAATCAGTGCTTCATGCCTTACGCCTGGGGTGGCATTAATTTTATATCGCGAGACGCGTGTTAATGTTGCATGCGTTCCTTTGTACATCGCTCTCTCTTTCTATCCTAAGTCCATCTGTCTTTTCATTACGCAGTGTATAAAATGAAATTAATGCTAGTATTAATTTAGGTCATTAATCAGCCTGCGTATCTCAAGGTTTTCTAAGAAATACAGTACACGTTTTATTGTTGTGTGGAAACGCGCGTATGCTGCTGTAGGCTTTACTATCAAACGTGAAACGCTACAATTTGCAGACGAAGTAGAAAAAAGGGGGATTTTTATACGCCATTGTGACAGCACTGCACTTTTACCATTTCTCTTTCCTTTTATTGAATTAATGCGTTAGGCTTTACATTTACCTGATAATTTATATATGTGGATTAGAATTTCTCACGACACCACTGTCCCTGAAACAAGAAGGTTGTACCTCCTACTTCAGAACTAATTTATAATCTATTTCCACACTGAGCACAATACATAACAAACACTGAGTTCAGCGCTGTAGGCCAACTGTTAGCTTCTCATGTAACACATTCACCAGTATTCCTCTCCTTAATGATTACAACGCCTCTGCAATTTCAGCTGTAATTCCTTCTATACAATAAGATAGGTGTCATAGTACTTTTTGGCAATTTCATATAGGCCTAGGCAGTTATACTCCTCTCCGGCAAGTTTTGTTCCTGGTGGAGCAATATCTAGGCTTTGTCTCATGTTTGCTACTGAACCACACACATACAGACATAAATTTATCAATTCACATTCAATTTTTCATCTAAAAGATATCAAATATTTCTAGCTTACCACAATTCATGGAAATATTAAACAAAATACGTTGACTGGCAATGAGTTATGGCACAATTCCGATCTGCCTTTGTCCCAGGCTTTCAAAAGAAAAATATGAGCTGGATCTCAACGCACTTGCTTCTCAGTAAGTTTATTTTAAAATGTGGCACTGAACAGACGCTCCTAATTGACTATATTAAATGGTCTAGCCAATAAGACCATGTTTACAAAAGTATTTGAAAAAAAGTACCCTTCCTACCGTTTCCCGTAACAACCAAAAATAGTATTTGCAATCAACTAATCATGTTTATGCTTACATATTCTTCCAACCAATCAAATCGGATTTAACTTGTTGGCCTATTTCCCGTAAAAGAGTGGTTTCAAAACATGCCACTGAGCAATTATGATTTGGTGCTGTCAGACAACCTCACTATTTTATTTTGGCTATAATTTGTTAATTCCTAGACTATTTGCGTAACACTTAACATTTTCTTTGTCAGCAAGTCCTAAGGAACCCATATCTATAAATTTAGTGGCGCTAAGTGACTGCGTTCAAACTATGTATTTTCTACCACCCGTTCACTTCGATACAATGGGGTGTCTTCTGTACTATCCGGCTAATGTCAGGAGCTTAGACATAAATCAGTAGAATGTCATGTTTCCTAATAAGCATTAAACATGTTTTTTAAAACCTAACCGTGTATTGGTAGTGTTTTTTGTCACTGTTTATTGGAAAAAAGTTAGTGCTTCATGCCTTACGCGTGCGATTGGCGTTACTATTAATCGCGAGACTGTGGTAGTATTGCCTGTGTTCCTCCGTTCAGCCCCCCTCTCTCTCTCTCTCTCTCTCTCTCTCTCTCTCTAAGTCCGTCTGTCTTTTAGTTACGCAGTGTATAAAATAAAATTAATGGAATATTAATCTAGGTCATTACGCAGTGTGTCTATCTCAAGGTTTTCTAAGAAATACAGTACACGTTGTATTGTTTTTTTGAAACGCGTGTATGCTGCTGTAGGCTTTACTATCAAACGTGAAAGCGTTACAATATGCAGACGAAGTAGAAAAAGGGGGATCTCGAGTACAGTCATTGTGACAGCACTGTTCTTTTGCCATTCTTCTTTCCTTTTATTGAATTAATTCGTTAGGCTTTACATTTACTTTTTAATTTAGATATGTGGATTTAGAATGTTTCACGACAATTGACTATATCGAAGGTTCTAACCAATAAGACCATGTTTACAAGAGCCTTTGAAAAATTGTTACCTTTCCTCACGTGGCCATTAGCTACAATAATAGTATTTGCAGTTCGACTAATAAAATTTCGCCTTACATATTACTACAGCCAATCAGAACGTATCTAACTTGTTGGCCTCATTTCCCCTAAAGCAGTGTTTTTCAAACATTCCATTTTGAGCAAATATGATCTTGTGCTGTCAGACAACCCCACTATAGTATTTTGGCTATAATTTGGTAATTACTAGCCTATTTGCGTAACACATAACATATCCTTTGTCAGCAAGTCCTAAGGCACACAAATATATAAGTTTAATGGGGCCAAGTGGCTTCGTTCAAAATATGTATTATTCTAGGATAGTCGTGTATTTGTTTTTTATTTTTTTATTTTTCGAACCGCCACCTGTTCTGCCTTTTCGACTGTTTTGTCAGTATAAAGTCAGGATTTCAGACGTAAAACAGTATTGTGTCATGTTTCCTAATAAGCATTAAACATGTTTTCAAAACCTAACCTTGTATTGGTAGTGTTTTTTATTACTGTTTATTTGAAAAAAAATCAGGTCTTCATGCCTTTCGCGTTCACTTTTTAATCGCGAGACGACGTGGTAGTATTGCCAGCATTCCTCCGTGCATCTCTCTCTCTCTCTTCTAAACCCGTCTGTCTTTTTAGGTTAACGTAGTGTGTTATAATGACATTAATGCTAGTATTATATCTAGGTCATTAAGCAGCTTGCGTATCTCAAGGTTTTCTAAGAAACACAGTACCCGTTTTATTTTTTAGACACGCGTGTAGTTTATGCAGACGGAGCAGAAAAAGGGGGTTTCTTGTTCAGCCATTATGGCGTTCTACAACACAGGCGTACGCTATTGTGACCGCACTGTTCTTTTACCATTCTTCTTTCCTTCTATTGAATTACTTTGCTAGGCTTTACATTTACTTTCTAATTTATATATGTGGATTAGAATTTTTCACGACACCGGCTTTGAGCCAAGCTGTTTTCTAACCCAAGAACTGCAGACACGCGTGGTGGTTAACGCTCCCCCGCTCGCGAAATTACGGGCTGGTGAGGGTAAATAACCGTAGACGGGAATGCGAGGAAACTGGCGCTTTTCTGGTCCATCACATAATAAAAGGATTGAGTCTATAAATTTCTGGGTAGTTCACGGGTTTTACATTTTACGGTGTGTGGTGGGGTGGATATTTAAAATGTGACGGTAGAAAGCACAGGCTTCCAGACTGAGTATAAAAATTGAAGTGATATGCAAAAATAGAATATGATAGACAGAATCACGATAGTTATTTTCTATATGCTTGACGCTCAACAACCAAAATAACAGGTTACAGACCTCAATCTGATTTCCACCCCCACTCTTGTTTTAAATGTGGATATATTTAGCACGCTGCAGGCGCATTATTACGACAGAGATAAGCTATGTTCTGCCAGCTGCAGGCGCATTATTGCGACTTACGGACATCGTCGGTTTCTAGCATTATAATTTGTGTACACGCGATTTCACCACCGGATGTTTAAGTTGAATCTTATATGCGAGAGATTTAACTTCCTGTTCTAATCTTTCTTTGGAAAGGGTGTGTAAGCGTTAATTTTCTGGGCAATTTTCAAATCGAAATCAATCGGCATGGATCAAGCTGCCGTTTTAGCGGAAATTTTCATGGATTCTGATTCTGATGACGACGAGTTTCTTGGGTTTACTAGTGCTGATCTGGTCCGTGCTCAGAATATGGGTGATGGCGGTGATGGGGAAAACAATAGTGTGTCTAGTGTTGACGATGATTTTGATGAAGTGGATATTCGTAGGGCCTCTTCTGGTTACAACCACGAGTGGCTCCGCAACTTTGACCAAGTTAGGGACCTGTGGGCGTTGACGATGACATCTCTGATGTAGATGTATTCCGTTTGTTCATCACAGATGATGTTGTGAACACATTAGTTATGGAAACTAATCGTTATGCCAGTCAGGTTAGTGAAAAGAAAGGGCAAGATGCGGGTGCCTCATCCCGTGTGACGTTGTTGACGAATGTCACAGCTGACGAGATGAGGGCGTTTCTTGCTTTGCTAATGTTTATGGGTGTAACGAAAAGATCGTCATTTGATTTGTATTTGTCAAATGACAGTGTCATAGAGATGCCAGGGATCAGGAAGGTGTTGAGCAGGGACAGGTTTCTGGCTATCTTATCTTTTCTACACCTCGTGGACAATGCAACTGCTGCACCACGAGGGCACCCTGACCACAGCAAAGCTTTCAAAATCAAATCGTTCGTCAACACTCTTCTCCCTCTATGGCAAAGCCATTATATACCATCCAGAGAGCTTAGTGTTGATGAAAGTGTGATAGCTTTCAAAGGTAGGACCAGCCTTATGCAGTACATGCCTAACAAACCCTCTAAGTGGGGTATGAAAGCCTGGGGCCTAGCTGACGCCAAAACAGGCTACCTATGGAATTGACAGCTCTATCTTGGGAAGGAAGACAATGTGGACGCTACCAGAGGTGTTGCTCACCGCGTTGTCACCTCCCTTGTTGCTCCCCTGTATGGGCAGGGGCATGTTGTGTACATGGACAACTTTTTCTGTTCTCCTGCCCTGTTCACGGAACTTTGGGATAATCAGACAGGAGCTTGCGGCACACTGCGGACAAACCACCGAGGGGTCCCCCAAGAAGTCAAGTTGGCGAAACCCAAAGCTGGTGACCCTCTCATCACTAAAAGAGATGGCAACTTCCTCTATATATCATGGTTTAACAAGAGGCCAGTGAATGTTATGACAACTGCACACGATGCGCAGACCTTCAGGAAGGAGGTCAGATCCAAACATCATGCTGGCACTGTGCGGATCATCGACAAACCATGCGCTGTCCAAGCCTATTCCTGTCATATGGGAGGTATTGATCGTGTTGACAAACAGTTGACATACTACATGGTTCTGCACAGGAGCAGCAAATGGTGGAAGAAAATTTTCTTCTATCTATTGGAAGTTTGCTTTGTCAATTCGCTTGTCCTGTGGAGGGCCAAGCATCCGTGTCGTATCAAGGCGGAAACATTCCGTTTGCGGATTGCTCACGGGCCGCTTGATGGGTACCACTCTAGTGTTTCACACCGCAGAGGAAGGGTATCCGACAATGCATCAGAGAGATTGGTTATGGGGGAACACTACATCACTCCTAACCCTAAACGTCTGGCTAGCGGCAAGCCTTCCAGGCCAGACTGCATCGTGTGTTCCAGCAGGGACAACAATCGCCACTAGACCCAGTTCGTGTGCCGCAAGTGTCTGGTACCTCTCTGTCCATATCCCTGCTTTGAGCGTTACCACACCCTGCTCAATTTTAAGACACAATGCATTGCAGTGTTGCACCAGGTGAGAGGTGAGTCTCTACGTTCGTTGGTTTTTTTTTCACCAGTTCTCTTTTCCTATCACATCAAAAAAATTTATATCATCAGATTCATCATTCATTTATTTATAAACATTCAAAAAATTAGAGCGATTGACCAAGAAACAAAAAAAAACTCTAGACGTTACAAGTCACCCACTATAAAAAGGGGGCATTGTGAAAAAGAATGCGGCTGCAGGGCAAATTTTCGGAATTTTAATCTTGATTATACAGATACAGAGAAGACGCAGAAAACGTGGGAAAGACTACTTGTCTGGTATCAATCTTTTGTCTCGATTTAATAAATATCTAAATGGTATAACTCAAAAGATAAATAACCAATGCAAAACATCTATCAAGGTTGTCACAGGATGCCTCCCCTGTTTTGCAGTGATGTTCCAACAATGGCCAAAACCTAGAGTATCTAATGAAGGTCTTCAGAGGTATCTACTTTCGCTCAAGATTTCTCGTGGCAGAGTTGGATATAGAAGGATGATGATGCTTCTATCTCGAGGGAATATTCATAACATATTTCAGACATCAAGAATAATGCTTAATTGCACTGAACAATTGTTAACTTTGTATCTGCCCGCCGTCTTTTATGACGGATTATTATGTACTTCATTGATAACTCGTTCAAGCCCCCAACTGATTTAACAGTAAAATGTTACTTTAGTAGCTCTTTTATATATGGAAATTATACTGATTCAAACGTGTGCACTTCTTTCTGTAATAATTAAATCAGTTATGGATTTGTAACACATATAACAAATTTAATGATCAATTATTCTTTAATAATTGTAAAATAAATGAATAAAAAAAGTAAATAAATAAATGTAATAAACAGGTACTGGTTGGACATAAAGGATGACACTAGACAACAGAAAAGAAAACATAAGTGATAGGCTTACCGGGAATCGAACCTAGGACCAGTCAAACGGCACCATCGCCTTGCTTTGACAGTACATTGTGAAAGGACGCTCAGCCAATTTTTTAAATTATTTATTTAAAATAAATGAAGGATGGTTATTTAAGATTAGTTTTTGTCACTGAAATTCGCTGGAAATGGAATATGTTTGGATAAAAACAACTAAGATTGTTCATTTGAATCTGGCCTGATACTAAACCAACTCATCTTCCTGATTCGTGAAGTGCTGTTGCTGCTGATACTCCGTCAATTGACGACGTCTGGGGTGAGGGCACGTCCCTAACGTAGTTGCTGGGGTAACCACTCCTAGTGTCAATACAAGTATCTTCCCAGGCCGCTGAAGGTTGGCTTTTCAGTGTCGATCACAAGTTCTTGAACAACAGATTCTTATGCCACTGGCCTCGTAGACTGGTACCACAAACTCTAAAGGAAAGCAAAGGCTTCAGCTAAGCTTATGTTTTCTGATACTAAATAGGTGCCTTCTCGCTGTCTCTTTTTTTCTCAGTAATTTTATCCCACCTGAGTATACAGTATAGCTCAATTGATATGATAAAAATTCACCATTACTTACAGCAAGTCTAAACGAAAAGTGTGTCTGGACAACGGAGAATGCAATGGTTTGTGCCTGTGTGTACATGTCTAGGTATACATATAACTTATTACAAATAATAATAAATATATACACATGATGTCATCATCATCCACTCCTTGCTCAACTTGGAGCCTGTGTTTACCTTCGCTTTTTGGTACCTACGAGAACCCGCATGAAGCAATCACCAGCGCTTTGCTGTGGTGATTCATGAATGTATCATTTTCACATGCTGAGTTTGCAACTATATGACACGCGCGTGCAGTCCAAGACTATACGGATCTCTTCATTTTGAAAGCGTTCCAGTCGTTTACGTTGTTTGACTGACAGTGTGAGTATTCCCAGCCCCCACTCAGTGACCGATATGACTAGCTGACGATAAAGAAGAAATAATAATCTCTGCTCCAGATGCGCTTCTGCGAGACCTCCCCTGCATTCCTGTATGATGTATCAACATGGTGCTTAAACGATAGCCCGCGATCGAATATAACTCCAAGGTATTTCAGCTTTGCTTGCCTTTCAATTTTCTGTCTATTGAGAGTAATATCTGAAAGGTCTATTATCACTATGGAATTGTTTAAAGAGCATTACATCACGCTAGCCGTGTTGGAATTGATGGTGTTCAGTTTCACCACATAAAACAGCTCGATGACACGGGCATTAAGAATGTAGTTAGTGATTTCAACAACAGCATAATTAATGCTGAGGTGACTGAAGACTGGCTACATAGTTACCTACTGCAACTTCCTAAACCTGGTAAAGACCACACATTTCTCAGGAGCTATCGAATTATCACAACGCAGAATGTCTACGGTAAACTACTAGAAAAGATAGTAGCACGGACAAGAATGAATCATCTGGAAAATGCACAGAACCTACCTGATAATCTCGGAAGCTATATGGCAATGAAAGTAACACGGGGTAACACTGGAACTTTTGATTTAATTTGTACAAGGGGTTCCATGGTAAGCGAGAAACGGTTGCTGTAGCAATTGGCCTAGAGGATGCTTAATACAGTGTGAACTTTGAAACATTAATGAACTGTATAATTGCTTGCAGTGTTAACCCTTGGCATTTCGCTTGGGAACATGAACATCAGACCCAATGCCCATTTGCCAGGGACTACCCCAGGGTTCTCCACTATCACCGGTGATTTTTAATATATATATATAGCAAAAGTAGCCAACATTCAGCCAACTGGGTGTGGACGAACACTGACATTTGCTGATGATATATACTCATTTACAGAACTGGCTCTGACCAACAGGAAATGGTTAATAGCATACATGGGACACTACAGGAGGTGTTTAAATGGTACAAGGAAACTGGCTCCAAAGCCAAAGTCAAAAATTACTATATCGAATTCACTATACTATATATATATATCCTAATTATAACCCATCACGGGTTGAACGTGATTTTTTTTCTATAATAAAACAGTGGTGTGCGATGGTACCGGAAACCTCATTATGTAAAACTCCTACAAAAACCACCGTCGAAAAAGGAAATTCATGATTTGATGCGGGTTTCCCTGACAACTCTTAGTCAAAAATGAGAGCGAGTGTCGTCCAGATATGATGTCTAACAGCGAGGGGAAGTGAGGGGTGGGTCTAACAATTTGTGACGAAGTGTGACGATAGGGGGCGGGGGAGTTTCAACAATGACAAAATCACACACAAATGCGAGTGAGGCTTGCTTCTTTCAAAAATGACGTCGGAACAAAATAGATTTTGTAACCTAAATCGTCAAAGTCTCATTTTTCCCCCGCAATAGTTATCAGCTCTCTCGTGGACGACTTATATTAATGTTATAATCTCAGCTGAAATATCGGTTAATTGTTATAACCTTTAACTGTTTACATTATTAAAAATTATACGTTTTTGTTTTAATATAACGAAACACAAATTTCCAAAAATACGATGTTGATCTGCAATATAATGGATTTGTAATTCGTTCAATGGAGGAATATCTTACTTTGCAGTGGGATAATGATAACGAAGGGAAGTTTTTTTGCTTATAACAATTTCAGATTGTTAACCTTTTAATTTTTCAGGATTTTCTTTCGAGCTTAACATTATTTTATGAAACTTTAATATAAGTAAGAACAGATGCTATTGATGTGTTTACATTACATTTAATTAACTTTTTTTATTGTTTAAAATTAAGTGAAGCCAAAATGAGCAATATTTGTAAAATAAGTTTAGCAACATTCAACCAGCAAATTAGTTATTGTGACAGCCTGGTTAATTAAACACTAGTTTACTCGAAAGATTGTTATTTTGTCTGTACTAGTAAGTTAATTTACGTTCCGTTATATTCTTTCTTTTCTTTTCAATAGTAATAACAAGGGGGGAAAAGGGGGGGGGGGGGGAGAATTAATATATATTTGTGACGTCACATAAGACACGGCTGTTTGCGAGCGATCTTTTAGTTATTTCCCCTTTTTCCCCGACCGCGCTATTTATAGCCCACTTGACAGAGGTCACGTGGTCAGCTTCCTAATGGGAAAAACATGTGGCGATGTTTACTTTTGATAGGGCTTAATGCTTTTAGGCTACTTTTTATTATAAATACCGGCTTTAATTTTCCGTAAAGCTAGACTAGAAATGTTAGAGTAAATTTTAGAACAAGAACAAACATTTTATCACAATTAGAACAGAAGATATAATAGTCTGAAATAGTGTAAAATTTACGTTTTTTTTATATTTTGTTATGGTTTGTTTATAATGCAATTTTCACTAAATCGATCACAATCAACATGCATAACGAATTACAGAAATCAAAAGTAGAAAACCTGCAGAAAATGGATATCAAAGATTTGTTTTGGTTTCATGCGTCAAACATTAATTATTGAAAGTTTAAATTGCAAGTCCTCATTTATTACCTTAAAATAACACACCCAATTGTCCCCAAAACATGTTTGAATTGCTTTTATGCTACTTTATTATTATAAATACCGGCTTTAATTTTGCGTAAAGCTAGACTAGAAATGTTAGAGTAAATTTTAGAACAAGAACAAACATTTTATCACAATTAGAACAGAAGATATAATAGTCTGAAATAGTGTAAAATTTACGTTTTTTTTTTATATTTTGTTATGGTTTGTTTCTAATTCAATTTACACTAAAACGGTCACAATCAACATGCATAACAAATTACAGAAATCAAAAGTAGAAAACCTGCAGAAAATGGATATCAAAGTTTTGTTTTGGTTTCATGCGTCAAACATTAATTATTGAAAGTTTAAATTGCAAGTCCACATTTATTACCTTAAAATAACACACCCAATTGTCCCCAAAACATGTTTGAATTGCTTTTATGCTACTTTATTATTATAAATACCGGCTTTAATTTTGCGTAAAGCTAGACTAGAAATGTTAGAGTAAATTTTAGAACAAGAACAAACATTTTATCACAATTAGAACAGAAGATATAATAGTCTGAAATAGTGTAAAATTTACGGTTTTTTTTACATTTTGTTATGGTTTGTTTCTAATTCAATTTACACTAAAACGGTCACAATCAACATGCATAACAAATTACAGAAATCAAAAGTAGAAAACCTGCACAAAATGGATATCAAAGTTTTGTTTTGGTTTCATGCGTCAAACATTAATTATTGAAAGTTTAAATTGCAAGTCCACATTTATTACCTTAAAATAACACACCCAATTGTCCCCAGAACACGAGAGCTTACAATTATCTCAATCATACATCATGAGTTCTGATCCAGTCTGCGCAATGTTTTTCTAATATGTGCTGTTTATGAATTGTCTTACTAGGGAATAGCTTTCTGAACAAAGACATATAAGTCTCTATCGATGCTGTTATTGATTCTTTACTAATTGGTTTACTGTGTGATATTTTGTTGTGTACTTTCTCAAATGCTTCTTTCAGTGAGTTGAATTGTTCTTGGGCAATAAAAGCTATGTTAGTTATATCTTGTTTGTCTGTAATTTTCAGTGTTTGTGTAATGATTGCTCTTGTAAGATCTTTATAAACTTTTTGTGTGAGATATCTGTGGCAGTGATTCCCTATAAATGCTCTGCTATTATAAGCCTGTTGTATGATTTTGTGTTTGGCTAGTACCTTGTCCATGTGTGAGCAAACTGGACCAGACCTAGTACACAGATCTTGAAACTGAAGTTTGGCCAGCGCATCTTGTGCATTTTCAAGTCTAACATTAAAATTATCTGTCTCCTCCTTATCCTCACAAAGTTCAATACCTACCTGAAAAATTCAATTTTAGCTCCTAATTCTTCTGCCTATTTCCAGTTCCTACTAAATCTCTTCAAGTTCTTAAAAGTACTAATGTTTGCATGTATCTCTTGCGAATTCTCAAATATCTTTGCGTCTATTGTATCAGCTACCTGTTCTAGAAGTCTGTGGTGTTTCAAAACAATGCCTAATAAAATATGAAGGTAAGGAGGAGCTACATTTTCAATTTCAATCTCTAACAT
This sequence comes from Oreohelix idahoensis, assembly GCA_024509875.1. Lineage (NCBI taxonomy): Eukaryota > Metazoa > Mollusca > Gastropoda > Stylommatophora > Oreohelicidae > Oreohelix > Oreohelix idahoensis. Next base: position 120,631 of record JAMPIV010004270.1, on the reverse strand, counting down.
TGGTTTGTGTAAACAATTATGGTAATGTGCCACTTGCCTTTTATTCCCTTTCCCATATTTCATATATCTATTGTAATCTCTTATCAACATGGCCAAACTTCTTGGTTTGCAAGTTGTATGCTCTCTGGATGTCTTTGATGAAAATGTTTGGTTTGTCTGGAGCTCAAGGAATATACCCATGTCTGTGGTGTCTCCAGCAAAACAAGGAAATAAACCCGAATAAGAAAACAACAACTTGTTTACCATCCCACTCTAAATATTTTAGTGACTCTATCTGAGCTTTCATGCCATTCATAAATATTTCTAAATTATCATATGTATCTCTGACTCTAGCCATTGATAAAAGGATGGTATTAGATTTAGAATTTGGTTTCTCTAAATTTACTACCTGCATTGTAACTTTGAATGAAAGAAGATATACAAACAGTTACTTAGAATTCGCTGGCAGCCGTCGTGTGCACAGGATTGTCTACCAAAGAACACCAATGGAACAGTCCTTATCTCACACACAATTACAAAAAAAATTCATATTATAAATAGAAGATTAACAAGACTTGAAAGATAGATCAAATTATGTGGAAGTAATCTATCTATAGCTTTACATGTTTTCTGACGCTTATATACGTAGCTAAATATCATTATAAATGAATGAAAATGCAAAAACAGATGGTGCTTTACAAAAAGTTATTTTTTTACTACCTTATTTAAGATTTGTGGGTATCAGGAATGCGTTTAAAGGGATGTAAATGCTATAAAATCTGGTGACAGTATGCTTGTTCTTGTAATGCCACACTCACAAAACTGACTACATCACATTCTCAGGATATGAAACCAAAAAAAAAAGTATGTGGAAATAATCTTTAGCTTCCCTTCGAGAAGTCTTTATAATTATAAACTCAAACGAATGGGCCGATTTTTAGATATTAAATTAATAAAAAGATTACTTATTTTATGAATTTCCTTAAATGATGACGCTGTTTTCAAAAGTCTGTAACTCCGTCAAAACTAATTTCAAACAAATAAAAATGCAACCAAAAATAGAACACAGAACAAAGTTATAGTACACAAAAGAATTTTAGCGCTGTGTTTATCCAGAACGAGTGTGTAATGATTTATATTTTACTGATTTTACTCACACATCAGCTGATTTTCCCCGCCAAAAACTTAAATAGTCTTTTACGGTGCACACAAAATTTTATACCCGGTGTCAGAATTCCGGTCACCGAAACTAAAAGAGCGCTCTGGTATAGGGCACAAACAGCCGTGAAGAGATAAATAACTGCCATCAATGGTACCTATACCTTGTAGCGGTATGGCAGCTTGCGTACCCTGACAATCCCCAGAGCTATGCCAGTGGGAGTTTTACTCCTGGTAGGTTCAACCAAGCTGGACTGGTCTGTGTGGGTAGGGGTCAGACAAAAGCTGGTACCCTGGTCCTCCAGGTTGGGGGTTTTAGCATAGGGCTGACACCCCTGTCTATGTAAAAAAAATAATGAAGTTACGGAAAAAAAATCAAATGAACAAACTTTGCTGCGGGATGGACATTCGGAGTCTGTGGCTCGTATGACTGTCAGTGGTGAAAGCCGAAAGGAAGCCACTGACATGAAAACGGATGTCCTGACCGCAAAACAGGATACAAGAATAGGATTTTGGAATGTCAGGACAATGTACGAGACAGGTAAACTAAGACAGGTCACGGCAGAAATGAGAAACTATAGGTTACACATCCTGGGGATAAGCGAGAGCAGATGGACAGGGGCAGGAAAAGTTAAAACAGCAACAGGAGAAACAGTACTTTACTCTGGAAGAGAGGATGGACAGCACAGTGAAGGCGTAGCCATTATTCTACAGAAAGGGATAGAAAGGACATTACTGGAATGGAAACCCATCAACAACAGACTGATACGATTGAGATTGAGAGGGAGATTCACCAACACTACAATAATACAATGCTACGCACCAACGAATGATAGCGATGAGGAGGTCAAGGATGAATTCTATCAACAACTGCAGAAAGAAATGGAAGACACACCTAGATATGATCTTGTTATAGTAATGGGAGACCTCAATGCGAAAGTTGGTACACACAATACATATAATGAAAGAACAATGGGGAAATGCGGCAGCGGAACAGCAAACGAAAATGGGGATAAGCTAATAAGTTTCTGTAGCATTAACAACCTGGTCATTGGAGGAACACTTTTCCCACATAAGGAAATTCACAAGTTAACATGGGAATCACCAAATGGTCGGGACAGAAACCAGATAGACCACATCATGGTTAACGGTAGATGGAGACATGCATTACAAGATGTGAAGGTAAGAAGAGGTGCAGATGTGGGAAGTGATCACCATTTAGTAGTAGCAAAACTGAAAGTGAAACTAAGAAGGGCTGGACCAACTGTAACTACACAGAAAAGGTTTGACATCAGCAAATTGAAGGACCCCCTTACCAGAAAAGCTTTTGCGGCCGACATTAAGAAACGATATCAATTTGCCAAAAGCCAGGAAAAGACATTGACTGATGATATAGACCAGAATTTCAACACCATTTCAACAATATATAAGGAAAGTAGCAAATCATGCTTAGGATTCCAGGAAAGGAAGAAGCAAGACTGGATAACACCAGAAACACTAAACACCATAAAGATGAGAAAGGAAATGAAAAGAAAGAAAACAGAAGCGAAGTCCCCCAGGTTAAAGCAACTATATAGCGAACAGTACAGTCAGCTGGACAGGGAAGTTAAACGCCAAACCCGAGCCAACAAAAGGAATTTCCTAGACGATCTTGCAAAACAGGCAGAAGAGGCAGCACTGAGAAATGAACAAAGCACAGTATACAAAATAACTAAATTCATCAGCGGAAAACAAGGTGCAAACAATATTACATTAGTAAGAGATAAGCAAGGAAATCTCATCAAGACAGCAGAGGGACAGGAAACAAGATGGGCAGAGCACTTCAGAGAAACTCTGAACAAGGAAATACCAGAGACACAATTGAATGTTCCTGAGGCTGAAAACGATCTAGATGTAAATACAGACATTCCACGAAAAGAAGAAATCATCACAGCAATCAAAGGGTTAAAGAACGGTAAAGCTCCGGGCCATGATAACTTAAATGCAGAGCTATTTAAGACAGACCCTGAGCTAGCAGCAGAACTATTAGAACCACTATTTGCACAAGTGTGGAAAACGGGGACAACACCATCAGAGTGGAACAAAGGAATAATTGTCAAATTGCCCAAGAAGGGAGATCTTGCAGACTGCAATAATTGGAGAGGAATCACTCTTCTCTCAGTTCCCAGCAAAATACTAGGCAGGATAATTATACAGAGAATTTCAAAGGCAGTAGACTACAAACTGAGGAAAGAACAAGCAGGATTTAGAAAGAACAGAAGATGTGTAGACCATATATTCACTCTCAGGAACATTATAGAGCAGTGCTCAGAATGGCAAAGACAGCTTTACATAAATTTTGTTGATTTTGAAAAGGCTTTTGACAGCATACATAGGGACAGTTTATGGAAAATACTGAGGGCTTATGGAATTCCAAGCTGCATAGTGTCAATCATAAAAAGCCTCTATGCCAACTTTACGTGTAGTGTTGGGCAGAGCAACCTAACCTTCGAGGTGAAGACAGGAGTACGACAGGGATGCCCCTTATCAACCACTCTATTTTTAACAGTCATAGACTGGGTGATGCGCCAGACAACAGAGGGCAGTCCAAGAGGAATAAGATGGACTACATTTTCTACATTGGAAGATCTGGAATATGCAGATGACATTGCACTGCTGGCACATTCACATCAACACATCCAGGAAAAAACGGATAGACTTAATAAATTTAGCCAGCAGGTGGGCTTGAACATCAATTTAAAGAAGTCTGAGGTCATGACGCTCAATGTGAGCAACCCTGAGCCCATATCAGTAAGGAATCAGCAACTGGTACAGACAGATACCTTCACATACCTAGGAAGCATAGTAACACCAGACGGTGGGGCAGGCAAAGACATCAACATCAGAATGAATAAGGCAAGAACAGCCTTCTTTAGCCTAAATAACATCTGGAAGTCCTCCCAATACAGCACAAGCACAAAATTAAGATTATACCAGAGTTGCGTGCTTTCTGTGCTTCTCTATGGTGCGGAATGCTGGAGAGTCACAGAGAAGGAAATGTCAAAATTGTCCTCTTTTCACACAACATGCCTAAGAAAAATTCACCGAATCTTTTGGCCGAATACCATCACCAACCAAGATCTGCTTACTCGTAGCAAGCAAGAGGACATGCACACCATCATAGCTGGCAGACGCTGGAGCTGGGTTGGTCATGTCCTCAGAAGAGACCCCGATGCCATCACAAGAACAGCTATGCTTTGGACCCCTGAAGGAAAGCGAAAGAGAGGCCGACCAAAAACAACTTGGCGGAGGACTGTGGAGGCTGAGATGCAAAGAATGAACCAGAGTTGGGGCACTGTACGAAGGATGGCCACCGACCGTGCAAAGTGGAATCAATTTGTTGTTGCCCTACAAGACGCCACTAGGCGTGATGGCCACTGACTGCTTTGACGGTCGGTGATTAAGGATCGAAGAAGAAGAAGAATATAACATGGCCGCCTTCCTGAGTTGTCGCTCACTCACTCGCAGGAGGGTAGATATAAGCCAACGTTAATTTAGAATGTGCATATAAAATAATTTCATAAAGTTTTTCCATACAGCTCTCAGTAATCAAGTTACTTCATGTAGACATAACTGCTGTAGGAAAGCCTGTCATCTTCGTCGATACACAACACGACCTTAGCGAAACGAAGCACAATGTTCCATCTACGTCTAACCGACTCGAGATCATCAAAAATAGGGTCTGGCATACCTGGAGTCCGAATTCACATTATGAGGAGGCTCTCTGACAAAGAGACTCTTGCAGAGACATAAACTTATCCTGGAAAAACATCTACGAATGACTGTTAAACCTAAAACAGTGCCAGCCCTGGGAAACACACTCAGCCATTTCTTGGCGACATTATCGGAACTCTTCACACCCCAGTAGGACTACGAAAACCTGCGCTAGATGCCGGCAGAAAGAATATAGTCCGACCTAAACATACAAAGGTATACAATATACGACTGAATCTTTTTTCACTAGACAAGTAGTACACATGAATTCAGGCCATAAACATAACAAGCAAAATTAATCTATTTTCTGGCCCGAACAAATAAGAACGGACATGAATTCAATATCCATGCGCCGAATCAATATCAAGAACGATCACTCATATAATCAAAAGTGTAAATCAATCATGAATTATCTAGCTTTACCAGAGGAAGCATTTTCATACACAAATGAATGCAAATATATATTTTCCATATTAAATAGCCATATCTTTTTTTTGTAATATGTGCGTCAAAATATGCACGCAACAGATTACCACACCCCTCGGGGAAAAAAATGGTACATTTTTTTTTTGGAAAAACATCTAGGAGCAACATACAATAAGCGCACAACGCACCAATAACAATGCGCAGATGGTATAAATATTTCCAGAGAGGTGTCACCAACGCATACTACAATACTGGCAATGCCACACTTTCTACATCAGTTTATACATAAATTTCATCTTAGATATCTTAACATCATGATCATCAAAGACGAAAAAACATTGAAAGATCAGCGATGAATAAACATCAATGAACCGCTAATTAGTGTTACAATCAATATATGATATATTACATATGTGTACACATTTCAACATAGGAACAACTGTAGCAAAGTTAGGCATATAATTTAACAGTTATGAATCATGTGGGCATCTAGACAAAATATCTGCCATCACATTTTCTGACCCACGGATAGCTCGCACTGAAAAATGAAACGGCTGCAGAGCAATCGCGTATCGCGTTGATCTCGCGCTCTTCAGATTTTTACTATGAATAGCCGTAAGAGCTTTCTGGTCAGTTTCCACAATGAAATGCGCGCCAAGAAGAAATCTTTGAAGTTTAAGGATTGACCAAACCATAGCCAATAATTCACGGTCTAGGACCGAGTAATTCTTCTCTGCGGCATTTATTTTAGAGAAATATACATCACAGGATGCAGAGTTCCAGAGTACTCTTGCATTAGTGCTGCTCCAATCCCTGTGGATGAAGCGTCACTACGAAGAATAAATGTCTTATCCTTAGAAGGCAATACTAGGATAGGTGAAGTAGAAAACATAGTTTTAACCTTATCCAAAGAGGATTGACATTCTTGAGTCCAATGGACTACATTAGGAGACCCTTTCTTTAGCAAGGAAGAAAGAGGTGACATAATGGAGGACAGATTCGGAATGAACCGTCCATAAAATTGTATTAGACCTAAGAGACTTCGCACTTGCTTTTTAGTCTTAGGGATAGAGATGTTAAGTATCTTACTTGTATTATGGTCTTCTGTTTTTAGGAAACCATGACCAACACGGTGACCTAAGAAAGATATTTCGCTAAAACCAATACAAGCTTTAGATGGTTTTGCTGTTAGGTTATGCTCGCGTAAGATAGAGAATAGTTCGTTTAACCCGTTATAGTGATCTTCCCAAGTATCACTGAAAAGACAGATGTCATCAAGATATGCAATGACATCTGAGCGATGAGATAGGATTCGACGCATCATGCGTACGAATGTTGCAGGGGCGTTCATTAGGCCAAAAGGCATGAAATTCCATTGGAATAGACCCCTAGGCGTCGAAAAAGCAGTAAACGGTTTGGCGTGTTCGGATAATGGAACTTGCCAATATCCCTTAGACAAATCAAGTTTAGTAAAGAAATGGGAATTCGATAGTCTCGTAAGTAGCTCTTCTAGTAAAGGCATAGGTTCAGCATCAAATTTCGTCACTTGGTTCAATTTGCGATAATCAACGCAGAGACGTATGTTATTGTCTTTTTTTCGTACAATAACCATCGGCGAAGAATATGCTGATGTGGATGGTTCAATAATTTTTAACTCTATCATCTCATCCAACTCTTTCTCTACCTGTGCTTGAAAATGTATCGGGATAGGATACGATCTGACTCTTATAGGATTATGGTCAGTAAGAATAATGTCATGTTGAATGACATCAGTTTGACCAGGAATGTCAGTAAGGACATCCTGAAATTGTTCTAACATAGTAGAAACTTGTTTCTGCTCTCCTGGAGATAATTCAGGAGAAATCGCAACATCTTTCCATGATTCATTAGAGTGAAGCGGAATCATTGGAAAAGGTAGATTTACATCCGAGAAACTCGTTTCCTCATCCTGTATTACTGACAGTGATGAGTAATGTCCATGTTGGACTGGAAAATCGTCCGTTGCCTGGAAAACAGGTTGTAAATAATCCGGACGTTCATGGAATTCCGTGAGCATGTTGATGTGGAAGGTTTTATGCTTCCCGTCAATATCGACGATATAGTCAACATCGGAAACTTTTGATATTATATCGTACGGACCTTTCCAAGAAATAAGAAGTCTGTTTTCCCTACAAGGTAGCAAGACAAATGCTTTGTCACCTGGACAAAGTTGTCGCAAGCATCTCTTTTTATTGGCAAATTCCCTTGCCTTTTGTTTTGCAAATTCCGAAGAAGCGGTTGCCAATTTGCATGCTTCGATAATCTTATGTCTAAGTGCAATGACATATTCGTAAGAGGATTTTGTGTCATCGACAATATTATCAGCAGTTATGAGATCATGAAGTAAGGACATAGGACCTCGCGGTTTCGCGCCGAAGACAAGTTCAAAAGGAGAAAATCATGTATGTTCGTTGGCGACCTCTCTATATGCAAAGAGAGCCGCGGGTAAAACCCTGTCCCAATCCTGAGGATGATCCTCCGTTATCTTGCCTAGTAGGTTTTTCAGAGTTCTATTCAGACGTTCTACCATCCCATTGGACATAGGATGATAAATACTACTCAGAGATCTCTCTATCTTTAGAGTCGACATCACTTGAGACATGGTATCCGATATGAGTTGGGTACCATGGTCCGATAATATTTCTGCTGGAAATCCCAGACGAGAAAATATTAACCAAAGAGCACCTGCAATATCAGCAGTAGTTATGCTCTTTAGAGGAACAGCCTCTGGCCAACGTGTGCACATATCAACACACGTCAAAATAAATTGGTGTCCTCTAGCAGACTTTATCTTAAATGGACCAATGATGTCTATCGCAATTTTTTGAAATGGTCGAATGGGAATGTCTGCAGCCTGAATAGGTGCAGCATGGCGTGGACCTCTGGATTTAACCTCTTGACATACTTTACAAGATCGACAATAGATTCGTATGTCCTTATTCACAGCAGGCCAAAAGAAAGATGCAAGAACTCTAGATTTAGTACGGGAAAAACCCATATGTCCAGCACACTGAGAATCATGAGCGTGCTGTAAGATTTTAACTCTCATATTTTTGGGCACAAGAATTTGAGAATGAATGGATTTAGCGGGGTCTTGTACCATACGTACAAGTACGCCATTCCTCATCGTAATCCAAGATTTACGATTTGTATCCTTATTCGGATCACCTTTTGTTGCCAGAGTAAAGAATTTCTTTAGAGTAGGATCATCTTCCTGCTGTTTTATAAAGGAGTCATGGGAAATCTTCAAGGGATCATCTTGGATCTGCGCATCATTATCTTCAGAATGTGAAGATTGCGGCATATTAAGAGCTTGAGCCCTAGTGATTACTGCATTAGCAGATTGCATATTAACATTTTCCCAATTAGAAATTTGCTGTGGAGTGCATTCTTTCACTCCATGAATGCGACCGATGATAAGATCAGCGATCGGATTCGGCAAGAGACATGCTTGCACATCTCCTGTAAAGAAAGGAGTAGCAATATTGATAATGGCAGTGGAGTACTTCTCCAATGTGCCACCAAATGTTACACATTTGACTACATTGCCTGTGGCTCGAGAAGGATTTACGAGCGACTGCCTCACTCCGATGGTAGTGCACCCCGAATCGAAAAGAATTGATACCGGAGTACCATCTATTAGACCTCTATTGAAGACAAGAGCACCCCTTCCATTATGCGCGATTGACGCAGGGAGAGCGGGAAGCGGGTGACCACAGCTTAAAGTAGAAACTGTGGTTGGATCGAATTATGTTTTGCATTGCGAACACTGAGATGCTCTATCAAAATCGAAAGCAGAACATCCTACATTATTAGAGTCTTTTTTATCATTATTCTGACTACCGGCCTCATGGAACTCTTGTTGTGCAGAGTTAGCCTGGTAATGAGATTTACCATGTCTTTTGTGTTGTGATCTACCTCGGTTATAATTGTCTCTATAATTATTATTTCCTCTGTTATAACCCCTATTTGGGTTTGAATCATAATATTCATGATCATAATCATCATGCTCATTATAATGAGTATCCCTGTAATGTTGGTTTTGTTGTTTCCATGAAGAACTTTGGTAGTTCCTATAGTTACTCCCTTTTCGGAAATTTCTATAATTATGGGCACCCCTCGCGTGTCAGCCCGATTCCAGTTCTTCGAAGAAGAACCCTGATTTGAGTGGTTACCTTGGTTTTGATACTTATTCCAATTAACCTTTTTATCAAATTTATTTTGAGCTCCTTGGAATTTGTGTGAGTAATTATGATTATATTCTGTTGCCGAAGCAACTGGCATACCCTCTTTAATGTTATTGTTACTAAGAATCATGTCAGGGTGTGCCGTGGCATACTGGTCACAATATTCTTCCATTTGCTTTAATGTACTAGGTTTACGCTCATGTAAGAACTCTAGGAATGATTTATTTACCGAAGACATGACCTTGTCTCTTAGCAATAAATCCGTAAGACCATCAAATGTTTTCTCTGTTTTGGATAATTCAATCCATCGTGAGAGTGTAATTCGTGCTTTTGAGATGAATTCTGAGAATTCTACACCTACCTCAGGTCTCATTGTTTTAAACAAAAGACGATAACCTTCCTCTGACAGCTGATATCTCTTTATCAAAGCTGCCATAATAGCATCATAATTATCCTTGTCGTCCTCTTTGTGGCCGTTGTGGGTGGGGAATTGGGGGTTGCTGTTTAATTTCAGAGAGTGTTAGATCTAGAACTAGCTATACTGCTAGAGGTGGAAATTTCTCACTGACAGTCTTACGGGATTTTACCAGGTTCGGGGACTATCCTCTAAGGTGTTGTAGTTTGTGAGCAGTTAGTAAGAATTTATAGGTTTCTCAACAGACATTACCTCCTTCCATTCATGGTTAAGGCTTAGCAATCAAATTTACGACCTCTTTTTGATGTCAACGTTTTATTTAATAATCATAATATATACATGATGGCGTGAAGTTACAAACATGCATTTTTCATTCATAATATAAAATGCAAGTCGCTCTCAATGATCTAGGATGGGGAATTGACACTTGTATGAATCAGGCTTATCCAACTCCTGTCTACTTTTTCTTTTCAAATACTAGTTTGCGTTGATCCAATTTCATATAAGCTGTTCCACTTCAGATCGATTAATTCATTATTCTCAAGGGGTTTCGTTATATGTTCATATTCTGCAATTTGATCAATTTGTGCTTGTACAGAGCAAATTCCATCATCTCTGCATTTGACTCATAGGTGCAACTTGCAGCCATGAATCCTTTTTCTAAATCTGCAACAATGGGTCAATAATTGATTAGTAATTAGCTCCTACTTACAGACTTCGAATATAGAAGTTAAATACACAAAAATGCACTTTGAAGAGAACATGCCATCATTTCTGGAATTTCTAATTCTTCAACCTAGATAACTTTTATGCAGTAAAACCACTGCGTTATCAGCACAAACTTGTTCGTCTTACTAGCTCGACGCGTCTTTTTCAACTAACTAGGTTGTTGGGGAAATTTCGCGTCTCTTCTACATTTCCTGCCGGCTGAATAATATTGAGCCTTACGATTGGATAAAAATCACGTGACTAATTTTGACATGTAACGCGACTCTATCCTAATTAACATTTGATCTGTTTCTCGGAAAGTAGAAATTTATATGCTAATCTGTTTTTTTATAGCCTGTTTCCAAAGGAACAGCTATGTACACGGCTACATATAGATCCCGGGGCTCCGCAAATGTATCCCGTAGGGAGACATTTGAGTACTATCAATAACAAAAATTCATCCCCAAAAATTTCTAAGTTCAAAAAAAAAATTTTCTGAAAAATTTAAAGTTCAAAAATTTTTCTAAGTCCAAAAAAATTTCAGAAAATTTAACGAAATTCTTACATCTGAGCTCCTATGTCTATATGGGACTGTCGTCTATGAAGGGGCCTTATAGATGGACATCATCTCCAAAAAATTGCAAACTATCTTTCACATCAATACATATTTGAACCAAATTTACCAATTGGCAACACTGCCCAACAAAATCTTAAAAACAATCATAAGGTCATCACCAAAAAATGTGACGAGTGGCAACACTGGGAAATGAACAATAAAATATCTTATTTGCAGAACTTGGCTGCATTATCATAATCTATTACATTTCATTCACAATATAGTTGATTACATTCTCTTGGATATGGTGGGGGGTGTTATCTCTTTTCTGTTCCTGTTATTTGCTCCATATATAAGTCTGCAAGACTTAAAAAATCTTCTTTTTTTTTTTTTTCTTCCTGGCGTACTTATTTATTTTATTTTCCAAGTACTCTGCAATATCCTTAGTAATGTCCAGGATCTCCAATTCCTATGGTAATGGCAATCCACTTTCATAAAATAGCCAATGTTCTCATGGGTACTCATCATGTTCCTTTTTTTTTTTTTTTTTCAGTGAATGAGCCACTTGCTCATTATTACATGTAGAAAACATCTCTAGACATAATATGCATATTTATCAGACGATAATATAACTAGCATCATTTTTATAAGTAATCATTTTTCACAATAAAAGCATTAAAACCTCATGGCTTATCCTTATTTATTTATTTGTATGTTTCCTTGTTATTGACATTTTCCAAATGGCAAGTGTATGAATTCGTTCTAAGTCCGTCACTGTAGAAAAAAATGTTCTATATTACATTCCTTTTTTTTTTTCTAAACTATGTGATGTTTGTCTCTAATATCCGTACGTCTGGTGGTGATCCTGTCCATTAGTCAGTTATTTCTAATCATTCCTTCTTTTCTGTCAACACAGTATTTTTTTTTCTGTGAACTCTGTCCTAGAAATATTATTTTATATATATATATATATATTTTTTTTTTTCAAAGATCTTCTTTGACTTGCCATACATCAATTTTCAAACATCTAATTATTCAGCAACCAACAGACGAATGTGTTACTATCATATTATGAAATATAAGGGAAAAGGAAAATATAGTTTCAAATCATCATGAATTTTCTACATTGGGTTCTGTATTACTTTATTTTCTCTGTTAACACAACTGCTTATACTCTTGACAATACGTATCCATGTTGTCACTCTCAAGGCATCCCTGTATACAGTTTATTTTTGTCTCCTTTTTTTTTTTTTTCTTTTGTATAACCCCAATGTATCATTTATGGTGTTCCAATATCATTGTATCCATTCTAGTCCTCCTGTTATCTTGAGAATTCATCCTTAGTAACTCCCTATGTACCTTATCTAGCAATACATTTTTCAAAAACACATCAAACAATTATTTATGTAACAATCAACTGAGATGTAAGAACTTTTGACAATATGAGATGAAAAAAATTTTGGGGTCATCACTCAAAAATTGTGACATAGAAGGGAAGAAAAAATATTCAATTGATCGTGAGGAGTCTACAATATCCTTATAAAACAAAGTTCCTGGCACTCTGACTACTATTTATCCATATTTTTTTTTTGGTTATCCTTGCATAAAGTGTACCATTTCCATTTTCTCCATAAGTCCAATTCATCGCTCATGGTGCTCCAATATTTAAAATGTGGATCCTTCCTATTCCTCTTATTCTGTACTGGAAATACATCCTTATTAATTGTCCATGTACTATATCTGCGAATATTTATCAACAATATATCAACTAATCATTTATGGAACCATTTATACAAATGTCTAGACTTTACCAAAACATGAACAAAAACATGTCTTTTTACATATGTGCAAAATTTCGACACCAACTCTGCCTTCGCAGGTCGAGGGTTAGTCAGAGTTATGTGGTGCCTGTAACATCCGCTGACTACAGCCAGATGGGTGACTTATAGTACTTATAATTCAAAAATCTCATCCGTCAGTTATCTTAAGTGTGGGGCGGGGTCTATTTCATGGTGTCCTTGACCAAGTTTGCTGCATTTCCAATCTAGATATTCTTTTTTTTTTCATAATATCTCCATGATATATCTGTGACATGTCTGTCCTTGGGATAACATTATTTTTTTTTTATCCAATATCCTCGGGGTGAGCACATCTCAGTACGTCCATTTTCATCAATCATTTATTTTTTCTCTCCTGTAATTCTGGGTATATTATGAGTATAGTAAATTGTCAATTTATTTCAACTATCTTACAACATTCTGTAATTCGTGATAAGGAATAGTCATTTGTTATACAACAATGTTCATTTTACAAAGGCAATGAGCAAAAATCAAAAAAGATTTCTCCAAAAATGCGGATGTATCTCTATTTCCTTTACCTCTGGGCGTAGTAATTATTCAGTCATTATTTTTTTTTTTTCATTATTTAATCTCCATTTTGTGTCCTTAGTACCTGTGGTTCCATGGGATTATCATAATCCATTTGTCCCTTGTCTACTGATAATCCTTCAATAATGACTTCAAATATGGTCCTCATATGTGCAACAATCATCTGCTCTGATTTGTTCCATGTCCATGGTATTCATAAAATATTCCATTATCTCCTTGTCTTTGCTCGTATCCACGAAAGACTAAGATTATTGTTCCTCCAATGTTAATGTGGGGGATTTTGTGCATAAACATTTCAACAAAGTCTCAGCTGTGACAACATAAAGTTTCACCTTAATATAAAATGGCATCTTCATCATACATAACCAGTTGCTTCTTCATCTCATGTGTCATTAGTGGTTATCATGTGGTAATGGGGTATTCAATGTGGGTTCAGCATATACAAATGCTGTAAAGGGGTATTTCATTTGTTAGGTCAGCATGTGCAAATGCTATTTCTTTAACATGGGCAAAGGCATCATCAACAAATAGGTAATGTGTTCAATCTGGGGTTAGCATATACTAATGCTCTCAAGGGATTCTTCATTTGCAGAAAATCAGCATGTGCAAATGTCATTGGGGTATTTGTGATAGGCAGTATCAACAAAAAATTGTTGGAGTATCAGAGATCATGCTGGTGGGGTGTATGACTGGTATAGGGTGGATTATTTTCTCTTTTTCTTCTTCAGCTGCTAACCTCAGGGCAGTCAATGTTTTACAATATTGGCTTATCATCATCAAAATGTGTGAGGGTGGCATATACACATAATACATTTTGTAAAAAAAAAAATGCAATTGTTTTTTTCTCTTCTCATTTTTTTCTGTTATGTCTTTTGTCTCTTTTCATTTTTTTTTTTATTTTTTTCATTTCTTTTTTTGTTTTCTTGTGATTTCTTTTCTTTTCTTGTGATTTCTTTTCTGATTGTATCACAAGTACTAAAGAATGATAAAAATCAATTCACTAAACACTAGATATACTATCAACATTCCTAATAGTAAATCCTAACCAATAGGGCTGCAAGTAATAGTTTAGGTTAGAATAGAATGAATGTTGTAGCAGTATCTGTTGTCAATAAGTGGCGAGGAAAGGGTACATCAAGGATCTCCTGATTACAACATGATTGTAATTCCAAGGAATGAATATGATTGGGATTGAAAAGATCACAAGTCTAGAATGTCGTCTCAATATAGTGGAATGGAAAAATAGTAAGTTAAAGATGAGTAACAGTGAAGTGAAGAAAATCTTACTATAGAGAGTCAAGGTTGGGATATGGAATCTCTTTAGGAGAATGTTTAAAATTCTTGACAGTACTAATATACATCTGGGTCTAAAATAATAATGTACATTTGAAAATAAATAATCCTGTGGAGAAAAATAGCATAACATGTAATACTAGTTTTGGGTATGAATTTATGTTGTTAGGAGATGTCATAGTAGGAACAGTATGATTGATCAAGGTGATAGTATAAAGGAGTTTAGCATAAATGAGATCACAGAAATATTAGTATGGGGTAAGAAAAAGTACTGGTGTAAGGTGTCTGCATGAAAATGCACTAAGATGCGAAAATACATGACTCTAGATCTGCAAGGACAAGAAGTCTGGTGAATGGAGCGTGGAATATGATCAGTTACAAAAGTGGAGATCAATGTTACAACAGAATAGTGTGACACATGTGTTATAGGTAAGGTTGTGTAACATTCTAAATATTAAAAACTGTCTGACTAATAAGGGTGTCTGTAAACTCGTAACACCGTGTGTTATCAATTGTTTTGTCGTTTTTTATTTTACAACATTATACTATCTAAAGAAAATCCTCCGTGGCTGGTCTTGATTTTCCTCTGGCATCAGTATTCTAAGGCTGGAAAAAATAACTTTCTCAGTGAGGCTTTGACATCTTAGTCTGTAAGCAAGTCATTTGAACTGTCAAAAACTGAAAATAGAGTACATGGGGAGAGTTAGTACATTGTTAAAAAGGTTTTTTCCACATATGCGTTGACCGTACATGGGATGGCATGTACATTGAAGACTTGAGGGGCGTTTTTATAGTAGTTTCATCATTTCTAGCATTATAATCTCCCGACTGCTTAGGCGAGAATCATACTGAGTAACTGTGGGTGACACTGCATTTGCTGATTGTTGGGGCTCTGAGGACATTGGCGAATGCGGTGATGGCTTAACATCTTTTGATTGCGGTGATGGTTTCACTGTGGTAGGGGTTTGTATGGCTGGAACATCTGTTAGTTTTGAGGCAGGTATATGTTTCGCCTTGATTTTTCTTCTGACTTGGGCCTGTGGTACGTTAACGTCTTTGACAGTGGGCGCAGTAATTTGCACACTGTTGTTTTTGACCAGTAAAGCTGAGGCTAATACTTCTCGGCTTGGTTTGGGCACTCGACAGCGTTTCTTCAGAATCTTTCGTCTGATATAGTTGTGCTGTATACGCGGAATTTTGTTGCTAGGGATTGAGTCATCTGATGAAGAAAACCAGGTACGTTTGCCAGCTGCTTGAATCTCCGGGGATGAAGTACCAGCAAATGATGTATCCGTTTTGCAACGAGGACCAGGCGAATCTATACCAGAGTCTCTTTCATACTTGTTGGTTATCATCTCACCGTACGTTTGAACAGGGCGAATATTGGATATTTCGTCGGTGTGAAAAAGTTGTTCTGGTATTTCTTGAGTGTCCATGTCAGAGTCTGTGTTGTTAAGGGAGATGTAACTTGTGGGTCTATAGCGATATTTTGGCTTTCTAATAGGCCTGATGGATACATCTGTGAAATTTTTCTCGTATGGGGTGTTGGTGGTTTGTCTACAAATTTCTTCATCTGGAACCAGAGTGTTAGTGGGTGCTGCTGGAAACTGATTCTCGTGTGGGGTAGTGATCATCTTGTGTTCATACCGTGTAAGTGCAATTTCTATCAATTCTCGAAATTCTTCTCGGCGTGTAGATAAATCAACAGCAAACTTGTTCTCCAGCAATTCATACACCAGCCTTATTGAGAGGACGGCAAAGTCACCATCTCTCAGGATAATGTCTATCTCTGCCGTCAGCTCCTCTGTTGTAGGTTGACCTATTCCGCCAATTTTCTTTGTCTTGCTGTGCTTTGTCTTATCAGTTTTCGGCCAGTAATATTTTCTGCCCTCTTCGTCTGTTGTATGATCAAGTTCGTCTGACAAGTAGCCTTCAGTGGTCTCATCAGAGTCTGTCGTCTCTGACTCTGATATGTCAGACGAATCTGTACTGGATGGATTGTAATTTAGGGTGGCCTTTCTGACTGGTCTTGTATTTGTCGTCAGAGGCGGAATGGGTCGGTGATTATCAATTTTGATTTGTTTTACGTGAGCTTTTGTTTGGTGTTGTTTCTCTATCTGATTTGCTTGCTGCCATCTTCTATCTCTCTCTCTCTCTAAATCTTTCTTCCACTTCTTTTCTGTACTTTGCTATCATTTCGTACCTCTCCGTGCATTCTAGCTTATCTTCTTCTTCAGATGTCATCTTTTCTGTATTATCGACCATTTCAACATTGCACAAATCAAGTAAGTCCTCTGTAACTTGTCTTGATTTTATCCTGACTGGAATTAGACTTTTCTTAAACCTGTCATCCGTTTGTACTGCGACATTCTCTGTCTGAGGCTCTTTTCTAGTGACTGCAGGCGCAGTTCGTTGTTTCAAGTTCAATTTTGGTCTCCCTTCTTTGACTTTCAATGGTTGTAGCTTGATTTCAACAATCTCTTTTATTTCAATCTTATAAACTTTTGCAACCAATCCGTCTACTATTCTTATGCAAGGGAAATCGACTGCGTAGCTTCTACAACGTTTTAATTCTGAAGCGAGGTCTCTCATTGCTATTCTCTTCTTTCTGTTCTGTATGGTTGTCGAACACTTCTCCATGTTTAAATAGTTGTTGTTGTAGTTGCTGCTATGTAATTTTCCATTAATTGGTCCATCATCCTTCTGCTCTTTAATAGAGGACTGATCACGGGCACCAAGTTGAGATGTGTGGCCGTTGTGGGTGGGGAATTGGGGGTTGCTGTTTAATTTCAGAGAGTGTTAGATCTAGAACTAGCTATACTGCTAGAGGTGGAAATTTCTCACTGACAGTCTTACGGGATTTTACCAGGTTCGGGGACTATCCTCTAAGGTGTTGTAGTTTGTGAGCAGTTAGTAAGAATTTATAGGTTTCTCAACAGACATTACCTCCTTCCATTCATGGTTAAGGCTTAGCAATCAAATTTACGACCTCTTTTTGATGTCAACGTTTTATTTAATAATCATAATATATACATGATGGCGTGAAGTTACAAACATGCATTTTTCATTCATAATATAAAATGCAAGTCGCTCTCAATGATCTAGCATGGGGAATTGACACTTGTATGAATCAGGCTTATCCAACTCCTGTCTACTTTTTCTTTTCAAATACCAGTTTGCGTTGATCCAATTTCATATAAGCTGTTCCACTTCAGACCGATTAATTCATTATTCTCAAGGGGTTTCGTTATATGTTCATATTCTGCAATTTGATCAATTTGTGCTTGTACAGAGCAAATTCCATCATCTCTGCATTTGACTCATAGGTGCAACTTGCAGCCATGAATCCTTTTTCTAAATCTGCAACAATGGGTCAATAATTGATTAGTAATTAGCTCCTACTTACAGACTTCGAATATAGAAGTTAAATACACAAAAATGCACTTTGAAGAGAACATGCCATCATTTCTGGAATTTCTAATTCTTCAACCTAGATAACTTTTATGCAGTAAAACCACTGCGTTATCAGCACAAACTTGTTCGTCTTACTAGCTCGACGCGTCTTTTTCAACTAACTAGGTTGTTGGGGAAATTTCGCGTCTCTTCTACATTTCCTGCCGGCTGAATAATATTGAGCCTTACGATTGGATAAAAATCACGTGACTAATTTTGACATGTAACGCGACTCTATCCTAATTAACATTTGATCTGTTTCTCGGAAAGTAGAAATTTATATGCTAATCTGTTTTTTTATAGCCTGTTTCCAAAGGAACAGCTATGTACACGGCTACATCTTCAACCAAACATAACTTAGTCAGAGACTCCCCTTTTAGATTTTCAGACAACTGATTCACATACTGTGATTTGTCAACATTATGAGCTCGACAAGCACGTTCAAATCTAGAAAGCCAAAATGTTATATCATCACTGGCAGAGTTGAACGCTGGCACCTTGACCTTATAATTAAAGGGTTTACCATTACCACCAGATGCCTGATTAACATTAGTCATACTTGTCAATCTTAATTTCTCTAACTCAAATTCATGTTCTCTTATCGCTTTTCTCTCTTCAGCTTCTCTATCTAATCTTTTCTGTTCAGCAGCAGCAGCAGCTTCTAATTTTTTCTGTTCTGCAGCAGCAGCAGCTTCTAATTTTTTCTGTTCTGCCACAAATCTCCTTTCCTCCACCTGCATCTGCAATTTCTTTTGTTCAGCAGCAGCATCAGCTTCTCTTTCTAATCTTTTCTCTTCAGCCAGAGCTTTTCTCTCTTCTGCAGCAGCTTTTTTCTCTTCAGCAGCAGCAGCAGTTTTTCTCTCTTCAGCAGCAGCTTTTCTCTCTTCTGCAGCTAATGCTTTGTCACATTGAGCAACAGCCCATTCTTCTAAGTCTTTACCAGTCTTATCAAGGGATTTCCCTTGTGTAATAAAGTAATCTAATGTAGACATCCTGTCTTATTAAATCAGAAACCTGAAAAAGTAAATAAATTACCTTATTTCACTTTCATGGGAGACAAGTCTATACTATAGACTTAGTCTTAGTGAAAAACTTGTATGGTTATTTTGTTTATAATATAACCAATGATAACTTGAGTACCTGTGGAAAACAATATCTGTATATCCCAAACACTGTGGGAGACAAACCTTACAAAGGTCTTGTATACTTCCTTAATGTAATCAATAATCACTTGAGTACCTGTGGAAAATAATATTTTCTATCCCAATCACTGTGGGAGACAAACCTTACAAAGGTCTTGTACACTTTCTTAGTGTAATCAATGATCATAAGTACTGGTCTGTACTATAATATAAATATATTCAAATATACCTTATATATTATCTGTCAACCAAAGACATTAACAAGGACAAACAAGAAAAGACAATATGAAAACAATTGCAGGCATCAAATTAAATCAAATAGAAAAAATCAAAAAAAAATGATCGCAGAATCTGTGATGATAACCGCAATGAAATCAACAAGACAAATAACGCCACAGTGTATAAACATAAGGGTGTAAAGAACTGAAATGAAAGGAAAGATGAGACCTACAATTATACCAACAAATCAAACAAAACTAAAGAACATAGAAATATTACAAAAACAACAAGAAGGACAGTCTCGTCACAGCTAACAAATATTTGCAAACAATGTTGCATGCAAATTTAAATTAAGAAATTTGCTCCCTATAGAACGCTAGAGCAAGACCAATGTCACTTGGTATTACTTGTTCTAGTCACCTCCCATTCAGGCCCGCAGAATACAAACTAACTTAACACACAATAAATAACATATAAACATAAATACATGTAAACCTTAATAGCATAAATGCATACATAATATGATTACATAATATGGCAATGTGATGTTAATAGAGTGTCGCATACAGGATGTGTTGCAGAGAAGGCTTATCTTTTATTCAAAATAATTTTTCACTTCTAATAAGTTATTAAATTATTGAATTAACTTATTACAATGTTCAATTCTTTTGAGCATATGAAGATCCAACCATGAAATATGCACTTTATGTTCAGCAACACTGTGATTCTTCTGTACAGGATCAACAAATACTTATTTCTTCTGTACGATGAGAAATGTCAACAGTACTGCTCCCGATATTTTATACCCTTGATACAATACCGCCTGTACAGCGAAAAAATGTCAACAAGCGCTGACCTAGATACAGCATCCGATCGGTAATACAGGTCAAGTTGACATCGACTGCCCCGTTGTAACTTGTACACTGGTGTTCATGCGTGTCGTATGTGGCGTCAGGGATGGTCTGGTTATCATAACCCCAGGAATCTAGTTCACCACTGTAGAATTACATTTTGCTGTGGACTGTAGAATAAACGTGTTGTTGTGAATTGGCCACTGTTGAATGTCTGGATGCGGATGTTATGTTTAGGGTCATGCACTGATCATCACTGAAGAAAGTCTTCTTCAGTTACCTCTGCATCATCGAATGAACCTGTCATGTTGACATTGAGTGGGAGTGTCAAGTAACGCGAATGGTGTAGTAGTTCGGTGTAACAGAACACTTGATAATACCTCTCACACACTCTCATGTAATGCAATGACGACTTGAACTGCCGCTGACATTTCAATAGTTTAATGAAGGCACGCACACTGGACAGCACGGATACAGTCATGGGTACATGTTGACATAAATTCATTGGTTATTTGAATCGTGGATGATACATTCATGTAGTAGTGAAATATCATTCAACCCAAGGTAGCATTCACTGTTCTGGTAACTAATCGCCGCATCCTCTACTGACTGAACGCGTCAATGAGGATCGGTAAACATACAAAAGTCATTGGCCGAACCTTCATTTCATGGCTAAGTTCTTAAGCTGAAATATGTCCAATGTTTGTATAATAATTATAAACCACGATAGTGGGTTTTCACCTCATAACAAGATCTCGATACCACTGCCCGATAGTAGGATACATAATCTGTTCTCTTGACAGTGATCAAAAATATGATGACAGGAATATAACATGGCCGCCTTCCTGAGTTGTCGCTCACTCACTCGCAGGAGGGTAGATATAAGCCAAAGTTAATTTAGAATGTGCATATAAATAATTTCATAAAGTTTTTCCATACAGCTCTACAGTAATCAAGTTACTTCATGTAGACATAACTGCTGTAGGAAAGCCTGTCATCTTCGTCGATACAAAACACGACCCTAGCGATACGAAGCCAATGTTCCATCTAGGTCTAACCGACTCGAGATCATCAAAAATAGGGTCTGGCATACCTGGAGTCCGAATCACACATATGAGGAGGATCTCTGACAAATAGACTCTTGCAGAGACATAAACTTCTCCTGGAAAAACATCTACGAATCACTGTTAAACCTTAAACAGTGCCAGCCCTGGAAAAAGCACTCAGCCATTTCTTGGCGACATTATCGGAACTCTTCACAACCCAGTAGGACTACGAAAACCTGCGCTAGATTCCGCCAGAAAGAATATAGTCCGACCTGAACATACAAAGGTATACAATATACGACTGAATCTTCTTTCACTAGACAAGTAGTACACATGAATTCAGGCCATAAACATAACAAGCAAAATTAATCTATTTTCTGGCCCGAACAAATAAGAACGGACATGAATTCAATATCCATGCGCCGAATCAATATCAAGAACGATCACTCATATAATCAAAAGTGTAAATCAATCATGAATTATCTAGCTTTACCAGAGGAAGCATTTTCATACACAAATGAATGCAAATATATATTTTCCATATTAAATAGCCATATCGTATTTTTGTAATATGTGCGTCAAAATATGCACGCAACAATGCGCAGATGCCAAGCATGTCGCAGAAGCCCTCGTGCAGATTTTCGCTCGGTTGGGATTCCCTCAACAAGTGTTGACGGATAACGTATCTCCATACCGAAACCTGTTGATGGATGAGATCGTTAAGATCTTGAGGACCCAACACATTCACACTAAGCCATATACTCCGGCCGGAAATGGGCTCGTGGAACGTGCTAATGGAAACCTCAACATGATGTTAAGTAAACTGGCACAAGTGAAACCTGAAGATTGGGATCTTTGTATTCCTGCAGCGTTATTTGGCTACAGAGAATCTCCTCATACTTCCACAGGATTTCCGCCAGCTACGCTTCTATTCGGCAGACACATTAAGGGGCAACTTGAAGCCTTACTTTGGTCGCTGACTGACCAGAAGGCTGATGAGACAGTCGTCTCAGCAAGTAAATACGTATCGGATTTGAAAGGAAGGTTGAAACTAGGATGGGACCTAGCAACGACCAACTTTAAACGAGCACGCACAAAGCACGCTAACCGATACAGGAAAGTCGCGAAAGAGAGAGAATTAGAAGCAGGAGAGAAAGTTTTGGTGTTACTCCCTACCGAGAACAACCAACTGAGGATCGGATGGCAAGGGCCGTTTACCGTCCTGAAAAAGATTTCTAAGGCTAACTACTAGATCTCTATTCAAGGAAAGGAGAAGGTTTTCCATTTAAATCTCTTAAAGAGATACTTGGAAAAACCAGTGCCAACCTCCGACCATCTCCTGACGATTGCCAAAACTGACGAAGATAACGATAGGGGCAGGGAAATTCCACTGCGCACACACGAAATCTTTGAAAAATGTCAGAAGCGGCGACGCTCTTTCAAGCGCGCATGGGAGACATTCCAGAGGAAGGAAACTTTGGGAGGAGACTTGAGTAGGAATTGGAGAGAGATGGAGGGGGGAGATGAGAGGGAAGAGGACAGACACCCTGAAGCTACGGTTATAGGAAATTTAATTCCATAACGTAGACATGGAGTGCTTCCATATCTTAAGGGGGGACGTCCTGTCACGTAGGTTTTGATCATTAAATTGCCTATAGCGTCTTCCTATTCTTTCACCCGAATTCTTTAATTTTGTTATCTCTCTTTATTTCCTTTTCCTGTATATTTTGCATCCATTCGTTTGCGAAATATATTTTCATACTATTCCTTAACATTACCTGTTTCTTTTCTCAAAACGGAGAATCGCAATAGTGATTCTATTACATAGATGTCAGTCAGACGAGAAGTGCGATTAAGTTGCAGTCCATCTCAGACATAGGGCCGACTTATCGTTATAGCATTTTCACCTGTCACAGCGGTTTTCCCAGGCTGAGTTTCTGGGCAGTGTGAAAAGCGCTCTCAATCCCACCAGAGGCGTGAATCGCGGCAGACATTGCTCGCTAGAGCAGACTGAGTGTCGGGGTTCCCGCATCTGACACCCATGCTCCACGGCGCAGTTTCAGACATTTGTCTGGGAATTCCACCTGAAAAGACACCCACTGTTGGCCGGGTCAGCGCGAGGTGCGGAAATGCAGAAGTGTCAGTTATGTAAGACGTCTAGTAGTGGAAATGTTAAATGTAAGGTGTTTTACACGGGAAAGGGGAGATGATTTCGGAGTTTGAGAAAATGTGGGAGTGTTTGCCCCTGTCTTAAAATATCCACCCAGGAGCTGAAATCTGATTTCATTTGAGTCTCCAACATCTTCAGTAGACGGAACACGCGTGCTTAGCGAATGAAGCTTGTATAGCGAATTTCATAGTTCTCGTCAGATTTGTGACGAGCTTCTAACTACCTATCTAGTGAATTATCCTAGTCGTGGTGTTACCGTAGTGCTGTGGTGAGATTAATATAATAGATATCTAGTATTTTGGAAAGTGTTTAAAGCGTTAAAACGCTCATTTCATTTTAACTAGTTTCTTTTGAACAGAGTGCTTAATTTATAGTTTGTTATATTCTCTAGTCGACGAGTTACAGTGGAAATACATAATAAATTATATCTTTGGCTTACTGAACAAGTAGCTATACGGAATTTAATTTAACGGCTAATACTCAGTCGAAACTGGTTTAATAACAAACTTATAAATGCTAGACGCGACATCAGTGAGTATTGACGGAATACGCATGATATTCCTAATTCATGATGATCGATTTTTTTTATATAACTTATTTCTCGGGAAGTTTTAAATTATAAGTCAAGCGGTCGGCGTGCTATTTAAAATGTAAGTTATATTGAGTACATAATATGTAAATGATTTATATGTGCTTTTCCTTTTATTCAGGAAATACTGGGGTGACCCGAACTTTACCGGCGTTTAATAAGAGTTTCATACTTGTGAAGAAATAGACAGTCCTTATTTTGAACCACGTGGGTTTTCTCAAGTAACACTGGTCTGACAGTGCATATGCCCACAGAGTTAGACAGAAATACTATATCCCACTAACGGTTTTTCAAAGACTGTAATGATCAATACTGGGCCTGTGAGCCGGATCTTAAATTCTTCCATAAACTCTACGTAAATTTTCTGCCTGGCGGCGTGAATATTACAAGAAATAACATTAACATTGTCCGACTAGATTATTTTGTGGACAAATCTGTGGTGTGACTAAAGTAAATCCTATACTTAGAGAAGGCACCGACCTGACATTCCTATTGCTAGAAAACCTAAGCTATTGACACGGTGCTCACTGTAAACTTTCGTGCCGGGACAAGATTTTTAAAATGTGACAAAGACAGATATCCTAGAATAATAAATACCAAGGAAACGTTCCCCGAAGCAGTGAATTCGATCTGACTTTGTGGAGCTGGGGTTTTCTTGGCTACGACTACCTCTGGTGATTCTGTATGTGAATGTCCTAACAAAAATTGTGTTTCCCAGATATGTCTACCAAAACAGTGAGTATGTGCACGTGTACACGGCTGAATGTCTAGAGTAAATGTAGGACTGAGTGATTTCTCCATTGTTGTAATTTTGGCACCCATTTTGCTGTTCTAATTGTCCTTATGCAAGTATTGCAAACCATATTTTCCCTTAGAATAGATCAGAGTATATCTAAGTCTATCCATACCTTTAACAGGGGAAAATCATTTGATTACCGCTAATGTATCATTGATCATCTTTGGGCCATCATCTTCTTCCTAAACGGGACTGGGGGCTAAACCTAGAGGGCAGATCATAACGGGTCTATCATCCTGGTAGAAATTCATTGATTTTTTTTTTTTTACTATTTGTATGCTTCCTTTATGTATTTTTGGTAATGTTCATCTTTAGCCCCACCGATGTCCTATTGTAACTTTTCGTTTACTTTGTACTTGGAATCGGAGTTTACAAGTAAGGAAACATTCGTACGAAATACGAATAGCATAAATGATGTTCCTCCGGTGGTCACGACAGTCAATAATTATAATCACAACGTTACACAATTCATAAATAAATATAATTAATTTGTTTGTAAGATAATGACATGTATTGACTTTAAAACATATAGAAATATTTTAAGATACCTGTTAGCTCCCCAAGGAGCATAGGCCTTCAACAAACGCATGCTAAATCCTCCTGTCAGATGCGTTTCGCGCGAGGTCTTTCCACGAATTCCTCTTCTTTTTCACTTCTGTAACTAGATATCTTGTCTGTGTGTGTGTGTGTTTTTTTTTTTTTGGTTTACCTCTGACTCTCTTTAATAATTATAATCAAAGTGTGATTATATATATAAATATATGTATAAAACACTGTGATTATAATTATTAAAGAGCACATATATATATATATATATATATATATATATATATATATATATATATATATATATATATATATAAAGGTAAAGATAGTCCCATAGCAGATACTGCCGTAGGAGAGTGAAGTGTTAGAGACTTCACTATACTAGGTCCAGCATCAAGAGGTGGGGTGACCAGTTCCCTTCCTCGATACTTTTCCTTCCCTAACTCAAGAGCAAAGTCAGGTATCCATTTACAGCTGGGTAGACTGGAGCGCGATGATACCATGAATCGAACCCATCACCTTAGCCACGAGAAGTACGCGGCACAAACAAGTATGCTGCAGCGACAGAAACGCAAAATTCATAGCGTTTCCCGCGTTAAATCTTGATTAAAAAGTTGATATGGATATCGTACGAATGTTTGCTTAAAGTCGATGTACAAAGTAAACGAAAAGTTACAATAGGACATCGGTGGGGCTAAAGGCGAACATTACCGTATTTTTGGTGTTGTGAGAAATTTGAAATGATAATTAAAAATTTCTCTTGAACAATAATCAGTGCGTTGGTCAGCTCGATCCCAATTATCTGTATAATCATTGTTATAGATTTCCCAAGTCTGTGTGTATAACTGTCGTCACGTGTATGTGCGTGCCCGTGAGTAGATAGAATTATATGTAATATATATGTGGTTTAGACTGTCTGACTCTGGAAAAGCCGTCGTAGAGGATAGGTGAGAGAGAGAGAAGAATTCTTTTCGCTTTCAGAGACAGCCTCTATATCACATTCTATCATCTCACTCGTGGAATCTATTTCCTTTACTAACTCACACTGGGACTCTCACTCATTCCAATCTATTCAGAAGGGACCAACCCAAGTCTTAATTCTCCTATCGAAAAAGCTACGACAAATATGATTGGAGTTTTTTGATAGCTCATAACAAACGAAGGCGTGGGAAGGCAGGGAATATAATCTGACCATTTTCTCAAGCTATTTTACTTGAGAAATACACCAGACTGCTACAGTGAAGAATTAGAATTCAGAATTCCTTCTTAATATACCGGACACCTTTTATTTGAGTATTTATCAGGACTTACAATATAGCCCCGGAAATCTCTAACATTTTAAATAAGGAAACCGGGACTGAGGAAACTGAAGGACCACACACGAAGTCAGAGACGGAACTTATTAAATTAACGACACCCCAGACGCGTGTAAGAGGCCGATTCAAGTCTCTTTTATTCATCTGAGCAAGAAGTCTGTGAGTCAGGATTGGCGTAAGTTGTGATTTACATTTCATATTTTATTACGAACATGTGAACTAACATATATATATATATATATATATATATATATATATATATATATATATATGTATATATATATATATTACCATGTGAATTTAATAATTGAAATTCACTAGTGGATATCACAGTCAATTGAGGCTGGCAACCTAAGCGTATAGAATGATGATTCATGAACTACCATTGCACGGGATGGTGGTTGTTTTATTGGTAGTTTCGTAAAGAGAACTAAAAGCATAATGTAGTTCCAGATTCCATACGGAGCAGGGATGGAAAGATGAAAGAAATGATGTACATTCTAAGTATAATACTTACATTTTAAAAGCAGTGTAAATGTCCCTATAAACATTGTCACTTTAAAATTAATGTAAGTTTTCAAGCTTTAAACCAGTGTAAATGTCTATGTAAAAATATTCATTTTAAAGTAATAGAAGTTTCAAACTTTTCAATCAGTGTAAAACATAAATGAAAACATATTCAATTTATATTGTGAACATTTTTCAATCAGTGGGGATGTACATGTAAACAGACTCTATCTGTACTGTTAACCTTTTCATTTAAATATAAAGTAACTATGAAAGTTATTCTATTTAAATGTAAAGAAAGTTTTATCCCGAGAAATTAAATTTAATTCTCGTCGAGGGTAAAGTCTGAGTAATTGGGATGGTGGTAGGTGAAGATAGGAACCCATAACTATGGGGTGGAAAAAGCAATACTCAGAATAGCGTTTCGTTCTATTCTTTTACCATAGTTATTGGTGGTACCAGCAGAAAGTACTATCTCTGGAACGAGAAGGGAACCGTAGCCTAAGCTTTAAGACGAAGGACCCACGTGGTATACTCTCCTTGACATTTCTGAGAAACGAGCTACCCCCGACAACCTTGATCGGAGACGAGTGTGAGCAGAGTGAAAAGAACCAAACCATAAGAAGGTGCAGAACCGTCATTGGCAGCTAAGTTCAAATACTCATATATGCTGCCACTTGAACTTCTTGTAACATCTCACATTCCCTAAAGACTGTGATGGTGACTTTTCTTGATCCATAAGTATTCAAATTATTTTCCAACTGTTTAAACCTAAAGTGATTATTAAATTTTGTTATTGGTAATTATACAAATTTAACTTCGATTTAGTCATTTTAAAGTTACTGCATGTTTGTCTCAGTCAAATTACTACACACACTCTAAACAGAGATATACTAAAATAATAGAATTCCACTGAGTAAATCAGGGGTGGGGGCTTAAATGATCTGAAAGTAATAAGTGCTTAAATCCTTCACAAAAGCGTCGGCAGAATTACAGAGTTAACATACTCAGCCAAAGCAGTATTGTTCACGCTTATTTTGAATATCTTGTGAAGACTCTCTTTGTAATAGAAGTGTCGTCACCCTTCTATCTACATCTCTGCCAAGAGTAATCTTGTGCGAAGGTAGACACCTTTGAAGCCCATATTAGATACTCTTGAGTTTTGGCCACTGGTGGACCACTACTGCAAAGCAGGGGAGGCCATACCGTCACAAGGAGAAAACGGCTCATTGACCATGAAGCCGTACCCCACCCTTTAGAAACATTAAGCCAAATAAAACCACAACAACAAGACAAATGAGTAAACTAAAGAAACTAATCTAACTCGGCCATCAAAGACAGAGGTAGTTTCTCTGGTAAAAGAAAGCGGAATCTTCAATTAAATTATCAAGTCAGTCCTTTAGTATGGCTCTGAATGTATGGATAACACACACAAAAAACGAAAATCCCAAAGACATAGACAAATATAACTGGATGCTTGTGTAGAAAAGAATAACTGAATCAGTATAACAAGAACGCTAAGTGGAGCTGGTGGAAAGACCAAGACAAACACCAGTGAAACAAGAGAAGATTTTGGCGTTTGACATGACATACATCAACAAAACCAGTTGATAGCATTACAAGGCAGTCCTTATTCTGGAATCCCCATGGTAAAAGGAAGGAAGGGAGTCCAAAAACAAAACAAAAAAATTGAGACTGACATTTTACAAAAGTGGCGCTTTTTATTTTGTTGCCGTTCGGAAGGTCATGGGTTCGATTCTCCAGCCAGACTATCACTTCTTTTGTTTTTCTGATGTCTAGTTTTCTACTTCTTTATTTCTCACGAGTGCCTGAAACATACCTTTATGTGTGTAATATTTATTTATTTACCCAGGTATCCACACAAGCGCGTATTCATAAGAATAGTTCCCGGCAGCATAACCAAATGCTGAACACTATGGATAATTTGTTCGGTCTGTTTGATTACTGGGAGCCGCGGTAGCATAGTGGTTAGTTCACTGGCTTCCTAGCTCAGTGGTCTATGGTTCGATCCCCAGATCAGGTGGGATTTTTTTAGGCCGCAAACGGCTCCTGGGTCGACCCAGCCCCAAATGGGTACCAGAGCAACTCTGGGAAGGTTAAGGCGGCCGGCGTGATGCTGACCACATCACCCTTAGTGTGCCGACGGTCAAGAAAATATGGGCCTAACACCATATTCCCAATATGCCTCAATGGGCGT
Source organism: Oreohelix idahoensis (assembly GCA_024509875.1). NCBI lineage: Eukaryota > Metazoa > Mollusca > Gastropoda > Stylommatophora > Oreohelicidae > Oreohelix > Oreohelix idahoensis. Next base: position 90,877 of record JAMPIV010004270.1, on the reverse strand, counting down.
GTAACGGGATCCTTCCTTTACCCTGTTTGATTACTACCTAGTGGGTGGACTGTGTTCGCTTCTGCTCTATTTTTGAATAAAGTGGCGCTCAAAACGGCTCTTTGCCGTGTACATACAAAAATATAAATTAAGTAAATGTCACGTGGGAATGGTGTGCTTAAAATGTGGGGAGGGTGCGAGAGTGGTGGACGCCGTCGGACATTACAATGACAGTACTGTACCGTTAAAAAATCTATTTGCAAGAATAGTATATATTTCTCTGTGCTTATTTATCAGGGGAGGGGGTGGGTGCCAAAAGAAGGATCCGCCTCGGGTCCCTAATACTTTACCCCCTCTGCCTCGTAGTTTTTTTTTTTTTTTTTAATATACTGTAAACATAGGTTTTGTATTTTAAATGCAGAATAGCACACACGCTTGTTACAACACAATATCATTCTTAACGTGTTATTTTAAGTATTAGAAGAATATGTATAACTAATGTAAAAGTATTTAATTGATATGTCGGGTTGTGCTTTTTTTTAATGTGCTCGTTCCACCCTGACCTCAGAACCTGGCTACGCCACTGCTTCAAATAGATGAGAAAGGTGCTGGTAACGGTGGTGTTCCAGCTGAGGTCACCATAAAAATAGTCTTAAATACATGGAGGCATATCTGGAGTTATCCTTACATGACCACCAGCTATGCACAATGCTACGATATACATATGTGAAAGTGAATCTCTGTCTGTGAGGCTCATTACATCCTCATTGACTCTTGAAACCATCCATACACTTCTATGGATTCCCCCTGTTGGTGAAACATATTGAGAACCCAGCATTGCACACTAAAGTTTGGAGGAGTCACTGGAGCCCCAGACGTAACTGACTTTTTACCCGGTTGGCTGCACGCAGGAGATCTCACTATGGGCCCATGATAGGCAGGGGGAGCTGAGAAGTGGTTCTGTATAGAATGTGGCTATTCCTTGGGAGAAAACCAGAATCAGAGCACAGTATTTGTCGTAATATAAATCTGTATGGACAACATGCGCAAAGATTTTATCTCTAAATTTCCCCATTTTAAAACTAGTAACAACCATAAACGCTACTACTATAGTGATAGCCCTGGGTTGTTTGCCCGACATCATCGACGACGCCAGGATACGCTTTGGTGGGTAAAGGCATTAACGCCACGGTTTGAACGATACCAAACCTAAGGGCTTTTTCATCACTAACATAAATGTCGGATGGCAAATCGCAATGCCTAGATCGGTGTAAAATGAGTGAGAGGAAGAATAAAAATAAAAAAACTAACTAAAGCATGCTTAGAACGTGTTGGTAGTATGACATGCGACAGTGTGTTTATATAACGCTGTTCGCGAGGGGGCAAAATCCCCGTCATAACCCCGCTTTTCATACCTCCGTACTAATTTTTAAACGTAACTTATAAAACGATTTGGCCTTAGTCCAGAATCGCCCGTCTTGACAATACAAGGAGAGAGGAGCCGAGATGGTAGTTAAAAGTGATAAAATCACGCCTCACTTGTAATTTGAATTAACACTAGGGTAGGGGCAAAAACGGAGAGAGGAGAAAACCTTGATATTTTTCCTTCACAAAATAAAGAATGGTACAGAGAGATAACAATAATGGTTAAAGGGTTATGAACATATTACTTATCATAATATTGTATTCTTCCTTATAATAACTTAGAATGTTATTTCATTACTGCTGAGGTTCAGCATAAAAAAAGAACCATAAATAACGAGAAAAGATGAAAACGCAAACGATGAGGAAGACGATAATAAAACGTATATATAAATATGAAGGATAGTGATCTAAGTAATAATCAGTTTACAACTTTACGATAACCCAATTATTAACAAAGTTATTGAAGAAAATAGAAAGGGATAACAGACTAACAGACACGGTCGCAACCTCTCGGTTTGAAACCAACCTTGGGAGGGTACCTTTTTTTCAAAATAGCGCTGTTATTTGAATGAGAGACGTAGTGGGATTAGTTTAAATTTGATTGGGTGAGATTCGCATAGCATGCGAGCGTGATAAAACCACGGTCTTGCTTAGTTAGGGTACCACTTGTAAAGATATTTCATTGAGAAAGGTTAAGCAAAGCAATATTTGAGCGATTGCCTTTGCAGGCGGGAACGGCAGTCATCGAACCTGTACCCATTTATAGCCAGTAACCTTAAGTTGTGAAATATTTCATTGAATTAGCGGGGTCCATCCCAAAGTAACAAGTGTGTCAGAATCTGGAGTGACAGAGTGTGAGTCAACCTGCTGATTGGTTCCATCTCAAGCCTGATGGTTGTCAACTGACTTCAGAGAGCACTTTGGTGTAGAAGTGTTCAGTTACCTCAAACAAGTTACCCGATTGCCCACGGAATCAAAGATAAGATTCATAGCTGGGCCACATGTCAATTCAAACTAATTTATTCTCCACCAGTAACAGACAATGTGTTTATGAGATGATGTGACAACCAGTCTTTCCAACTAGAGACCATACATACTTCATTATTGTGTAGCAGGGAAGAGAAATCTTGGAACATTTTAGTATTAAGATTGATGGACATTTCCATTATTATGTATAATAAATTGTGTACAAAGATCCAATTTCAAATTTAAGTTTTAAACATTCCTGCCCCAAAAGATTTGGAGGGACAGGAAATTAAAATTGTAAAATAATAATTTAACTATAACTCCTGCCTTGTTAATTTCATCGAGTTAGCTTTCGTGGTTGTTTACATTCATTCATTATTACACTTTCATCCCCCTAGACATCCTGTCAGTTAAACTTTGAATTAGTTAAGGGAATTACAGCACAGCGTGAGATCTCGAGAGGTAGTGCTAGGTCCTCTGAGAATTCATCACAATATTTCAACCATTAGACTCAGGGTCTTACATAGCTGGACCTCACGCTGTTAACACTTACTCTTTTAATATAACACCTTAACCTCCCCAGCATTACATTGCTACAGTATTTTAGCTCTTCATATTTGGAGAACCTCCTTGGATGGCGGGGAATGAATAGTATGCCTCGCGCTTCTTCCTCCTAGTTTGGGACCAGATGTGACGATCCTTTAAATGTCAACCAAGCTGGAGAAACTGGAGGTCATGACTTCAACTCAGCAAGTAACGGAGTGGCAGAAAAGCCTCAGGAAAAGCCTAGATCTACAGTGTAGATAATACCAAGGAATCTTCATTGTGGTACTGGGTGCAAAAGAGCGAAAAGTTCAGCAGTCTTCGTTATACACCAACAACAACAAAATAGTGTTAATGAACACAGAAATAAATAATGAAGGAAGCGCGAAACATGTGCATGGTAAATACATAAACAAACAAACAAACTTCTTCTTCTTCTTCCTCGTTCGTCCTGAAAAGGACGTTGGTTGCGTCGTGTCCGTTTACACTGCGATATTTGCGCCTTTCGGCCGACACATCCGACTTCAGCACGGCATTTTTTGGGACCGGGTTTGCCTTCCCTCTTCGATCCCTATTCTCTCAGCCAGACTGCAGTGATGCAGCCTGTTTCCAGGACCACCACTTGGAGGTGGAGTAGGGTCTTAGTCAGCTCTGGTTTGCTGACCTTGACGCAAGCAGTCAAGCTAAACAAACAAACGAAAGTAGGTAAATAGCAGGAATGCGAAAGACAGACAGAAAAAGGATACAAGACAATAGACATGTATGATAAGTGATAGGCTCACTGGGTCATGGGACCGTGTATCTTCCATCGCCTCGCTGTCAGAGTGGATGTTGAAATGACACGTGTACTTAGTTGGCTGTGTGTCATCCCTAACTCATGAAACTTAGATCTAGTGTGGTGAAGTCTCTAACACTTCACCCCGCTTCAGCAGTGTCTATAACTTTACCTTTACGTAGTGAGGAGAGATACTCCGTTTTTACTTTCAGGCACGTAGCACTATCAAATGGCGAGGTGCTATTATACTTCGTATCCTTAAATCCTATTATCAACTATCCAAGCGAGATCAGATCATTGTTTTTCCGGATACGCACTGATCATGACAGGTCGTGGTTCCATATAAATCACAAGTACAAGATTGATACAACAAATATCTGCACCTGTGGCATCAGCCTTATTACAGCCGAACATCTCTTGCAGCCCTGCCCAACACACAGCAGTAAACAGTGTAGCATATGGAAACAATCTACTTCTCTCAATGAAAAACTGTTTAGAGATGTCAGGAACCTTGAGCTGATTACTGCCTTTATTAGAGTCTTTGATATGGAAGTTTGAGGGCGAACGAAGAAGAACAAGTGTCCTTAAATGCCAAATTATTTTCTAGGCCACAAGGTGTTTTATATTTGAACATGCGCACTAATATATCTGATCAGTCCATCTAGGTCGAATCAAACCCTCATGATCCAGTTAAACAACTGAAAAGAAGAGATCAGAGTCTAATTTTCCAGCTGAGAACAGGCCATGCCCCCGTCAATAAACATTTAAATAGAATAGAACCACTACCTGAACCAAACTGTAGCCACTGCCACCACCATGAGGAATCAGTAGAACACCTGCTGTTACAGTACCCAAGACTAACTGACCTGCGACACCAGCTACTCCCATCGCACCCAACCATCCACAGTATACTCTACACATCATCACAACAACTGAGGAAGACTTGTACCTTTACCAGAGAGGCAATGGGCTGTCAAGAGCTACCTCACAGCTAAAGGGATTATATCATCATCATCATCATCATCATCATCATCCTAGGTCCAATGGAACGCACCTCGCAAAAACATGACAAATCTTCTTTAATCAAATACTTGGGTTCCTCGCGCGGGTCAGCGCATCGAGATAGACCAAAAAAAAAGACTGATTTTTATTTCTTATGAAGAGATCGTGATCTGCCGAGAATCGTGTCTCTTTATCGTCCTTAATTTCTTTTTTTTTTTCTTCAGTCTTGTCTGTCGCAGTATATTTCCTCCACTCATAACATGCCCAAAGAAAGTGAATTATTTCAGTGAGTTCATAATTTAACTGAATCAGCAACTGGAACAGACAGACACCTTCACATACCTAGGATGCATAGTAACACCAGACGGCGGAGCAAGCAAAGACATCAACAACAGAATGAACAAAGCAAGAACAGCCTTTTTTAGTCTAAACAACATCTGGAAGTCCTCTCAGTACAGCACAAGCACAAAATTAAGATTATATCAGAGCTGTGTGCTTTCTGTGCTTCTCTATGGCGCGGAATGCTGGAGAGTTACAGAGAAGGAAATGTCGAAATTGTCCTCTTTTCACACAACATGCCTAAGAAAAATTCACCGAATCTTTTGGTCGAATACCATCACCAACCAAGATCTGCGTACTCCGAGCAAGCAAGAGGACATGCATACCATCATAGCTGGCAGACGATGGAGCTGGGTTGGCCATGCCCTCAGAAGAGACCCCGATACCATCACAAGAATAGCTATGCTATGGACCCCTGAAGGAAAACGAAAGAGAGGCCGACCGAAAACAACCTGGCGGAGGACTGTGGAGGCTGAGATGCAAAGAATGAACCAAAGTTGGGGCACTGTACGAAGGATGGCCACCGACGGAGCAAAGTGGAATCAATTTGTTGTTGCCCTACAAGACGCCACCAGGCGTGATGGCCACTGACTGCTTTGACAGTCAGCGGCTAAGGATCAAAGAAGAAGAAGTAACAAAAGTATTAACTGTATTTACGCTTTGTTTTAAGCGTCAGTGTGGTTGTAGCAAAGTTACTGGGTTTAGTACCGAGTAGCATCACGCTCCAGCCTACCCAGCAGTGACATCAATGTTTTCCGCATCAGAAGGCGGGAATGTTAACCGCTTCATGACCAAGCAACCTTCATTAAAAAATAAAACCAACTTATTTTTTCTCATTTGTATCTATCTTTCTTATTGCTTCTTATTTCTGTTAGTTGTTTATTTCCACTGAAGAAAAACTGACCGGTCTATGCATTGACCCAGTCAGTTAAATTCAATTTCGTCCTCTTCCTCCGTAGTCCCAACATTCTGTTTCCCCGGAATGTATTCCACTTTGAAGAAGTAGGCACTTAGCAGCAGGGCCCAACGCATAATCCTTGCGTTGAATTCCTTATTGGCACCAAGGAAAGCTAATGGAGCGTGGTTGGTTTGTACCGTGAAAGAAGTTCCATACAGAAACTCATGATGGTGCCTGATGCCGTGAATCAGAGCGAGACATTCTCTTTCAACAACGCTATAGTTCCGTTCAGCTTTGTTTAGTTTCCGACTGCCGTAAGCTACCGGGAATAGCATATTCGGGTCACTGTCCTCGGCTTGCAACAATGTTGACCCGATGCCCTGACCTGACGCGTCGACTCGCAATACGAAAGATTTGTTAAGGTCAGGTAACCTGAGAATGGGGTATGCGGACAACTGTCCTTTTAGGCGTGTTCGCATTTTTGATCCCAAATGATCTTATCAGGACGCCCTTTCTTTATGAGGTCAGTCAGAGGTGCTGTGAGTCCGTTGAAGTTCTGGATGTATTTCTGGTAATATGCACATAGTGATAAGAAGGAACGTACTTCTTTCTTCGTTCGGGGTCTTTTTGCTGCGACTATTTCTCCACGTTTTTCTTAACAGGCCAACTGCATCCGTGAGAAATAGTATGCCCCAGGAAGTCAAGCTTTTCAAACCCGATGAGACATTTGCTAGGTCTGGCTGTGAGACCAGTTTCCTGTAGTCTCCTGAGGAGCATAGCGACTGTAGCAATATGTTCTTCGTAGGTTTCCGATGCACTTAAGATGTCATTCCTTACATTATGGATGTGGGAACTTTGCAAAGGTTCTAAAAGCTTTCTCATCATTCTGGTGAACACTCCTGGTGCGTTATGCAATCCGAACGGCATCACATTAAATGTGTAATGTCCTTCACTTGTGCTGAAAGCTAACAAGGGTTTAATTTCCTTCTTTACTGGTATTTGATAATAGCCTTTACTGAGGTCTATCTTGGAGAAAATTCTTGCCTTGCTGAGCTTAGTGAACAATTCTTTAACAGTCTGGAGAGGTTCGGGCTGAAATTCCGTTACCGCGTTTAGCAACCGGTAATCTATACACAGCCGAACTTCCTTATTGGGCTTCTGCAACAGTACTGCACTCGAACTGTAAGGAGATGTAGACTCGCTGATAATTCCAGCCTGACGCAGCTTGTCTATTTCTCCGCGAAGTGCATCAGCTTTGGCGTACGGAATGGGGTAAACTCTGGTCCGAACAGGGGTCTCGTTTGTTAATTTCATATCAAATTCGATGAGATTTGTTCGACCAGGTACATCCGTTGTGGTGGGTTTAGATGTTATGAATGTTGGTGTTATTGTTATAGTGTAACTGAGTGAGGTCAAGCTGTGAAGGCCTCTGAGTCTAATAGATAATAAGGGTGTGTTCTCAGAGAACCTTTCTGCTACCACCCTAAGATCTCACTCAGACTTATTTTTGACTAGTATGTCTGACAGCTACGTCTAATGTCTAGGGTAATGAAAGTGTGGTATAATAAAATGACAACAAATACACTTACGAATTATATGAAAAGTAATTAACAACACCCAGAGTTAAGTTTAAAATGGGAAATCTTTTTTACAATTTATTGGTTCCAGTATCACAATTTTGTGTATACCGGAATATTGAACGCAAAATAATAATTCAAAGTATTTACATAAAATTAATTCAATTTATAACTGAGTATATTATTATTCACAACTGTAATTAAATGTATCAATCTCGAACAGTGTCAATTTATTCTTGCTCCTATGAATGGGTATTGATTACAAGAACGTTTGTCTTCATCACAATCTGAATGATCTAATACACATTTGGGAACTGAGAGTAGTTGAGTTTGATATATCAAGTGCCCGGAGACAATTTCTTAACTGAGTGATGTCTGGCTGGTATGCAGGATGAATTTTGGTTAGATCACCCGTCTCCACTGCCAAGTAAGGATTCTGCTCTTGCAATATAACACGGAGGCACACAGTCGATACTGCCTCAATTCTTTAGATGCAGAAATATAGACAGGTATAGGTTGACCTGGGCTCACTTTGAGTCATAGATGAAACCCTGGAACGACATAAATGCGTCCTACTCAACCTCTCATATAACTCTCTCTTTCCCTAACTACTAAACATTTTTAATCATATTCAGACTCAGCATGGTAACTAAACAATTAGTTAACGTTCTTAATTGGTTGTATACCCCATTCATGGTCAAATAAACTGCAAACTACAGTTTGACACTTTCCTTGACAAAGGAAACATTTTAAGTTAATAATATCAAGTCATGTACAATCACGGTGACTTGCTGAAGAAGACGGCCAGTGGTTTGCCTGGTCTTATGTCATAATACTGTACAACAATTTCCCCATTAATATTTAATTTTTCTTTCTCCCACAATGTCAGAAAGCCTGTCTGGCTTTTCTACAACATGTTATTATATTTATTAAACAACTCTGTGAAACAACACAAAGTTTGATGTTGACTTCCCTCTAGATACTTCTAAACACATAATTTTCATACATATTCAATAATACATACATAATAATATAATGGTGATATAAATGTTTTCTTTCTTACCGCATCAGAGAAATATTAACACTAATAAGTTTGATTTGCGATAAATATGGTCAAATCCAGATCGCTTGCTGATGCAGATCAGCAAAGTCAAGATTGTATTATTATCTTGCTTTCAGAACAACTTTAGTGTAGAAAATTTCTTTTACAAGTGGCCTCGAACACTAACTACAAATTAGTTTTATCCCTCCGTTAGTATATAAGACTCCAGCCAATCAGGTACTGTTTGGCTTCTAGCGTCTTTTTATTCAAACTGAACTCAAATTTCAAATCTCGGACTAACTTCCCCTCTATCCCCACTACAGGGCAAACTGAGAAAGATTCAAGTCTGTTCGTCCATCTGTCTTCGTCAATATCTCAGTTATATCCTAAAAGTTTATAATTCTGACAAGTAATTAGTGATCCTGTTGCTGTCTGTCACACAGTGGTTTTATTCTTTTATTTATTATATTCACTAGTATCGTTTTTATTCTTCATTTCATCATAATTTACTTTTTCCTTCTACACTTATTCAAATCACCTATTTTATTATTTTTGGGTTCTTCTATGGCAAGATAATATATCACACTAAGAAATATGTTAGGTATAATAACCAAATATTATCATTTTAATCGTCCCCTGTTCTTTATTTCCATCTATCGTTCAATTGTGACAGTTAGTTTCACTTTAGCAATGCAGACGATAGTTTAAACGGACTCCATACCATTCCCCCTTTCCAATTTTTCTCTCTCTCACTTTTTCTAGGAAAACTACAGCGAACGATAGCAGATGTTCAAACATGCTCTAACGACGGTAACTAAGGCCTGTAGTCTATTTTTCAAACCTAACCTATCCCTCGCGTGTAGTGTTTCAAACCAATTCTGTGACGTCGCATTGTCGCATGCGATTCAAAAACCAACGCTTGTCAAGACTTTCATTCATCCCCTATCTCTCCCTCCTACGTTTTCTTCTCTCACTCTGACTGAAACGAACACTTAGCTGTCTGCAAAACGGCGTTTAGGTAATATTTAATGATTTGCGTTAATTGAAAGTCTCAAGGACGAAACTAGGAAAGCGTGTAAGATTTGACAGCGAGACCATTGTCTAAGCATTACTACTGCATACAATTGCGCGCTCTACTGGCGTTGAGGACGACGATAGGCAAACACCCACGGGCGGGTTTATTTATTATCATAGAAGTAAAATCTTACTGAATGTAGCGATTGTTTCACAGATTTCGCTACACACCTCCCTTCCTAAAACATGCATTCATTGCAGGTTATAATCTGTGAGACACTTAGCGCAAATGAAATCCTATTCCCTAGGCGTTTTCTGATTTTCCTCATAAGGATGCCTACTCAAAAAGTCCGCTCCCACATTCTGCGAACCCGGTATATATTCGATTGTAAATGAATAAGGTTGGATAAGTAATGACCACCTTAATAGACGAGCATTTTCATGCTTGGCCTGTGACAAGAACACGAGGGGCAGATGGTCAGTTTGGACCACAAATGTTCTACCATAGAGACAGATCTGGAACTTTTTTATAGCCCACATTAGAGCTAAACATTCTTTTTCACTTGTTGTATAGTTTTACTCCACCTTATTCAACTTGCGGCTGGCATAAGCAACTGGGTTTAATTCCCCATCAAGTGAAGTGGACCTTTGTAATAATGTGGCCCCTAATCCGACGTTGCTAGCATCCGTTCTCACCACAAATTCCTGACTCAAATCAGGCAATTTCAATATCGGCTTGCTGGTGAGTTTCTCTTTTAACTCTTGGTATGCCAATTCACACTGCGCTGACCAAATAATTTTATCAGGTTGACCCTTACGAGTTAAATCTGTCAGCGGTGCACATATAGAGTAGAGTTAAAGTTCTTTATGTATTTCTGATAAAACCCACACAAAGATACGAAAGATCTCACATCTTTTTTTGTTTGTGGCCTCGGTGCTCTTTGCAATTTCTCCAGGTTCTTGGGGTCAGGGGTCATGCTTCCCTGATATACTGTGTGTCCCAAGAATTCCAGCTCTTTACAACCCACACAACATTTTGTTGGTCTAGCCGTCAAATTTGCTTCTCTGAGCCTATCGAATAGCATATTCAGAGAGTTAATGTGTTCTTCGAATGTTTCAGTAGCAATAAGAATGTCATCCATTAAATTCGTTATACATGGATTATTTAGTGGATCCAACAATTTTCGCATCATTCTGGAAAACACACTCGGAGCATTTTTCAACCCAAATGGCAACATGTTGAACTCATAATGGCCTTCCGAAGTGCTAAAGGCTAAATAAGGTCGAACCTCAGGCTTTACTGGAATTTGATAATAGCCTTTGCTAAGATCCACCTTAGAAAAATATGTTGCCTTGTTCAGCCTGGCAAACAGCTGATTGGTATCAGGTAATGGATCCACCTGATTTTCTGTGACAGCATTCAGTTTTTTGTAATCTATACACAGACAATGTTCCCCAGAGGGTTTTCTCAGCAAAACCCCACTAGAGCTATAAGGAGATTCACTGTGAGAAATAATTCCTTCCTTCAACAAATAATCTATCTCCTCTTTCAAAGCTTTTTCCTTAGCGAACGGAATAGTATAGGCTCTCATACAGATGGATGTTGGGTCTATTAGCTTCATTTCATATTCTAACAGATTTGTGTGCCCCGGCTTATCCGTTAAGATGTCTGTATGTTCAATCAGAACCTTTTGAACCTGCTCCCTCTGAGCTTTAGTCAGATGCTTACTAATTTTCACCTGTGCCTGTGTTTCACCTGTTTTTAGGGGGTACTCGTGAGAGATGAGAGGTTCATTTTTCATCCCCGTTGTTATCGACAAAGTTATTAGATGTGTCTCATCCTGATTTCTCTATCCAGATACTTCTTTAGGAGATTCACATGATAAATTTTCTCCTTACCTTTTTTGTCTATTTTGAAATTAGTTCTAGACACCTTCTCTAAAACCGTATATAGACCTTGCCATCCAATTTGCAACTTGTTACTGCTGCCGGGTAGGAGAAGCAACACCTTCTCTCCCACAGCTAATTCTCTATCCTTCGCTTTTTTGTTAAAATAAGCAGCATGTTTCTTCCTGGCTTGTCTGAGATTTTCATTTGCCAGTTTCCAGCCAGTTTTGAGACGAGTGGTCAGCTCGTTCACATACTGATACGATGAGGTAACAGTCTCTTCTGCCTTCTCATCTGTCCACGTCCTTAACAAGGCTTCCAATGGACCTCTGATTGGCCTCCCAAATAACAGGGTTGCCGGTGCCATTCCGGTCGAATTATGTGGAACTTTCCGATACGCAAACAACGCAGCGGGCAAATATTGATCCCACGTATCAGATTTTTCATGGGCCAGCTTTCGCAGGATAGAAATGAGAGTCCCATTGAACCTGTCCACCTGCCCGTTCCCTTGGCGGTGATATGGACTACAATGAAAGTGCTTGGCCTGGAAGATCCTGAAAACTTCTTCCGTCAGTCTCCCCTTGAACTGTGAGCCGTTATCAGTCAAGATTTGGTGCAGGAAACCTAACCTCGTGAATATGGTGAGTAATGCCTCTGCGACATGCTTCGAATCAATTGACGACAGGGCTACCGCATCTCCCTACATAGAACAAGTGTCCACCAGAGTAAGGATATAACTGTTCCTCCTCTTGGTACGTGTGAGAGGTCCCACAATATCCACTGCAACCCTCTCAAAAGGGGTTCCCACTATGGGCATTTCCCCTAGAGTTGCAGGAGCAGTCCAGTGCTTTGGAGCTACCCTTTGACACTCTGGGCAGGATTTGACATATCTTTTTATATCCTCCGTTATCCCTGGCCAGAAGTAATGACAAGCTATACGCTGTCCTGTTGCGCTGATCCCCATATGACCACTGAAGGGAACCGCGAGCCCTAATTCCATCACTTTCTCCCAATACGAAGTGGGAAGGACCAGCTGTCCGTGACCATTGGATCCAGTTCCAGCCTTCCTATAGATCAGTTTATTCTTCATATAGTAGTCTCCTTTGTTTGGAGGTGTATGGCACTTAGGCAATTTTTAAAGCACGGCTTGAGTGACCTATCATCCGCCTGTGCCTTCCTCATCTTCTCTGGGTGAGTATTTATAGGTTCATCCTCCTCCTTCCTTGACTGTGACCTGGTCTGCACTGTTGCCATGATCACAGGTCTCTTGGGATTCCCCAAGAAGACATATCTACACCCCAATATTAGAGGATAGATTGGTTCATTTATCACTGCTGCTCTAATCATTCCTTCCACATAGTGTGTTTTTACACTGATTCTAGCAATGGGAAATGTCATGGTTGCTACGTTCTTGGTTGCTCCTTGGATCTCCACTGTTTCTGTGGTGTATTGATCTGGACGCACCAGGTGAGAGCTCACGACTGAGTCATAATCTAAACCTATATCATAAAGGCACCTAATGGTGACCCCGTTACGTACAACATCTTCACACACTGGGGGGTGATAAGGTTTCTGCTGTCCAGTAGAATTCACCTTTAATCCCCGATTCCCCGTTTTCATAGCAGCGAAGGTAGAAGGCTTCTTAGTACACACTTTGGTGTCATGAGTGTTCCTCTTACACCATTTACACCATTTATTTCCCTGGGGGAAAGTTTTTCTTTCACTGAATTGCGGGTTTCTATCGCGTTGGTCAAAACTTGGCTTATCATAATAGGCTTTACCTTTATTAAACTTGTCCCTATGTTCAAATTTAGGTTGGTTTTGGTTTTGTGGGGCTTTATTATGTCCATAGGCTTCTTCTTTATGCCTGCCATCTCAGAGTGGGCTGCCTGATATCTTTCAGCCACATTTAAGATCTCCCCCAGTCTCTCAGCACCCTGTTCCATGAGAAATTTTCTCAGGTCTGGAGCCATGGACTCTCTTAACTGCTCAGTCATTATCATTTCCCTTAAATCTTGGGTTTTCCCCAGAGCAGTCCATTTCTCCAGGTATGTCTCCAGGCGTGCAGAGAACTGGTGATAAGTCTCCCCGGTCAGCAGTTTGGCATTTCTAAATTTCTTCCTATAAAATTCGCTATTCTTCTCATACCTAACTAAAAGAGCTTGCTTAAGAATGTCATAGTCATCTTGATCATCTTTGCTCAGCTTGACAAATACCTCATAAGAGGTCCCCCTAAGCCCCTGGGATACCTTCATACTCCATCTTTCTTTCTCTAACCCATACATGGTAGCTAGTCTTTCAAAGCGGCTTAAAATGATTCACTATCATCATCTTTCTCCAGAAATGGGTCTAAATGAAACCCCATGGCTGAGTTTGAGGCAACCTGGCTTGCAGCAGAGTCAGAAGTGGATGGGCTATTTCTATTTTCAGGAGCATGGCCTTGTAATTCCAACTCCCTTAGTCGTAACTCATGTTCTCTTTGGAGTCTTTTATCTTCAGCCTCAAGCTGTAATCTTTTTTCCTCCTTTTCAGCCTCAAGCTGTAATCTTTTTTCCTCCTTTTCAGCCTCAAGCTGTAATCTTTTTTCCTCCTTTTCAGCCTCAAGCTGTAATCTTTTTTCCTCCTTTTCAGCCTCAAGCTGTAATCTTTTTTCCTCCTTTTCAGCCTCAAGTTTCTTTGCCTCAGCCTCACGTTTCTTCTCCTCTAACTGCAGTCTCTTTATCTCAGCCTCTCTCTCAGCCTCTAACTTCTTAACCTCTCTAGCATCTTCTAATAAAATTCTCTTCTCTTCAGCTAACCTCTTATCTTCTCGTTCAATATATTTATCACATTCAGCTGTGACATAAGCAATCAGACATTGACCTTCCATCCCCATTTCCTTTGCAGCCTGCACAGCAGCAGATCTGAATTTGCCTAAGTCTGCCATATTATTGTTAACAATATAATAATCTAATGTTATCAAGCTAATTTAACTAGTTAACCAACACAAAACAATGGGCACTGATACCTCAAACCACTCTCAAATTATTTTTAATTTCCTACTTTTTAAAAAAAATCCCGAGCGAGCTACCCAATATATGTGGTGGGTTTAGATGTTATGAATGTTGGTGTTAATGTTATAGTGTAACTGAGGGATGTCAAGCTGTGAAGGCCTCTGAGTCTAATAGATAATAAGTGTGCGTTCTCAGAGAACCTTTCTGCTACCACCCTAAGATCACACTCAGACTTATTTTTGACTAGTATGTCTGACAGCTACGTCTAATGTCTAGGGTAATGAAAGTGTGGTATAATAAAATGACAACAAATACACTTAAGAATTCTATGAAAAGTAATTAACAACACCCAGAGTTAAGTTTAAAATGGGAAATCTTTTTTACAATTTATTGGTTCCAGTATCACAATTTTGTGTATACCGGAATATTGAACTCAAAATAATAATTCAAAGTATTTACATAAAATTAATTCAATTTATAACTGAGTATATTATTATTCACAACTGTAATTAAATGTGTCAATCTGGAACAGTGTCAATTTATTCTTGCTCCTATGAATGGGTATTGATTACAAGAACGTTTGTCTTCATCACAATCTGAATGATCTAATACACATTTGGGAACTGAGAGTAGTTGAGTTTGAGATATCAAGTGCCCGGAGACAATTTCTTAACTGAGTGGTGCCTGGTATGCAGGATGAATTTTGGTTAGATCACCCGCCTCCACTGCCAAGTAAGGATTCTGCTCTTGCAATATAACACGGAGGCACACAGTCTATACTGCCTCAATTCTTTAGATGCAGAAATATAGACAGGTATAGGTTGACCTGGGCTCACTTTGAGTCATAGATGAAACCCTGGAGCGATATAATTGCGTCCTACTTGTGATAAAATTAACCGTGATACAACGTTAAAATATCTCCAAAGATAAAATGTAGGGATAAAAATAATGCGTAAGCTAATAGAAGACATGATCGCCCATGCCGCGGGTCACTACCCGCCATGGAAATTAACTTGTTAGACGTGAAGGCAAAACGTTTACCCTTGTAGACGGGATGAGAACGGAGATCAAAAAGAAAAATATGACTGAACACGTGCTTGAAACTAGCAAGGCTAAAAAGACGCAATTGGTGGGGAAAGGAAAAAAATTCACGTCCCCAAGTTGACACAAGGTAAAGAAATGGACAAAAGGGACCTTAGCTATTATACGCAACAGTCATTTTTTGGACGCTTTTACGATACTTAGTCCTTTATTTGAATTCAGCGGCAAACGCATTACAGAAGATGCTCGAACATATTTCAAAAAAAACAACTAACCTTGAAAAGTAACTTTTTCTTAATAATAATGTTAGGAATATAAAACCTAGCTGGCCTGATGGCCCATCTTGAGCAGAGAAATAATATGCTTTCATTTATACAGACGGATAGATAATAATGAAGATATTGACAAAAGACTGTGTGTTCATATCAGCGAGCGACTGCATTGAAACAAAAATATGTCACTAATTTTCAAAAAGTTGCGGCCTTGAGACTCAAGTGCTAAAATCTAGATGAATGAAAGAGAGGGGGAATTAGTGGAAAGTTGTGGCTAAAAATAACTCCAGAGGCTGATTCGTGTAGGAAATGCATGTATAAACAAGTGTGTTTTTGTAAAAAACGCAAGTAGAGACAGACGGACCAACAGACAATAATACATACTTGACTGAGGTATGACTGAATTGACTTTTGGTAGGAGGTTTGAAATTTGAAAAGGGGGAAAGGCTGTGATTGGCCACAGATAAACATATTATCGGCGCTCAGACGCGCAATTTTGCCATTCATCATAAATTGTCCAGTAGAAGACACAGTAATTCTTCAGTGGTGAAATTCCCAGAAGCTAATTGCAATATTTAGAGGGACGCCATACTAGAGCCAGCAGCTCAGCTGAGTTTTGCTAGCATATAACTGTGTTCTCTATTCATAATTCTGGTAAGACTGAAAGTATTTCTTTGTATATTTTAATATTGTTTAATGTTTCGAGTGAATTGATACTGCCATATCATAATCTATCCCTTACAACAAGTAAGGATTCGCTCTAGATCCCCAGCCCCAGTTCAGGGTCTAGAGACAAACAAAATACATAAACGCCAGCAAGGATTATGAAGGGCGGATCAAGTGTTGAGATCAGTGGAACATATCACCTATCCTATTCAATGGCAGGAAGCTAATGAACATATTTCAGAATATGTAGTCTTGGGGAACTTATACTATGTGAAACCAACTTGGTAAGATGTGCTGTATGGTCAGAGAGATCTGACCCCGTCTATGTGGTGTTGTTGTGTAGTGTTGAGTGTAGAAGTGGCTCAGGAGGTAGAGTTCTGACACATGACCCAATACTTTTATTTCAGAACTGTGAGTTTTTTATTTGGCACCAAAGTGGTGTCAAATGCTGTGTTGTAAAATACAAGTGAGGACCCGTGCAGTCTAATATTTTGGCAGAGCAGCCTTAGATTGCCCCCAAGCACGGAGAGGTGGGGCCACCAGATTCCAGCACCAGAACTACTCAGTCAAGATACGTGAGCGTCTGGCCTGCTGGACATTCACCAACTTATTTAATAACTAACACCCAACTATATTCCCATCAACTAGAACATACCATGTTGGGAAATAAACTTGTATTCCTCCCATCAGAAAATGGACAATGTTTGGTAGTCATAGACTGGGAGTGATGAAGTCACCCCAACAGCACATCCATTAATCGTTCTCCCGGATAAATTACAAATATAAACAGTAGTAATATTAACTAGTCTTGTAAAATTCATATGTACACACCTTTCATTTATTATGCCATATATTCATGCATTTCATTCATAATTTCAAAACCTTTCATATGTTCTGACCAAAATAAAACCTTGGTTCAGAACAAATAAACTTAAAGAAAATTTAATATCAAAATTTTACACAGCTTGAGTTAGTTCAGTGTGTCATAGATTTTTATTAATATTATTAGACTTATTAAATATCTGTGTGTGTGTGTGTATGTAATCTACCACAACACATTACATATCAGTACCCTAGATTGTTTAACGTAGCCACATTCATTAGTAAAAAAGATATGTGTGAGGTCGTAAGTGGTAGCAAGAAGAGCCTTCTGTAAATTCACAGCTACATTTATCTCAGGAGCCTTCACAGCTGACCTCATGCATCACACTAGGTAATATCACAACCATACAGTACCATCAAATCCACTACATATATTGGGGTCTCTTGTCCCGGGATAATTAGCTTATCAATAATATTAGGATCTCTTGGTGGGAGAATTAAATTAAGGGAACACATTGTAAAAATTTAAAGTGTCCCTTAAAATTAAAAGTGAAATTAAAAGTTGGTGAATCTTCACAGCCAGTGGTAATTAATTAGTTAACTGGCTAATTAGAATTACTTTAGATTATAGTAAGTAGAATTACTTTAGTGGTTGGAAATTTTACCTTGATCATTGTATTTTGTGTGATGGCGGAGCTAGCTAAGTTCAGATCAGCTGCTGTGCTAACGGCGAAGGATATGGGAATGGATGGTCAGGTTTTAATTCAATATGTAACGGCTGAATGTGATAAGTATATTGAACGGGAAGAAAGAAGATTAGAAAAAGAGGCTGAAAGAAAATTAGAGTCTGAAAGATTAGCTGAAGAGAAGAGGCTACAAATTGAGGCTGAGACTAAGAGGTTGCAAATTGAGGCTGAGGCTAAGAGGTTGCAAATTGAGGCTGAGGCTAAGAGGCTGCAGATTGAGGCTGACAAAGAGGCTAAAGCCTTAGAGGCAGAAGAAAAACGACAGCAAAGGGAGGCAGAAGATAGAAGGTTGCAAAGGGAGCACGAATTACGACTAAGGGAGCTGGAGCTACAAGGCCAGGCTCCTGAAAATGGTGCCAGCCCTTTTGCCTCAGATGCTACGCCCAGTCTGGGAGCCTCAACATCAGCTATGGGGTTTCATTTAGACCATTTTGTTGAAAAAGACGATGACATCGAGGGGTACCTCGGACGTTTTGAGTTATTAGCTACTACATATGGGTTAGAGAGAGAGAGAGGTGGAGTTTAAAGTTATCACAGGGACTGAGAGGTACTTCTTATGAAGTCTTCGCAAAAATGAACAGAGAAGACCAAGACAATTATGACATGTTAAAGCAGGCTTTGTTATTAAGGTACGAAAAAAATGGTGAATTTTATCGTAAGAAATTTAGAAATGCCAAACTGTTGTCTGGGGAGACATACCACCAATTCTCTGCCAGACTGGAAACCTATTTGGAGAAATGGACGGCTCTGGGGAAGACCCAAGATCTTAAGGAGATGATCATGATAGAGCAATTGAGAGAGTCCATGGCTCCAGACATGAGAAAATTTCTCATGGAACAAGGTGCAGAGAAGTTGGGGGAGGTTTTAAATGTCGCTGAGAGGTATCAGGCAGCCCAGGCAGAGGTAAGTGGCTCTAAAAAGAAGCACATAGACAATTTTAAAGCTCCACAGCAATTTAATAAATTTGAAAATAGAGAACAAGGTAATAAGGGCAGGACAAACTTTGAACGGCCAAGAAATGACTATCGAGACAGAAACTCACAGTTCAATGACCAAAAATCCAATGAAAGAAAACCGTTTAACCAAGGAAAAAGATGGTGTAAATGGTGCAAGAAAGATAACCATAACACCGAATTTTGTAGAAGGAAACCTTCAAACATTGCTGCAATGAAGTCGGGGACTCAAAGATTAAAGGTTAATCCTAATGGACAGCAGGAACCTTATCACCCCCCAGTTTGTGAGGATGTTATTTGTAATGGGGTCACCATAAGGTGCCTTTATGATACAGGTTTGGATTATGATTCAGTTGTGAAGTCTAGCCTAGTGGACCCAAGTCAGTATACCACAGAAACAGTGGAAATACAAGGGGCGACTAAGGACATACCACTCATGACACTTCCCATCGCAAGGATAACGGTGAAAACTCGCTATGTGGAAGGAGAAATCAGAGCAGCAGTGATAGATGAACCAATCTACCCTCTGATATTGGGGTGTAGATACGTCTTCTTGGGGAATCCCGAGAGACCTGTGATCATGGCGACAGTGCAGACCAGGTCACAGAAGAAGGAGGAAGAAGGTGAACCTATAAATGCTCATCCAGAGGAGATGAGGAAGGCGCAGGCTGAGGATAGGACACTCAAGCCATGTTTTAAAAAATTGCCCAAATGCCACACACCTCCGAGCAAGGGGGAATATTTTATGAAGGACAGATTGCTATATAGGAAGACAGGAACTAGATCCACTGGTCACGGACAGTTGGTTCTTCCCAAGGTATATAGGGCAAATTTGATAAGGAGCTTACATGTTGGAAAAGATGGTGACCATGAGAAAGTCGGTACCATCTGCCAAAAGATTGCTCGAAAATACTATTGGCCCGACGTAAATGTCGATATTGAAAACTTTGTAGAAGCATGTGGCGTATTTCATGAGGGAACACCCACAAAGGGAAAATATGTGCAGGACCTAGAAACGCCACGGGGCAAAATTAGGCCTGGAAGGAAAACTAATTATACTCAGGTAGACAAAGTGGAATGGGAGCCCCCTTTTCACACCCAGTCTTCACTTGAATGGATTAACATGGCCACTATGCGAAGAGTACAAAGAAGAAATTTAACCCAGAATAAGCTGACAATCCCTCGGTCAGGATTATATAAACTGGAAGAACAGAAAAGAGAGCGAAGATCTCTCATAAGCAATCTAAAGTGGGGAGATAAACCCAAAAGAAAAATTGGTAGTGGTCGATTTGTGAGTGATGATTCTAGGAAGAAAAGTCCTCACTATAATGCTTCTAATGGACGGGACCCGATGGGTGCCATGAAAAATAAATATGGAAAATTAAAAATCCAGATGTAGCACTATTAAGGACCTGGACAGATGAGAAGGCGGAAGAGACTGTTACCTCATCTTATCAATACGTGAACGAACTGACCACTCGTCTGAAAGCTGGATGGAAACTGGCAAATGATAATTTGAAACAAGCCAGGAAGAAACATGCAGCATATTTTAATAGGAAGGCAAAGGACAGAGAACTAGCTGTGGGAGAGAAGGTGCTGCTTCTACTACCCGGTAGCCAGAATAAATTACAAATTGGATGGCAAGGTCCATATACGGTTCTAGAGAAGGTGTCTAGAACAAACTATAAAATTGACAAAAAGGGGAAGGAGAAAGTTTATCATGTAAACCTGTTAAAGAAGTATCTGGACAGACCACTCCAGGAAAGCACCCCCTTACTGACCTTGGCTATCGCAACTCAAATGCAAAAGGAACCACTCACCTCACATGAATACCCATTACATCCTTGTGAAACAGCAGCACAGGTAAAAGTCAGTAAGCACCTGACTAAAAATCAGAGGGAGAGAGTTCAACAGGTTCTGGAGGAACATACAGATGTATTAACAGATAAACCAGGCCATACAAATTTGCTACAGTATGACATGAAACTGGTAGACTCAAACCCAATCTGTATGAGAGCCTATTCTATTCCGTTCGCGAAGGAGAAGGCATTGAAGGAAGAAATAGATTATTTGTTGAAGGAGGGGATTATTTCACACAGTGAATCATCTTTTAGCTCCAGTGTCGTTTTGTTGAGGAAACCGTCTGGGGAACACAGACTGTGCATAGATTACAGGAAACTGAATGCTGTCACAGAAGGACAAGTGGATCCATTACCAGACACAAAACAGTTATTTGCCAGATTAAACAAGGCAAAATACTTTTCAAAGGTGGATCTTAGTAAAGGCTATTACCAGATTCCAGTGAAGCCTGAAGTGAGACCTTATTTGGCTTTTAGCACTTCGGATGGACATTATGAATTCAACATGCTACCATTCGGACTGAAAAATGCTCCGAGTGTATTTTCAAGGATGATGCGCAAATTGTTGGATCCCCTGAATAACCCATGTATCACGAATTTCATGGATGATATTCTCGTCGCCACAGAGACATTTGAAGAACACATTGACGCTCTAAAAATGTTATTTAATAGGCTTAGGGAGGCGAACTTAACTGCTAGGCCAACAAAATGTTGTATTGGATGCAAAGAGTTGGAATTCTTGGGACACACTGTATATCAGGGTAACATGACCCCTGATCCCAAGAACTTGGAAAAACTGCAGAGAGCACCTAGACCACAAACAAAAAAGGACGTGCGATCATTCGTGTCGTTATGCGGATTTTATCAAAAATACATCAAAGATTTTAACTCTATTTGTGCTCCTCTGACTGATCTGACTCGCAAGGGACTTCCAGATAAAATTATTTGGACTGCGCAAAGTGAATTAGCGTTCCAAGACTTAAAGGAAAAACTCACTAGCAAGCCTATTCTCAAACTGCCTGATTTGACACAGGACTTTGTCGTAAGAACAGATGCAAGTAATGTAGGACTCGGGGCGGCTTTGTTGCAAAGATCATCTTCACCTGATGGGGAACTGAACCCAGTCGCTTATGCAAGCCGCAAATTGAATAAGGCGGAACAAGGATATTCCACAAGCGAAAAAGAATGTTTAGCGTTAATCTGGGCAATAAAGAAGTTTCAAATCTATCTGTATGGTAGGACTTTTGTGGTCCAGACGGATCATCAGCCCCTCGTATTCTTATCTCAGGCTAAGCATGAAAACGCAAGATTGCTGAGGTGGTCTTTATTGCTTCAACCTTATCAGTTTAGTATCCAATATATCCCAGGCAAATTGAATGTCGGTGCAGATTTCCTCAGTCGGCACCCCTGTGATCAAAATTAGAGTAGTGGCAGGCGTGAGGAGTAATTTTATCTATGTGTATCACTGGTTTTGGAACTTGCCGTAGGCATGTTTTCAAGTGGGGAGATGTGTGATAAAATTAACCGTGATACAACGTTAAAATATCTCCAAAGATAAAATGTAGGGATAAAAATAATGCGTAAGCTACTAGAAGACATGATCGCCCATGCCGCGGGTCACTACCCGCCATGGAAATTAACTTGTTAGACGTGAAGGCAAAACGTTTACCCTTGTAGACGGGATGAGAACGGAGATCAAAAAGAAAAATATGACTGAACACGTGCTTGAAACTAGCAAGGCTAAAAAGACGCAATTGGTGGGGAAAGGAAAAAAATTCACGTCCCCAAGTTGACACAAGGTAAAGAAATGGACAAAAGGGACCTTAGCTATTATACGCAACAGTCATTTCTTGGACGCTTTTGCGATACTTAGTCCTTTATTTGAATTCAGCGGCAAACGCATTACAGAAGATGCTCGAACATATTTCAAAAAAAAAAAAAAACTAACCTTGAAAAGTAACTTTTTCTTAATAATAATGTTAGGAATATAAAACCTAGCTGGCCTGATGGCCCATCTTGAGCAGAGAAATAATATGCTTTCATTTATACAGACGGATAGATAATAATGAAGATATTGACAAAAGACTGTGTGTTCATATCAGCGAGCGACTGCATTGAAACAAAAATATGTCACTATTTTTCAAAAAGTTGCGGCCTTGAGACTCAAGTGCTAAAATCTAGATGAATGAAAGAGAGGGGGAATTAGTGGAAAGTTGTGGCTAAAAATAACTCTAGAGGCAGATTCGTGTAGGAAATGCATGTATAAACAAGTGTGTTTTTGTAAAAAACGCAAGTAGAGACAGACGGACCAACAGACAATAATACATACTTGACTGAGGTATGACTGAATTGACTTTTGGTAGGAGGTTTGAAATTTGAAAAGGGGGAAAGGCGGTGATTGGCCACAGATAAACATATTATCGGCGCTCAGACGCGCAATTTTGCCATTCATCATAAATTGTCCAGTAGAAGACACAGTAATTCTTCAGTGGTGAAATTCCCAGAAGCTAATTGCAATATTTAGAGGGACGCCATACTAGAGCCAGCAGCTCAGCTGAGTTTTGCTAGCATATAACTGTGTTCTCTATTCATAATTCTGGTAAGACTGAAAGTATTTCTTTGTATATTTTAATATTGTTTAATGTTTCGAGTGAATTGATACTGCCATATCATAATCTATCCCTTACAACAAGTAAGGATTCGCTCTAGATCCCCAGCCCCAGTTCAGGGTCTAGAGACAAACAAAATACATAAACGCCAGCAAGGATTATGAAGGGCGGATCAAGTGTTGAGATCAGTGGAACATATCACCTATCCTATTCAATGGCAGGAAGCTAATGAACATATTTCAGAATATGTAGTCTTGGGGAACTTATACTATGTGAAACCAACTTGGTAAGATGTGCTGTATGGTCAGAGAGATCTGACCCCGTCTATGTGGTGTTGTTGTGTAGTGTTAAGTGTAGAAGTGGCTCAGGAGGTAGAGTTCTGACACATGACCCAATACTTTTATTTCAGAACTGTGAGTTTTTTATTTGGCACCAAAGTGGTGTCAAATGCTGTGTTGTAAAATACAAGTGAGGACCCGTGCAGTCTAATATTTTGGCAGAGCAGCCTTAGATTGCCCCCAAGCACGCAGAGGTGGGGCCACCAGATTCCAGCACCAGAACTACTCAGTCAAGATACGTGAGCGTCTGGCCTGCTGGACATTCACCAACTTATTTAATAACTAACACCCAACTATATTCCCATCAACTAGAACATACCATGTTGGGAAATAAACTTGTATTCCTCCCATCAGAAAATGGACAATGTTTGGTAGTCATAGACTGGGAGTGATGAAGTCACCCCAACAGCACATCCATTAATCGTTCTCCCGGATAAATTACAAATATAAACAGTAGTAATATTAACTAGTCTTGTAAAATTCATATGTACACACCTTTCATTTATTATGCCATATATTCATGCATTTCATTCATAATTTCAAAACCTTTCATATGTTCTGACCAAAATAAAACCTTGATTCAGAACAAATAAACTTAAAGAAAATTTAATATCAAAATTTTACACAGCTTGAGTTAGTTCAGTGTGTCATAGATTTTTATTAATATTATTAGACTTATTAAATATCTGTGTGTGTGTGTGTGTGTATGTAATCTACCACAACACATTACATATCAGTACCCTAGATTTTTTAACGTAGCCACATTCATTAGCAAAAAAAGATATGTGTGAGGTCGTAAGTGGTAGCAAGAAGGGCCTTCTGTAAATTCACAGCTACATTTATCTCAGGAGCCTTCACAGCTGACCTCATGCATCACACTAGGTAATATCACAACCATACAGTACCATCAAATCCACTACACTACTCAACCTCTCATATAACTCTCTCTTTCCCTAACTACTAAACATTTTAAATCATATTCAGACTCAGCATGGTAACTAAACAATTAGTTAACGTTCTTAATTTGTTGTATACCCCATTCATGGTCAAATAAACTTCAAACTACAGTTTGACACTTTCCTTGACAAAGGAAACATTTTAAGTTAATAATATCAAGTCATGTACAATCACGGTGACTTGTTGAAGAAGACGGCCAGTGGTTTGCCTGGTCTTATGTCATAATACTGTACAACAATTTCCCCATTAATATTTAATTTTTCTTTCTCCCACAATGTCAGAAAGCCTGTCTGGCTTTTCTACAACACGTTAATATATTTCTTAACAACTCTGTGAAACAACACAAAGTTTGATGTTGACTTCCCTCTAGATACTTCTACCCACATAATTTTCATACATATTCAATAATACATACATAATAATATAATGGTGATATAAATGTTTTCTTTCTTACCGCATCAGAGAAATATTAACACTAACAAGTTTGATTTGCGATAAATATGGTCAAATCCAGATCGCTTGCTGGTGCAGATCAGCAAAGTCAAGATTGTACTATTATCTTGCTTTCAGAAAAACTTTAGTATAGAAAATTTCTTTTACAAGTGGCCTCGAACACTAACTACAAATTAGTATTATCCCTCCGTTAGTATATTAGACTCCAGCCAATCAGGTACTGTTTGGCTTCTAGCGTCTTTTTATTCAAACTGAACTCAAATTTCAAATCTTGGACTAACTTCCCCTCTATCCCCACTACAGGGCAAACTGAGAAAGATTCAAGTCTGTTCGTCCATCTGTCTTCGTCAATATCTCAGTTATATCCTAAAAGTTTATAATTCTGACAAGTAATTAGTGATCCTGTTGCTGTCTGTCACACAGTGGTTTTATTCTTTTATTTATTATATTCACTAGTATCGTTTTTATTCTTCATTTCATCATAATTTACTTTTTCCTTCTACACTTATTCAAATCACCTATTTTATTATCTTTGGGTTCTTCTACGGCAAGATAATATATCACACTAAGTAATATGTTAGGTATAATAACCAAATATTATCATTTTAATCGTCCCCTGTTCTTTATTTCCATCTATCGTTCAATTATGACAGTTAATTTCGCTTTAGCAATGCAGACGATAGTTTAAACGGACTCCATACCATTCCCCCTTTCCAATTTTTCTCTCTCTTACTTTTTCTAAGAAAACTACAGCGAACGATAGCAGATGTCCAAACATGCCCTAACGACGGTAACTAAGGCCTGTAGTCTATTTTTCAAACCTAACCTATCCCTCGCGTGTAGTGTTTCAACACATAAGGGAGGGAAACCCGAGGCCTGTAAACAGTAAATTAATATGAAACAAATATAAAGGTATGTTATCAGGCACTCGCAGGAAATAAAGAAGTAGAACACCAGACAACAGAAAAACAACAGACATGAGTGGCTTACCCAGGATTTGAACACTGGACCTTCCGTGCGACAACCCGCCTAGCCATGCAAGCGAATCACACTATCCGCCCTGCCATCTACGCATCATCAAAAAATGATGTTTCAATGGCAGGTCAACAGTGCGAACCACAATACACGACACCGGAAGTCCGCCATGGGCAGTTCAGTCTATTAATGATGCAGTCACTTCTGTTGTATTTCTATCAAGCAGTATAGACCGAATCCAACAAGACAAGGACCTTAATACTGTGTCCAGTAAATGATAGTAGACTAGAACAGTGAGAACAGGATAGTGGGTAGGTTTGGTATTGTATAAACATTTATTACACATAAGGGAGGGAAACCCGAGGCCTGTAAACAGTAAATTAATATGAAACAAATATAAAGGTATGTTATCAGGCACTCGCAGGAAATAAAGAAGTAGAACACCAGAGTGTTTCACACCAATTCTGTGACGTCGCATTGTCGCATGCGATTCAAAAACCAACGCTTGTCAAGGCTTTCATTCATCCCCTATCTCTCCCTCCTACGTTTTCTTCTCTCACTCTGACTGAAACGAACACTTAGCTGTCTGCAAAATGGCGTTTAGGTAATATTTAATGATTTGCGTTAATTGTAAGTCTCAAGGACGAAACTAGGAAAGCGTGTAAGATTTGACAGCGGGATCATTGTCTAAGCATTACTACTGCATACAATTCCGCGCTCTACTGGCGTTGAGGACGACGATAGGCAAACACCCACGGGCGGGTTTATTTATCATCATAGAAGTAAAATCTTACTGAATGTAGCGATTGTTTCACAGATTTCGCTACATCCGTTAAGACTGCACTGTACTGCTTTAGTAGCGCCCTGGTTTATGTTTGTTGTTCTGGTGAGAGATTGTCGCCGAACTTGACATCTTTAAAGGACTCTGTGGGTTGCAATGGGTACTCCATGCAACCATCATCATCTTCCTCGTCTTCCATTGCTATGGCGACAGCCAGGAGATGCTCGGAGGATGGCACTGGTCTTTCCAAATATTTCTTAAGGAGATTTACGTGAAAGACCTTCTTCTTTCCTTTAATGGAGATCTTGTAATTGGTGCGTGAGATCTTTTTAAGGACGGTAAAGGGTCCTTGCCATCCGATGCGAAGTTTATTTCTTCCGGTTGGAAGTAGCAACAAGACTTTCTCCCCTGGTTGGAGTTCTCTCTCTTTTGCAGCTTTGTTGTATCTTTTAGCATGTTTAGCGCGGGCTTTCTTAAGGTTGGTCGTATCTAGATCCCAACCTAGCTTTTGCCTTTCCTTGAGCTCAGATACATACTTGCTTGCAGAGACGACTGTCTCGTCAGCCTTTTGGTCTGTCAGGGACCGAAGTAAGGCTTCTAGTGGCCCCTTAATAGGTCTGCCAAATAAAAGTGTAGCTGGCGCGAATTCCGTAGACGCTTGGGGAACCTCTCTGTAGGCGAATAAGGCAGCAGATATATATAGGTCCCAGTCTTCGGGTTTCTCCTGACCCAGCTTACGTAACATCATGGTGAGGCTGCCGTTAAAACGTTTCACGAGCCCATTTCCGGCCGGATGGTAGGGACTTGTGTGGATATGTTTGGCCCTCAAGATCTTAAAGATCTCCTCCATTAACAGGCTACGGAATTGGGATCCATTATCCGTCAAAACTTGTTGAGGGAATCCCAACCGTGTAAAAATTCTCACGAGGGCTTCTGCGACATGCTTGGAATCTGTGCAGGTTAGCGGTATAGCTTCGGCCCACATTGTGCAAATGTCGACTAAGGTCAGGATGAACCTGTTCCTTCTTTTGGTCCTTTCCAGGGGTCCAATAATGTCGACAGCAACCCGTTCAAATGGAGTACCTACTATTGGCATTTGCCCCATAGGTAATGGGGGTGTCAAGTGCTTGGGTGCTACCCGTTGGCACTGGGCGCAGGTATTAACGTACCTGATAATTTCATAGTTCATTCCTGGCCACCAATAGTGGTTTTTTATTCGCTGAATAGTGGGGTTTTGTCCCATATGTCCGCTAAAGGGAAGAGAGTGCCCCATTTCTAAGATCTGGCTTCTGTACTGCCTCGGTACTAGGATCTAGTTATTCCCTGTATAAGGGTCGCCGGTTCTACGATACAATACGCCATCCTTAGAAAAGATGTCTCCGTGGTGTTTGGGGTCCTTAGCCATGGGCAGTTTTCTAAAGCAGGGTTCCAGAGTAGGGTCCTTTTGTTGCGCCTCCTTCAGTTCGTTCGGCAACAAATTTGGCGCAGGCTCCCTCTCCTTCTTAGTTTGCCCTCTTGTGGTTACCGCTGCCACAATCGGCTCCTTTGGTCTCCCAATAAACACATATCTACATCCCAGGATAACTGTGTAGATCGGATCATCCATTATGGCCGCTTTGATAACACCTCTGACAAAATCAGAGTGTATCTCTACCAGTGCGATAGGAAGCGTCCTGGGTGCCTCACTCTTGAAAACTCCACTCAGTTTGACGGTTTCCCCTGTCTCCTGACCGGGTTTGACTAGGTGCCTAGCGACAATACTATCAAAACTTAATCCAGTGTCAAAGAGACACGTAGTTGAGGTACCATTCAAAATTACAGTTCCTCGCGTTGAGGGTCTGTCCCCCTCAGGTTGAGAATCACTGACATTGACTCTACCTTGCGAGGCTGTATGCAGGCATCCGATGCGGTTTGGCCCGGTGTGCTTGCCTTGATCACACGTCCCTGGTGTAAGGGTCTTCCCTTTTCCTTGACCTTGGTGGCCGCGCTGCCCCGTAGGCCTGGTGGGTTGATCAAAATTGTTGTTTGGGGGAAATCGGGTTTTGTAGAATTTCGATTTTTCCTGGGGAGGTCTCTGGGTATTATTTTCTCTTTGGTTATAATTCTGAGAGGAATTTGAGGAATAGGATGACTGCTCTAGATTTTGTTTACGAGATGGCTCATCTGTGGGTTTACGTTTGGTGCTGGGAAGTTCGGCCATTGCATTGGTATAGCGTTCTGCATTATTGAGGTTATCCTCAAGCCTGACTGCCCCCTGTTCAGCCAAAAATCTACGTGTTTCATTCGACAAAGTGGACTTTATCTACTCCACAAGAACAAGTTCAAGTAGTCCCTCATATGAAAGAGGTAATTCAGATGGTTCTATGCACTTTGTCAGATAGCCCATGAGACGTGAAGAGAACTGGGGAAATGTTTCCGTGCTCTCTTTTCCGCTGTTTCTGAACAACTGCAGAAACTTTCGGGTGGTCATCTCAAACCGCTCTAGCAAGGCCTTCCTCAGCATGTCGTAATCATGTTGGTTCGGTCCCAGCTTTGTGTATACGTCATATGCATTAGCTTTCAGTGACGCTGAGAGTTTAAGTGCCCAGCGGGAACTCTCTAACCCAAACAGATTTGCGAGCCTCTCGAATTTTTCTAGGTAGCGGTCAATTTTTTCATTGGGGCTAGGAAAAGACTCTAAAGCAAAAGACATCGCAGTTAATTGGGCAGATTGAGTACTGGAGAGATCCGTTGACTGAGACTGGGGCGAAGACGGCTCTCCGTTATTCGAAGTAGAAGCGCCCCGACTCTCTAAAGCCTTAAGCGCCAGTTCGTGCTGTCTCTCCCTTTCTTTTTCTCTTTCCCTGCGAGCTTCCATCTCTGCCTCGATTTTCTTCTGCTCCAATTGACGCTCTTCCGCTTCTTTCTTCCTAGCTTCTGCCCTCTCTTCTGCTTCCTTCTTCTCTGCTCTATCCTGTGCTTCTTTCCTCTCTGCTTTCTGTTGCTCCGCGTCATACCTTTCAAGTTCCGTGTTAACAAACACGTTCGCTGCTTCGCCCTCTAATCCTGATTCCTTCGCCTCCTGTCTCAACATGGACCTCATCCTAATTCTCTCTTCCATTGTTAAAGAATAGGATGTAGTACGACTACAGAACTAGTAAGAAGAAACAAGAAAAGGGAAAAAAAACTCAAAGCTGCTACGAGAAAAAAACACAAAGTATGAATTTACTTGTGTTACCTCCTACCTTGTACTGTGCAAACTTATCGCTGCTATTATTGTCACTTAAGACTCTTAACGCAAGCGACTATGCCACGTTAAAATGGTAAGTTACACTAGAAAAAAATCTACTTTTACTAACAGTAGAGAAAAATTTTTATATATAAAACAATTTAAAGGAAAAAAAAAATTTTCACTGAAATTTTAATTCTCCACTACAAAACTCTGCCCTCTGAAGACAGTTATGAGTTAGAGACGATATTAACAGGATCATAAAAATCAGAATAAGCGTCTTCAGCTCTTGCTAACTTCAAAAACCTGTGTGATTTGTTAAACAATCACGCGATCCCAGCAATTTATATAACAAAAAAATTCAATTTTCTCTGCCAGAGAATAAAAAGGTAACAAAATTTTTATTATCAGTAAGTTCCTGATCCTTTGGAAAGAAACAGACCTGTAATAATTGTTGTGTGTGGTCGGCCCAAATATTAAAAGGCTTGGTCTAGGGAAAGTAATTACTTTTTTGTTTTTTAAATTACACCCTACTTCACAAAGACAATCAAACACACTCTCTCTAGATAGACTCAAAATACCAGCGAGCGCCTTATTTATTTTCGTACTCGCTGTCGATGAAGCTCAGAATTCCGAACGAGCCAACCATTTATTGTCGTAAATTTTTTCCTGAGAGAATTCTGGTGGATAGTGGTCCCGTTAGAGTGTAGAATGATAGTGAAGGCTCTGTGAGAATAAGGATTTAGGAAAGAAGGATCGTTGATTCACAAGTGCTGGGAAGAGTAAGGACAGTCTCTTTTACGACAATATTTGTCTCTCAACACTACTCCTACCACTCTTCTGAACAAAACAATTGTTTGCCAGTTTCCAGACACTCAGGTGCACACACCAATTTGGTGATTCAAACACACAACGTACGTGAATACAGACTACGATAACGAATATGGGTAAGTTTGGGTTTGGGCCTGCCAACCCAAATGCTAAAAGTTTTATTACTTTTATTTAGCATAAAATCAAGTCACAAACAATTATCAATTTACATGCAGAAATCAAAGGTTACAAAACTACAAATGACAAGGTGGGGAGGGTTTTGGAGGAGAAGTATTCAATACACCCTTCCCGCTTGTTTTTAACAAAGAAACAGGCCCGGTCCCAAAGACAGGGGATGGGGGTGAGATGATGATCAGAGATAGGCAATTTAACCAACGGTAAATTTATTACTCTGAGACGAGGGTTTACAGTAATTAGTATGGGGTAGCAGTCCCAACTAAGATGGTTTGGCCATGTCTGCAGAATGGGAGAAGATCGGCTACCACGACAAGCATGGGAAACAAAGAGCCAGGGATCCAGACCTCCAGGACGACCCAGAGTCCGCTGGGAGGACAACATTAGACAATCTTTGAAGGACCGAGGACTAGAATGGAACCAGGCCAGGAAGAAGACAGCTGATAGAATGGTCTGGCGCTCTCTCTTCCAAACCTCTACACCTCACGGTAGAAGGGGAACGACTAAGTAAGTAAGTAAGTAAGTATGGGGTAGAAAATTTCTATGGTTCTCAAATGTTTCCCATGTATTCAACAGATTTACGGGAGGGGAAAAACACAGTTAATAAATCTAACTTGGAGAAATCCCATACAATGAATAAAGTACAAAATTAATACTAGGTTGAACTAATTAAAATGGTAGAAAGATTAAATCTCCTTTCGTTCAAAAAAACGCTTGTGAAGGCCCGCACACAGTCACGCTCACACACTTACCGAATCGTGGATTCTGGCACTTCATAGAAATTTTACAACAGCAGATAAACACTAGACCAATGGAAAATGTCTTTTTACTTCTGTGTCAAGCTAAAATTTATCGAGGTTGGCTGGTAGCAAATGGTCTCGAAAATCGCTAGACGATGCAGCGTAAGTGTTACTGTTGGTTCTAGATAAAGTTCCTAATGAATGGCACAGGCACATGGCTAGGTGTGGGGAATGGTGTGGTCTCTTAGATTCGCACCGCTAGTGGTGAAACTCTTATGGCGTAATGTCACAGGCTAAAAAAACCTGAGGTAAGTTCTTCTTCAGGGGGGGGGGGGGGGGGGAAAAATCCGATGAAAAAATACTAGGCATACAGTGTTCAGATAAATCTGTGTTCTCCTCCACTAATAAAGCAGTAAATAAAAGTGGCTATTGGCAAATGTTCTTCTCCAGTTTACTTTAAGGACTATATGAATTAGTATTTTAAAAGTGTTTCTTGGGTGGCTTTATTCTCAGTTAAATTCAGAGGAGCGAGACCCGCAACAGGTCGCCACAAGTTTAGCTTTAAAAAAGTTCATACGTCACTGGAGTTATCGAATTGAGTCGGCAGGACTCTGTACATAATTTAATTGCTGGGATGCAAGGTTGAATGATCATTCTGGATGAAAGATAGAAAAAACATGAAATGCAATACAAATCATATTATAATCTGACGCGCGATAAATTTACAGTTAGCCTATTTTCTGCACTCGCGTCTTCAATTATATAAATTCAAGAAAAGCTCCCCACGAGCCTAGTAGTTAAAAGCACACATCTATATATACAGACTAAACTGTATTAACTAGTTATAATTCCCTTGACGGCTGAAAAAGTAATTTACGCGTCTATTATATTTGGAAATTAACTTATAGATGTAACATTTAGTTTCCACTAGAACTTTGAAAATGGGTTTATTTAATAAGTTTAAATTTACACCACGATCCAGTGAAATAAAATGAAATAACTAGACCACTGATCACTCGAAGCTAATGTATAAATTACCGTCTGCACAGAAAAGAATTCACTATAATATATATCCGAAAGATCCAGATGGAATCTAGCAGGATTCTGCTATAGGTAGTGCTTCTTAAAATCTGGCAAAACGAATGATAAAATGCAGTTTTTCAGAGTCTTTATTTATACTAACTGGAATGTAACTTAAAGGGGTCGTGTGAGAATTTCTCACTTTTCTTCATCTTGAGGAAAAAATGAGATTCTACGCCGCCCGACATGGCCTGTTACTCCATTCCCTGGTCGCTCGGGTTTCTCCCGTTTCTCAGTGTTTCGGGCAAGTCTGCCGGTTGACACAGAGGTGCGAAGTCTGCGAGAAGCTTGCTTCGTCCACTCTGGTTCGCATTGCCGTGTCATCTCAGCAGCAGGAGACTTCATCTTCTGTTCAAAGAAATCCTCAGTATCTTTGAGGTTAAGCCGCTTCCCCGCTAGGCTCTGGCGACACCCGTAAGGCAGGTACTAACGAAGGTTGTAGCTAAATGCTTGCATATAATCGCTCTTAGAAATAGCCGTGGGCGTGGTTTAACCTGCCCTACGACGAAGCGAGATTCCAGGATGCACGCTTGAAATCGTCTACATATTTAATGAGGAAACGTGGTGAAGATTCTACTCTGCGCTCGTGCATACTTAATGAGCCCACGTTGAAGAAGAGTTCCCGGTTGGCGATAAAATGACAACAATGTTCAGGGGTTCTGATGTTATACGAAGGGGAATACCCTGTCATCCAATAATTCAGGTCAGCTCAGTTGTCCGTCACAATAGATACTTCTTCTTCTTCTGCGTTCGTCCTGAAAAGGACGTTTGTTACGTTCTGTCGCCGCTTACAGCAAAGATGCGATATTTGCGAATTTCGGCCCGACACA
Source organism: Oreohelix idahoensis (assembly GCA_024509875.1). Taxonomy (NCBI): domain Eukaryota; kingdom Metazoa; phylum Mollusca; class Gastropoda; order Stylommatophora; family Oreohelicidae; genus Oreohelix; species Oreohelix idahoensis. Next base: position 57,102 of record JAMPIV010004270.1, on the reverse strand, counting down.
TCCGGTTTCAGCATGGCATTTTTGGGACCGGGTTAGCCTTCCCTCTTCGATCCCTACTCTCTCAGCCAGACTGCAGTGATTCAGCCTGTTTTCAGGGCCGACTCTTGGATGTGGAGTAGGGTCTTGGTCAGCTCTGGTTCGCTAACCCTGAAGCAAGCAGTAAAGTTATGGGTCGCTGACTGCATTTATCACTGTTGCTGCGACTTAGGTCCCTGATAATAGATACAGAAACGACAAAGACTGTGAGAACAAATACAGCACATGATAGGCAGATTGTACATCGAGGTGTGAACATGCATAACTTGACAGCAGTTTAGACAAAGGTGGAAGAACAGGCTAGGGTATCAAAATAAGGAGACATCTGGCAAGGGGAGCTGTCATTGCATTGTGAAATATATTGAAATGAAAAGAAATTCAGTTCTACATAAAAATAAGAATCTTGAACTCAAGGCTGGCCTATTTTATGGTTTAAAATAAAATGGAGAAAATAAATTGAAATGGCTACAACCCGTCTGATAAATATATATTGTTATAGCTATGGTGGTTCAGGAAGGATGGTAAATGTTCTGTTATTGTAGGTGCGCTGATGAAGGCACATCAGCATTCGTCGGGCTTACAGGTGGCCGACCAGGTGTATGGGTGTATAGACATCAGTGAACGCGAATGCATGTAGTTCTAACGAAAGTCAACAATAGTCACACACACTAACGTACATGCAGGAGTCAGGAACAAGGTTGAAACTCCTAATCGTTCTACACTGTTTTAATACTCCACAGTCACGAGGACATCACTAAGTACATTGTCACAGGTACAGTACACAGCAAAATAGGACACATCTCATAAGCACCAAATCCATAGGCAGTTAAGTGCATAGCATACAAAATCCCAGGCACAATAGCTGCATAAGTACAGCAGTTCATTATGATAAAGTTTCCTGGTCCAAATTATCCCTACAGTAAAGGGAACTGCCTATATCGCAGTACAGTATTATCTGTATCGTCAGACTCAACATAACTCATGGGAGAAAAACACCTTCCCTATAATAATAATCTGTCGACCTTCACAAATCTCCCTCATCGGAGATATCAACACATAACGGCCTACCCATGGCCCGAAAGAAATCTTTAACAACGTATGTTCTGCAGAATATATTTAAGCCTTTATATCCACGGCTTTATGAAATCTTAGCAAATATCAAAATCCTTTTCACCAAAACAATTCTCTATATCGGGACACGCTGACCATAATCGTCAGTCCCTTCTCTAAGCTATCTCAGCATTCGAATGTCACGAAAAATCTCCCCGCCTAAAAAACCGCTCAGTAAAAAATTTCATCCCCGCGCAAAAACACCACAGAGCCGTGAACTCAACTCATCTAGAAGGTTCGAGAGGATTCCCGATCCTATAAGTAGCAACTCAAGGGTGATAATAAAAATCCGGCCTGTACTTACAAGTATTTCACTGATAAACTCCCCTTGACTAGAATTAGGACTTAACAGTCTACGCTGCCTCCCGAGGGAAAAATGATAAAATCATTTTTTTGTGTGTGGATAAAATGCATCAAAGAAAAATATAGATATCGATAAATTACTAATCTCTACACATGAGAATCACACTATGAAAAGTCATGTTTACAACATGAACCAAAGAAGGATAAAAGTATGTGTAAAGTACAAACGAAGTGAAGTATAGAAAAGTAAAGAGATACACATACGAAGTACAACAACTTCAAAGGAATATGCAGTATATGACGTATAGACTAGCCATGACATCAAAAGTAAAAAGTGGAAAGAACAGATGAAATACAAGAGGAATGAGCAGTAAAGAGAGAAAGCCATGCAATCAGAATAAAGAAAACAATGATATATCACCGAAAAATAATTACATAAAACAATGCATTATATAAATGAACACCATTATAGTACAATAGCATCCATTACAAAGAACAATGATAATCTAAATCAAAGAATAAACAATTAGCTATTATGAAAAAAAAAATAGCCTGATGTGCATGACAACCAAGTTAATACGCTCATGGAGTAACAAATAATGAGCACATAATGGACATCAAAATAAACAACACCATTATACATAGCTATAGGTGACGCACAATCAAGCGTCATGTGAGGAAAAAATACACCACAACCTCAGAAAAAATATCTTCTCAAAGTACCGATATCGTATACAGTTACCCCCTAGCGCACAATCACGCGCCGGGCAAAGAAAAAATATTACAATGCCAGAAAAAATACATTCTCTCATGTCTTCATTTTTCTCAAAAGTACAATATTGAAATGAATCGCAATGATTAATCAAGTCAAAATAGTATAATCATTACCATAGTAATACGTTTATCATTTCCAAAACTCAGAAGTATACGAACAATATAGTAATGCAATGGTGCGTAACGATGAACCAACATATTATCATAAAGAAGTTACATCATATCCTAATATATAATACTATCTAATTCGCTATACTATACTAATACACAATATCATCAGCTATCTCCAACAAGTTACATATATATAAGATGACAAATTCTAATGATCCAGGAGCATCCTGTCTGTCGGAAGCCCAAAAACATCCAGAGAGGCGACAAACTGGTTCCACAGGAATGGCAATTCTTGCGAAAATTCCAACGGTAGACATCTCAAACATATAATAAAGTAGCTGAGACTCTCATGGTAAAGCATACGCTGTGGAAAAACACAAATGGAAAACTCTGTTTGGTAAAGGTAAGACTTTATGATATTGTTGCCGTCATTTTTGACGGTTCCAGAAGATGTAAATCTATTTAATACTTTTGATAATCGAAGGTACAGAACTGTATGTTAACTCCCTGACACAGGTTGATTAGGGGTTACCTTCCCTGTGTTTATTCTTTCTTAAGACGGGATAGTTAACTGTTCTCAAATCTGTTCTGTCTACGCATGCGCTAGTTTTTAGCGCGAACCGAGTAGACTTCCGTCTGGGAGTGATGAGCTGGTTTCTGCCGGACGAAGATGTCCGTTGTTTCTTCTCTGCATTATCTGGGGGAAAGATAGTCTTGTGATCTTAGTGATTCTCCCCAGAGTTATTATGTTCGTCTGGAATGACGACAGGTGTTATTTGTGTATTTCTCGGAATTCTGTCCAAGGTAAAATAACTTAATTATTATGCAAAGTTTGCAGAACATTTAGTATAAACCTGTGAGTAGCGCTCACAGTTCTTGTGATCCAGAGTCCATTATGTGTGCTTGACGTAGCCAATTAGGTCTATTCGTTGAAGTACTTTATAGAATCACAATGAAAGTATATTGATATGAAACCCGCAAAATGGCGGTATGTTTCAGCATGGAAGATAATACATGCCTATGAAAAAAAGCACAGTTGTTTATCAACCATTATAAGGCCCGCCATTACGGCCTATAACTTTTAGCAGAAGAAGAAGTGCCTGGCGGGTGAAGCCAGATGAAGTCTTGACTTTATTTACAAGTTCCCAGACTTCTATATTAAGCAACTACATTTGTTAAAGGACTACCTGACGCGTTCAGTCAGGGGCCCTGAGCTACAGTAGGAAAAGAATATGTTGTCAAGCCAGCGTTATTAGCATCATACCTACGAGCTATACAAAACTGATGATGCTCGATGTTACTAATTATTATCACATATGAACAGTTGTTAAAGGACAGACCATTGTCGATAACGTCCTTATAGATGAGTGGTTCAAGCTTTATAATGCCAAATGTTTTGCCAGTCATTTCCAATATATATGATGTCCTTGATTCTCGTCCATTTGACTGTAACTGTTGATGTCACTGTGTCTCGTAAATAAATGGTTGAAAGTTCCAGCAGTTTCTACAATTACTGACTACTGCATGTGAGTGAGTGGGTGCCTTGTTTATCTGTCAAAGAGCCTAAACGCATTCGTGTCTCTACACACCCACATCACTTGTCAACCACACAAACTTCGAGTACCTCACATACAAGAAATGTCTGATGTTCGGATGTCAACATGACACCCTGTTAGCGCCTCAACGCCTGGTGAGCTAATCATGCATAACAAAGCTGTTTGGCCCAGGTCGGACTGACTACAACAGTACACAGAAAAGATATTGTTACGTTCCTCCATAACATAACGTAAATCCCACCTTAACATTTGTGGTGACCGTAAATATACGGTAACAGATATACAACAGCTAATTCTATAGTAACCTTATCAACTGTGGCTGTGTAAACTTCCGGCCCCTGTAAGGTGATAATCAAACCTTCCCCCGTTACACTAGCAAAGGTAACAGAGAAAGTAGTACAAACTAATTTAGAATCATGAATTAAACAGGGTCATTAAAAAATGTACTAACAGAGTGTTAATGTATAACAGCGTCGTGGGTATATAAGTAACCCCGACATCTAAAAGGGAATCTAGAAAATGGTAGTGTGTAATGATGTAGAGAAAAGTCGTGAATATACACACGATACCCACGTCAAAAGGCAAATCCAGAAGATGGTAATGATGACTAAAAGTGTCATGATGTTTAACAATCTGAGATTCTGCGCAAGACACAGGAAATGCAATAGACAAATGTGTACATCTACAAGGCTGACATGAAGTCATAGCCTGTGTACTGGACAAAGAAAAAAGCAAGGAATATACCATAAAGATGTGAAAGCAGGTAGTAGTAAACTTGGACCTACGTCGAAGTTTAAAAGAAAAGTAGTAAGTACGACAAAAAGTCGCAAAAGACGAAGATACTGAGCTAACCGACCCAGTAAGAAAATTAAAGAAACCCATAAGGTATAGATTTGTACTAACAACGAGGTCCGTACATGTAGCAAAGAAAACACTAGTTATTGCAGCAAAGAAGTTGCAATCAACATGACTGGGTGCAGATTCAGTCGTATCTATAAAGTTAGTGATTGTGTATGTCAAAACTGAAGGATCATCTTCTATGATAGTAGCTAAAGAAGAATCAAAGTTAGAGTAACGACGTACTGAGGTATGTCGTACTGGGCTAAAAGAAGCACCAACATTAGTATGATGAACAATTGTATCATCAATACTGCAAGATTGCACAAAATTAGCAGAGTGTATGACGTTTGCAGAATCTATCTGGTGACAAGATTTTGGCATAGTTGTAAAGGTTGTATGAGTAAGGTGATGTTGCTGTTCCCAAGCAGCAATTTGTTCTGGTGTACACACCTTTATACCATGTATCTGTCCGACAGTAAGGTCGGCGATTGGTGCTCTGGGCAAACATGCGTGTATATAACCAGTGAGAAATGGTGTGGCAATGTGGACTATGGCAGTCGGAAAAGTCTCAACTGTCCCACCGAATGTCACACATTTCACCATATTACCAGTTGCGCAAGATGGATGGACTAGAGACTGTCTAATCCCAACAGTAGTGCATCCAGAATAAAAAAGTACTGAGACTGGATTATTATTCACCAAACCCTTATGTAGAATAAGAGACCCTCTTCCGTCATGCACAGCTGTGGCAGGAAGAGCGGGTAGAGGATGACCGCAACTCAAGGTAGTTATAGCTGTAGGTTGGAACAAAGTTGTGCACTCCGGGCACTGAGATGCTCTCTCGAAATCGAAAGCAGAACAAGCAGTAGCATTAGAGACACTATTATGATTGTTACCTTGATTATTAACACCCTGGGATTCTTGTTGAGCAGAGTTAGCATGGCGATACGATCTATCATTTGGAGATCTACCGTCGTATTGCGATCTCTCGCGACTATTATCTCTGTTAGAAGCATTGTTATTTGCTCTAATGAAGCTATTGTTCTAATTTGAACCCCAGTTTGCATTGTCGCGATTACTATTTCCCCTTTGATCAGAATATCTATTAAATGGGTTTTGTTGTCTGCGAGAAAAATTATTATAGGGTTGGTAGTTTCTATTGAAGTTACCCCTTCGAAAATTTCCATAATTGTTGGAACTAAAATGTTGAGGACCGTTAAATTGCCTCCAGTTCCTTGAAGAAGAATCGTTAAGTGATGGACCCCTTTGGTTCTGTCCAAAATTACGATTATCCCTCCTACCAAAGTTGCGCTGAGCACTTTGAAACTTGCGTCGAAAATTAGGGCCATATGGCATTGCTGAAGCCACGGGTAAACCTTCTCCGACTTTAGAATTGCTAACCGTTACATTTGGATGTGCCGTGACATATTTGCAACAGTATTGTTCCATATCTTTCAAATTTGGAGGTTTTTGCTCATGAAGAAAGGAAAGAAAAGATTTATTCACTGACGACATAACTTTGTCACGAAGCAGTAAGTCCATAAGGACTTCATATGTGTGTTCAGTTTTTGAAAGTTCAACCCAACGTGAAAACGTAAGGCGAATAATTGATATAAAGTCTGAAAAATCTTTCCCTGTCTCTGACAATAGAGACTTAAAGCGTAGGCGATAACCTTCTTCATCCAGTTGGTATTTTTTAATAAGGTCGCTCTGACAACATCATAGTTATACTTGTCAGGACCTTCCATCATACTTATAGAATTTAAAGCTTCACCCTTAAGTATGTTCATAAGTTGTGCAACATATTGCGTCTTGTCTATCTTATGAGATTCGCATGAAAGTTCAAATCTATTTAGATAGAATGAGATATCGTCGCTGGCAGGGTTGAAAGCAGGTAATTTAATATCATGAGGTTTAGTATTTGCCTTATTAGAAGTTGTTTGATTGCTTGTCTCATTTTGAGTATTACACATATTTACTACCTTTATTTTCTCCAGTTCCATAGCTAAGACTCTTTTCTCGTGTAATCTTTGGTTTGCCTCAGCTTGCATCCGAAGTTTCTGTTTTTCTTTTTCTATTTGCATTTGCTGTTGATTTTTTATTCTCTTCAGCTTCTAATTTCTTCTCTTCAGTTTCTAATTTCTGTTTTTCATTCTGCATTTGCTGTTGAATTTTTCTCTCTTCAGCTTCTAATTTTTGTTTCTCCATTTCCATTTTCTGTTTTTCAGCCTCCATTTGCATTTGCTGTTGCATTTTTCTCTCTTCAGTTTCTAATTTCTGTTTTTCAGCTTCTATCTTCTGTTTTCCCATTTCCATTTGAAATTTTCTCTCATCTTCCTGCATTTGAAATTTCATATTTTCAGCTTCCATTTTCTGTTTCTTTTCTTCAGCCTTCTGCGACTTGGCATATTCAAAAATTGCGAAATCTTTTACTTCCTCATTAGTCATCCCAAGGGATCTCCCTTGTTCAATGAAATAATCCAAAGTAGACATAATGCTGTATTATGAGGTATATAACGTATATAAATATACCTGTAGAAACTCACTCTATCCCAACTCAGTGGGTGACAAGTCCTTGCTCGAGAACTTGTATAATTACCTTATTTCTAAATAATACAATTAATCACCTATATATCTATTGTGCATTATAATATTGACAGTGTATTACAAACTAGATAATACAAACAAGAGAGACAAAAACAGGATATAAAGAACAAATGACAACGTACGCGGGAATCAACTAAAGTAAAAAAGAAGAAATAAAGTGAAAAAAATATTGCAAAGCTTGCAACGACAACTGCGAATAGTATACAATACAAATGACAAAACAGTGTATAAACGAATATAACTCAAAGATAGAAAGGGGAGGAAGACACTCACAAACAAATTAATCAAGAACTAAAGAACAGAGGAAAATATAACGAAAACAACACTAAGGCATCTCGTCATACCTAAACAAAAATAAAGATGACTAAATTCGGCGTAAACAGAGTATGCCCAGAATTATGTCATGGGATCTTTTACGAACGAACTTAGACACACAGTCCTGATGCGTGATGCCATATGATGATGGATGGTATCCGCATGTCTGGTTTTGTGTAGTGTGCAGATGTGTTCAGTCAAACAATGTTCATACAAAAATAACAGGGCAATCCACATAGGACGTCAGTAAACTCACGACGTATAAAGTCAATGATTCTTGTAACAGCCGTTGACGTTTTTCTTCGTTATTTATTGTGGACGCCACAGTGACAAAATGGTTACGCGAATATGTAGGCACATCAAACAGTCATTATCACAGCAACATTCAATACAGCAATAGACGGTAGACAGCATTACAATGATGAGTCAGATGCATGTTATATTTCATAGTGCTGTAAATGTAGTCAGGTGAAAAACTCCATCCTTTTCTATAACAGCCAGGAGATAACCAGATGTATGAGATCAGTTCACTCTCCTTAGTCTGACTTCAGCAAGACAGACACGTCTGCCGAAGTATAAATAATGTCCTCAAAAATATCCTCTAGATAATAAAGGTTTTCCAAACCTAGTTCATTTAACAAAGTAGCAAGTAATGGTCCTTGGGACATGCATCAACCGATGCAGTACAATACAGCGACATGTGAGCTGGGAAAACATCTCGTGACGACGACTTTCGAAGACAGGCTATGAATCGAAATCGCTCACGACCCAAAATCGATAGAGTTAATGAAAAGTCAATTTACCTTGCCTTCAGGAAATACACAGAAATATCACGCCTCCCGACATGTGGGAAACACTAGAGGTATTATCTCGAATAAACGAAATATCCATTAAGAGGACTACACATCCCTGACAGAACAAAAAATAGCGGAGATCCCCTCTTCAACGAGGCATCTCTTTCGCCATTCCAAATCGCTCACTCCACTAGTGGTGGGCGGAAACCGATCGACCAAAAAACAAGACAAGTCATGCGCAGTCCAGCGCAAAAAGACCACAGCTCAAAACTTAACTGCATTCGATACCAACGCGAGAAGACAAATGCTTACCGAGAAAAGTGACTATAAATTTCAAGCAGTTGTTGCCCTTGCGTTATAAAATAGATATTGAAATAAAACGATGTTGCGAGAATTTATCACGCAACATATCACCACCTCCTCCCGATAAAAAAAAAATGTGGAACATATTTTTTTTTTTAAATATCAAAGAGCATGCGATAAGCGGCTCAAAACGCACGAATTATGCGCTGATAATTAATTAAATTGCCTAACATAAGGCTAAATATAGAGTGTCTGGTGAGGATATACCTCAACAGAAAAATAAATATGTCTCAAAAAATATTCACATCGGGGAGGTGTCACCAACACACATCACGTTAGCATGTAAACACAATATACGTATGCAAGTTACTATAATCATCATTAAACAGCATACTCTAATATTGTCTTTAAAAATGGATGTACAAATCTGATAGGAAAATTTAAATAGTACATTCTTTGACATGTAATGACATAAGTACATAGTAAAGTTAAACTACATGACGATCCAGGACATATGCTCTGGTATTCCGAGGGTAAGTACACAATCTAGAACTCGTCATGCTTGATACTAGTAAGGTAAGTCCTCAGCTCAACAATGACATTCTGAGAAAGTACAAGCAATATAATGCTAATTAATAACTAATATGCTTCATAAGGTACAATACATTATTAATAATTGTGGCTGTTTAGTAAACTAACGGCCCTTATATTAACTACTCAGTCCTCCTCTATCATCTTAAAAAACGAACAGAAGAAGATGACAACAAAGCACGATAGTGTGTACATATAAAGTAAGTACAGATGTGCTAATCTATTGTAGAAATATAGGTGTGTTATGACTCTGTAATATATGGAAATATAGGACAGAAGTATTAGTTGGAGTCATGTGGGCATCTAGACAAAATGTCAGCCATCACATTATCCGCACCACGGATAGCTCGTACCGTGAAGTGAAAAGGTTGAAGAGCTATAGCATATCGAGTGGATCTCGAACTCTTCAAATTCTTAGTCTGAATAGCTGTAAGAGCTTTCTGATCAGTCTCTAGAATGAAATGTGCGCCCAGGAGGAATCTTTGTAGCTTTAGAATTGACCAAACCATCGCTAACAACTCACGGTCTAAAACCGAGTAGTTCCTCTCTGCCGCATTTAGTTTTCTAGAAATGTACATAACAGGATGCAGAGTATTTGCATATTCTTGCATCAGTGCTGCTCCAATCCCAGTGGATGAAGCATCACTCCGAAGAACAAAAGTCCTATCAAGAGTAGGTAATCTTAAGATGGGAGGAGAAGAAAATATATTCTTGATTTGGTCTAGTGAAGATTGGCATTCTTCAGACCAACGGACCAGATTAGGCGAACCTTTCTTCAACAATGTTGAGAGAGGTGCCATGATCGAAGATAAATTTGGAATAAATCTCCCATAAAATTGAATTAAACCTAAGAGACTCCTAACTTGTTTCTTCGTTTTAGGAACAGAGATGTTCAGTATTTTGGAAGTATTGTGGTCTTCTGTCTTCAAGAGACCATGACCAACACGATGACCCAGGAAAGAGATTTCACCAAAACCAACAAAAGCTTTAGAAGGTTTTGCTGTCAAATTATTCTCACGTAGAGTGGACAGTAAGTCATATAACCCTAAATAGTGATCTTCCCAGGTATCACTGAAGAGACAGATGTCATCTAAGTATGCGATGACATCCGAACGATGTGACAGAATTCGACGCATCATGCGAACGAAAGTGGCAGGGGCGTTCATGAGACCAAAAGGCATAACATTCCATTGAAATAGACCCCTAGGTGTAGAAAAAGCAGTAAGAGGTTTGGCATGCTCTGCTAAAGGCACTTGCCAATAACCTTTAGACAAGTCAAGTTTAGTGAAGAATCTAGAATTAGAAAGTCTAATCAGTAGATCTTCTAACAAAGGCATCGGTTCAGCGTCGAACTTTGTGACCTGATTCAATTTGCGATAATCAACGCAAATTCGTATGTTCTTATCCTTCTTCCGGACAATAACCATGGAAGAAGAATATGGTGAAGTCGATGGTTCAATTATATTTAATTGAATCATTTCATCCAATTCCTTTTCCACTTGCGACTGAAAGTGTATAGGAATAGGATACGGCCTAACCCTAATTGGATTATTGTCGGTAAGAATTATGTCATGTTCTATGACATCTGTGTGTCCAGGAATGTCAGTGAGAACATCCTGAAATGTTTGTAACATCGACGAGACTTGTCGATGTTCGTCACCAGAAAGATTAGGAGAAACAGAAACGTTTTTCCAAGATTCCGTGGAATGTAATGGAACCACTGGAAGGGGAAGGTTGACATCAGAGAAGGTAGCTTCCTCATCCTGTATGACAGACAGGGATGAATAATGACCGTGAGGTGCAGGAGCATCATCCGTTGCCTGGAAAATAGGCAGCAAATAGTCCGGACGTTCGTGAAATTCCGAAAGCATGTTTATGTGGAAAGTTTTATGCTTTCCATCAATATCGACCACATAGTCAACATCGGAAATCCGAGAGACTATTGCATACGGACCTTTCCATGCAATAAGAAGTCTATTTTCCCTACTGGGGAGTAGGACGAATGCTTTGTCACCTGGACAAAGTTGTCGTAGACATCTATTCTTGTTAGCAAACTGCCTTGCCTTCTCTTTAGCAATTTCTGATGAAGCAGTTGCTAGCTTACATGCCTCAATGATCTTTTGTCTAAGAGCAATGACATACTCATATGAGGATTGAGTTTCATCGCTAATATCATCGGCAGTGATGAGATCGTGTAATAAAGACATAGGGCCGCGTGGACGCGCGCCAAAGACAAGTTCGAAGGGAGAAAATCCTGTGTGTTCATTAGGGACTTCTCTATAGGCAAAGAGAGCCGCGGGTAAAACCCTGTCCCAATCTTGAGGATGATCTTCAGTTATCTTACCAAGCAAAGTCTTGAGCGTTCTATTCAGACGCTCAACTAACCCATTAGACATAGGATGGTAGATACTACTGAGAGATCGTTCAATATGTAAGGTAGACATTACCTGTGACATAGTGTCAGATATGAGTTGAGTGCCATGGTCTGACAATATTTCTCTGGGGAACCCCAAGCGAGAAAATATCAACCAAAGAGCATCTGCGATATCTGTAGTAGATATGCTCTTAAGAGGAATAGCCTCTGGCCAACGTGTGCACATATCGACACATGTAAGGATAAACTGATGTCCTCTGGCCGACTTGACCTTAAAAGGGCCAATAATATCTATGGCCATTTTCTGAAACGGCCGAATAGGAATGTCAGCAGCCTGGATAGGCGCAGCATGTCGTGGTCCTCTAGATTTGACCTCCTGACATACCTTGCATGATCGGCAGTAAATACGAATGTCCTTATTGACAAAAGGCCAAAAGAAAGCCGCAAGGACTCTCGACTTCGTACGGGAAAAACCCATATGTCCAGCACATTGCGAGTCATGAGCATGTTGTAATATTTGCACTCTCATGCTCTTGGGAACAAGAATTTGCGAATGTGCCGACGTAGTCGAATCTTGTACCATACGTACAAGTACGCCGTTTCTCATTGCAATCCAAGATTTTCTATTTGTATCCTGATTCGGATCACCTTTCTTCGCAAGAACGAAGAATTTTTTTAAAGAAGGATCTTCTTCTTGCAATTTTATGAAAGAGTCACGAGTGATTACTAAGTGACTATCTTGGCTATCAACTTCATTATCACTATTCAGTGAAGTTTCGGGTGTTTGTAGAGCTTGTGCTCTTGTAACTACTGCATTTGTAGCTTGCATGTTATTATCTTCCCAAGCAGCAATCTGCTGTGGGGTACACTCCCTAACTCCGTGAATACGACCAATAATAAGGTCCGCAATAGGATTAGGTAAGAGACAAGCATGCACATCTCCAGTAAAGAAAGGAGTGGCAATGCGAATTACAGCAGTAGGATATTTTTCTAGAGTGCCGCCAAATGTGACACATTTAATAACCCTTCCTGTAGCACAAGATGGATCTACAAGCGATTGTCTAACACCAATAGTGGTGCATCCGGAATCGAAAAGTAGTGAGACCGGAGTATCATTAACAAGACCCTTATGTAGAATTAAAGAACCCCTCCCGTCATGCGCAACAGCAGCAGGAAGAGCGGGAAGTGGGTGACCACAACTCAAAGTAGTTATGGTACCCGGTTCGAATAAAGTACTGCATTGGGGGCATTTGTTTGCTCTCTCAAAGTCAAAAGCAGAACCAGTGACAGCGTCAAAGTTTTTACTATCAACAACATGATTACAGGCTCCCTCAGTTTCCTGTTGTACAGCATTAGCCTGCTGATATCTCTTTTTTTTGTGTTGAGATCTACCCCGACTATTATTACCTCTGAAGTTATCAGAGTTATTATTATCTCTGCAGTTATTATTGTCTCTATTGTAATTGTTATCCTGGTTCGAATTCCAGTTTCCACGATTACTATCATGTTCACATTGATGCGAACATCTATTTGTTTGGTTCTGAGGTCTTCGGCAGGAATAACCTCTATTACCATATCCTCTTTTGAAATGCTTATAATTATTAGGGTGATAGTAACGAGTACTATCAGGTTGTCTCCAATTCTTCGAAGAAGAATCACCATGAAATTGATTTCCATGATTTTGACAGAAATTACCGCTACTCTTTCTATCAAAATTTTGTTGGAATCTACGAGCAAAGTTTTGACCATACGGAGCTGCCGAAGCAACTGGTAAACCTTCTTTCACCTTAGAGTTACCCATGGTTATGTGTGGGTGCGCAGTTACGTATTGGCAACAGAAATCTTCCATTTCTTTTATTGTTTTAGGTTTACGTTCATGAAGGAAAGCAAGGAAAGACTCATTGACAGACGACATGACTTTGTCTCTAAGTATTAAGTCCATAAGTCCTTCATAAGTTTTTTCCGTCTTAGATAGTTCAACCCATCGTGAGAAAGTAATGCGTATTCTTGCAATAAACTCGGAGAATTCAACTCCATTTTCAGGTAACATGTTTTTAAATTGTAGACGATAGCCGTCTTCGTTAAGCTGATATTTCTTTAACAAAGCGGCCCTGACAACCTCATAATTGTTCTTGTCAGGTTCATCCACCATATTTAATATACTTAGAGCTTTACCTGTCAGTATCCCTGATAACTGATAAACATATTTTGCTTTGTCTATGTTATGAGCTGTACATGCTTGTTCAAATCTGTCCAGATAGAACATTATGTCATCACTGGAAGGACTAAATGTTGGTAACTTAATCTTAAAAGTATCATTATTAGCCTTACCAGAAGATGAACCCTTGTTTGAATCATTACCATTACTCATGCTCGTCAATTTCAATTTTTCCAACTCTAAAGCTAAGACCTTTTCTTCATGTTCCATTTTTGCTTTCTCTTTCCTCTCATCAGACTCTCTCTGTAATCTTCTTTCCTCAGCCTGAGCCTCTTTTTGAAGTCTTTCATTTTCAGCTTCTTTTTCAAGTCTTTTATTTTCAGCCTCTTTTTCAAGTCTTTTATTCTCAGCCTCTAGCTGTAGCTGGAGTTTTCTTTCCTCAGCTTCTGATTCCCTTTTTTGTTTTTCCATTTCCATTTGGAATCTTTTTTCATCCACCTGCATCTGCAGTTTCTTTTGTTCAGCTTCCATTGCTTTATCATATCGAGCAGTTGCAAATTCTTCTAACTTATCACCAGTCTTCCCAAGCAATTTACCCTGCTCAATAAAGTGCTCAAATGTAGACATGTTGTCTAACATATGAGTCCAAAACCTGAAATAATTAACTAATTTATTTCAAACCTAAGTGTAACAAGTCTTAATTAAGCACTTGTATATTCACATCACATTATATTATCCCAGTCTCTGTGGGAAACAAGTCTCCAATCAAAGAACTTGTATATGAAATATCAGCACTCAATTCTTGATCATAAGTGCACTTCTCATTCAATAGTGCACGACACTATTCATCATTCATTTATCATCAGTGTAGTAGTAACAGTGCATTAGCATAGCCCATTAACTAATTACTATAACTGTAAACAATGACTATGTAAACACATGCAGAATGTAAACATTGAAAATGTAAACAATGCAAACAATGTAAACAATAACAATGTAAACAATAACAAAGATCAGCAACAATACAAAAACGTTCGCAGAAATCAACTAAAAATAAAGCAGAAATTAATGAAATATCACAAAAAATGTGACGATATCTGCGATATAATTAAACAAAATACATGACACCACAGTGTATAAACAAAAATGTTGTATGAAACTAAATTATAGACAAGAGTAGGCTAACAAATACAAACAAATCAAAACAAAACTAAAGAATGCGAAATAATAACGAAAACAATATTAAAACATGTCATCACAGCTAACATAAATAGCAACAGAAGTCGCTTAGCAAATTCCAGTATCGGAAATTTGCAAACCCTACAGAAAACGCTCACAATAGACGACCTCTATGACGTGGCATAATCTAACGGAGACACCACCCAACCGAGAACCCGCTGAAATATAAACATATAAATATACAAATAACATATAGACATATAACATATAGAATGAGATGATACACAGAAGACTCAGCAGAAGTATAAGGGCACAGTTTACATACAAACAGGCCACTTAACTTATAGGCTTCCAATCGTAGAACAGCAGAAAAAACGGATGTCAATCAACGTCCTAAAGAGCGAAGCTCCAACGATGATGGCACATCTGAACTGCTTCCACTGCTAACACGATGGTACAAGAGCTTCTGAAATACTGTGTGTTGAGTTGTTTCGGCACTTGACCTTCTAATCCAAAAGTAAGTTGATGGAAATCGGTACTTGGCCTTCTTCAGAAAACAACCCGTTTCAACCGGCACTTGACCTTCACAAAAACGACAGCACTGGAACCTTGACAGCAGCAACTTGCTTGACTTGCGTAAAAGATAACAGCAGTCCGAGTTATCCGGCAACATGTAACAACGCCGGGTACTGTCAAATTCTTGTTTCCGTCAAAAAGTTGAAATTTTGACTTTTACCGGGCAACGCCGAGTACTTTGAAAATTTTGAAGATGTTGACTGTATTGAAGAATGTTAATTTCTTGAAGGATGCTGATGAATTCTTGTTGAAAATGAAGTGGGTAAGGGACCCCGTGTTTGCTGGTACCAGAATCAAACCAGCTTATGGCCACCAAATGATGCGTGATGCCATATGATGATGGATGGTATCCGCATGTCTGGTTTTGTGTAGTGTGCAGATGTGTTCAGTCAAAACAATGTTCATACAAAAATAACAGGGCAATCCACATAGGACGTCAGTAAACTCACGACGTATAAAGTCAATGATTCTTGTAACAGCCGTTGACGTTTTTCTTCATTATTTATTGTGGACGCCACAGTGACAAAATGGTTACGCGAATATGTAGGCACATCAAACAGTCATTATCACAGCAACATTCAATACAGCAATAGACGGTAGACAGCATTACAATGATGAGTCAGATGCATGTTATATTTCATAGTGCTGTAAATGTAGTCAGGTGAAAAACTCCATCCTTTTCTATAACAGCCAGGAGATAACCAGATGTATGAGATCAGTTCACTCTCCTTAGTTTGACTTCAGCAAGACAGACACGTCTGCCGAAGTATAAATAATGTCCTCAAAAATATCCTCTAGATAATAAAGGTTTTCCAAACCTAGTTCATTTAACAAAGTAGCAAGTAATGGTCCTTGGGACATGCATCAACCGATGCAGTACAATACAGCGACATGTGAGCTGGGAAAACATCTCGTGACGACGACTTTCGAAGACAGGCTATGAATCGAAATCGCTCACGACCCAAAATCGATAGAGTTAATGAAAAGTCAATTTACCTTGCCTTCAGGAAATACACAGAAATATCACGCCTCCCGACATGTGGGAAACACTAGAGGTATTATCTCGAATAAACGAAATATCCATTAAGAGGACTACACATCCCTGACAGAACAAAAAATAGCGGAGATCCCCTCTTCAACGAGGCATCTCTTTCGCCATTCAAATCGCTCACTCCACTAGTGGTGGGCGGAAACCGATCGACCAAAAAACAAGACCAGTCATGCGCAGTCCAGCGCAAAAAGACCACAGCTCAAAACTTAACTGCATTCAATACCAACGCGGGAAGACAAATGCTTACCGAGAAAAGTGACTATAAATTTCAAGCAGTTGTTGCCCTTGCGTTATAAAATAGATATTGTAATAAAACAATGTTGCGAGAATTTATCACGCAACAAGTCCCTATAGAACGCTTTCGTAGGCCCTCGGTGAAGTGGGATATATCCTAGGAAAGTCTCCACACAACCTGCCCGCTGAAATATGACATATAAAACATAGAAACATATAACATGGAAAACAAGGAATATAAATAGTTTATGTACTGAGGAATGCTTAACTAACTATTCAGTGGCACATACAGTTTACAAAAACAAACAGCCACTTATCTTCAACAATGAGAAATCCTGGCCTGCACAACAGCAACAATGATGTATTAAGTAAATCCAGTCTGAAGAAATCCAAAGGTGATCGCTCCTGGAATTTCGAGGTAACAGCGGTCTTCAAACGAAACTCCAGACATCGGGTGCTGACATCATAAGCTGGCTGGAACACTGTGAGACTTGAGTTGGATAACATGTACAGTAGACTCCTTCATTAGTTGGTAACACCCCAAAATGCTGGCTCACCACTGATAAATATATATTGTTAGAGCTGTGATGGTTCAGGAAGGATGGTAAATGTTCTGTTATTGTAGGTGCGCTGATGAAGGCACATCAGCATTCGTCGGGCTTACAGGTGGCCGACCAGGTGTATGGGTGTATAGACATCAGTGAACGCGAATGCATGTAGTTCTAACGAAAGTCAACAATAGTCACTGTCGTAAATTTATTTTGAGAGAAAAGAGTCTTAGAAATAGTGGTCCGGTTTAGAGTGAAATGATGTTGGAAAACTCAGTGATAGAAAATGTAGAGATTAAATAGTTGCTTCACAGCGTGCTGGAGGAGAGTAAAGACAGACTTATTTACGACAAATCGTTTCTCTCAATCTTCTCTTCCGCTCTCCTGGTCAAACAATTATTTGCCAGTTTTCCAGACACACCTCTGCGCGCACACCGATTTGGTGTTTTCAAACACACAGACGACGTAGATACAAACTATATTAAACGAATAGGGGAAAAGTTGGGCTTTGGGTATCTCCAACACAGTACTCAATGAGTTTATGTGATTTTATTCACCTTAAACATCAATCACTAACAAATATCAGGTATTACATAAATTATCATAAGTACACAAATGCAAATAACAAGTTTGGGAGGGATGAAGAAGATTGGTATCGACTAAGCCCTTCCCGCTTATTAGACAAAGATAAACCCAGTCCAGAGATAGATAATATCAGGAACACGGGTACGTTAACCTAACAGTGAAGTTAATTGCTCTGAAGGAGGTGTTACAAAGTTAGGTATAGGTGATAGAAAAAAACCTGTTCTTCCCAGCTGTTCTTCCTTTTACTAAGCAAATGGAAAGGAGGGCGGTTTAAAACAGAGTTAACCAATTATCACCTCCCCCTTAAAGGAACAGTGCAGGGAGTACAGAAAAATGATATTACGAGGCACGAAAGTTAACAGAAGGGTTACAAGAGAAAAAAAGATTAAATTTCCTGTCATTCATGCACACGCGTGCGGATCCACACTCATATACTCACACACTTACCGAATGCAGCCTCAGACGATCCATAAAAGTATATAAAACAGCAAGTATTCTCTTGACATGTGAACTGTCTAGTCCTTCGATGTCCCGCCCCAGATGTTTGCGAGATTTTGCTGGTAACAAATATTCTCACTTATCGCAAGACTTGAAGACTAAGAGTTCTTGTGTTTTTTATTATATAAAAAAAGGAGTCTATGGGATGGCACTGACACAGTTCGGCACAGGGGTGAAAATGAAGTGGTCTCTTTTAATCTTCCGCTATGGTAAAATTCCTTCAATGCGTGATGATAGTAACTGACCGGAAAGTTTTATTAAATCCAATTGAGGAAAAACTAGGCTCAGTCACAGTCAGGAAAATATGTACTCTCTCACAGTAAACAGTAAATATAATATCGCTACTGGCGATGATTACCTTCCAGTTTATCTTACAGGTTTGTAATGGTAATTTGATGATTGTTCTTTAAAATGTTCTTGGGTGGGCTTTATTTCATTTAATTCTGACAGCTAGGTCGCAAAGGACCGCCACAAGATTATATTTAAAAGAAATGTTTCTTCAATATGACTGGAAGTTTATAGGATGATTTCTTTATTTCTTTCTTTATTTAGCTGGGACCGCAGGTTACGATCACTCTGTGTGAAAGAAAAAAGACATGTAACATACCGAAAAATCAAGCGCGATAAATTTCCCCTTAAGCCTATAATACACTCGAGTATTTAATTATGTATTTAATAAACACTGCGCGAATTCTAGTGGTTAAAAACACACATCTATAAAACTAGGACTTAACTGAATTTATTAATTATAAATTCCTTCGCGACTTTAAAAGTTAATTTAAGCATTTATTATCTTTTGAAATAATATAATAGATAGATCATTATATTTACAACTGGAACTATTGAGATGGTTTAATTTAATAGATTTAAATTAACACAAAATCCATTGAAATAGAATGACTGAACTAGACCACTGATCACTTTACACAATATATTACCGCTTTGCACAGAATAGAAATCACTGCAAATATATATATAAAATCCAGGGGAAAATCTATAACAAGATTTCAATAAAGCTAGTGCTTCTGTAAAGGTCTGGCCAGCGAGTGATAAAGTGTCTATTCTTCATGGTCTATTTATCTAAAATGGAATGTAAGTTGAGTGGGACATGAGGAACTTGACAGTTTTTTTTCATCTCAGGAACTTTTGGGGATCTGACCGCCAAATCAAAGGAAGAAGCCGCCCCCTGGTCTTCGTATCTCCGCTCGCTGCTGCCCGTTTGGGCTTCCCCCGTTCGCTTTCTGCGCGATCGGTTCTGCGTTTGACACCGATACGCGAAAATAGCGCCAAGAAACTGCGTCTCGTATCAGGGACCACTACTGTCTTTGATAGCGCCGATAGTCTCCCCTGAAATCCCTCAGTCTGTCTCTTTGATCGTGGTCGTATTATCTGTTTGATTCTGGCAACGCCCCCCACTGGCCAAGTTAATGAAAATAACTGCCTATGATTGTTCAAGAGATGTTAGTGGGCGTGATTTAATCTCTCCTTAAATCAATGCGATGACTAGAATAAACGATAGGTAAACTCTCCGCATATTAATCAGCAAACGTGTTTGCCCTCTGTGTGGAACAGTTGCATAGCTAATGAATCCACGTGAAAGAAGTCCCGTTTTTACAAGAAGTTACAACAAAGTTCAGGGTCAGCCGAGTTTGTCCATCACAATCGTCCCCTCTTTTGAGACGTGAAAACGTGTTTTCATGTTTGATTTATGACGATGAAGCTGCCCTGATCGGTAACTTTTGGATGATTGGTATCTTCACCTTCCTCCTCTTCCTCTGTAGTCCAGTTTCTACTCAGGAAATCAGCCCCGACATTCTGTCTTCCCGGAATATATTCCACTTTGAAAGAATAAACGCTTAAAAGGAGGGCCCAACGCATGATCCTAGCGTTAAATTCTTTATTGGCACCAAGAAATGCTAACGGAGCGTGGTCTGTTTGCACCGTGAAAGATGTACCATAAAGAAACTCATGATGGCGTCTGATACCGTCAATCAGAGCAAGACATTCCCTTTCAACTACGCTGTAGTTCCGTTCCGCTTTATTTAATTTCCGACTGCCATAGGCAACTGGAAATAGCATGTTCAGGTCACTGTCATCGGCTTGAAGCAGTGTTGACCCGATGCCCTGACCTGACGCGTCGACTCTCAGTACAAAAGGTTTCTTGAGGTCAGGCAACCTCAAAATGGGGTATGCAGACAACTGTCCTTTCAAAGTGCTATACGCGTGTTCGCACTTTTGATCCCATATGACCTTATCAGGACAACCTTTCTTTGTGAGGTCAGTCAGAGGTGCCGTCAGTCCGTTGAAGTTCTGGATGTACTTCTGATAGTATGCACATAGCGATATGAAGGAACGTACGTCTTTCTTCGTTCGGGGTCTTTTTGCTGCCACTATTTTCTCCACGTTCTTCTTAATAGGCCAACTGCATCCGTGAGAAATAGTGTGCCCCAGGAAGTCTAACTGTTCAAACCCGATGAGACATTTGCTAGGTCTGGCTGTGAGACCCGTTTCCTGTAGTCTCCTGAGGAGCATAGCAACCGTAGCAATATGTTCTTCATAGGTTTCCGATGCAATTAAGATGTCATCCATGAAATTATGGATATGGGGACTTTGCAAAGGTTCTAGAAGCTTCCTCATCATCCTGGTGAACACTCCTGGTGCGTTATGCAAACCGAACGGCATCACATTAAATGTGTAATGTCCTTCACTAGTGCTGAAAGCTAACAAAGGTTTAATTTCCTCCTTGACTGGTATTTGATAATAACCTTTACTGAGGTCAATCTTGGAGAAGATCTTTGCTTTGCTGAGCTTGGTGAACAACTCAGAAACAGTTTGGAGAGGTTCGGGCTGGAATTCCGTTACAGCGTTTAGCAACCTGTAATCAATGCACAGCCGAACTTCCTTATTGGGCTTCTGCAACAGCACTACACTCGAGCTGTAAGGAGATGTAGACTCACTGATAATTCCTGCCTGACGCAGCTTGTCTATTTCTCCGCGAAGTGCATCAGCTTTAGCGTACGGGATGGGGTAAACTCTGGTTTGAACAGGGGTCTCGTTTGTTAATTTCATATCAAATTCAATGAGATTTGTTCGACCAGGTACATCCGTTAAGACTGCACTGTACTGTTTTAGTAGAGCCCTGGTTTCTGTTTGTTGTTCTGGTGAGAGATTGTCGCCGAACTTGACATCTTTAAAGGATTCTGTGGGTTGCAGTGGATACTCCATGCAACCATCATCATCTTCCTCGTCTTCCGTTGCTATGGCGACAGCCAGGAGATGCTCGGAGGATGGCACCGGTCTTTCCAAATATTTCTTTAGCAGATTTATGTGGAAGACCTTCTCCTTTCCTTTGATGGAGATCTTGTAGTTGGTACGTGAGATCTTTTTAAGGACGGTAAACGGTCCTTGCCATCCGATGCGAAGTTTATTGCTTCCGGTTGGAAGTAGCAATAGGACTTTCTCCCCTGGTTGTAGTTCTCTCTCTTTTGCAGCTTTGTTGTATCTTTTAGTAATTTTAGCGCGGGCTTTCTTAAGGTTGGTAGTAGCTAGATCCCATCCTAGCTTTAGCCTTTCCTTAAGCTCAGATACATACTTGCTTGCAGAGACGACTGTCTCGTCAGCCTTCTGGTCTGTCAGGGACCGAAGTAAGGCTTCTAGTGGCCCCTTAATAGGTCTGCCAAATAAAAGTGTAGCTGGCGCAAAACCCGTAGACGCTTGGGGTACCTCTCGGTAGGCGAATAAGGCAGCCGATATATATTGGTCCCAGTCTTCCGGTTTCTCCTGACCCAGCTTACGTAACATCATGGTGAGGGTACCGTTAAAACGTTCCACGAGCCCATTTCCGGCCGGATGGTAGGGACTTGTGTGGATATGTTTGGCCCTCAAGATCTTAAAGATCTCCTCCATTAACAGGCTACGGAATTGGGATCCATTGTCCGTCAAAACTTGTTGAGGGAATCCCAACCGTGTAAAAATTTGCACAAGGGCTTCTGCGACATGCTTGGAATTAGTGCATGGTAGCGGTACAGCTTCGGCCCACATAGTGCAAGTGTCGACTAAGGTCAGGATGAACCTGTTCCTTCTTTTGGTCTTTTCCAGGGGACCAATAATGTCGACAGCAACCCGTTCAAATGGAGTCCCTACTATTGGCATTTGCCCCATAGGTACTGGGGGTGTCAAGTGCTTGGGTGCTACCCGTTGGCACTGGGCGCAGGATTTCACATACCTGACAATGTCAGAGTTCATTCCTGGCCACCAATAGTGGTTTTTTATTCGCTGAATAGTGGCGTTTTGTCCCATATGTCCGCTAAAGGGAAGAGAGTGCCCCATTTCTAAGATCTGGCTTCTGTACTGCGTCGGTACTAGGAGCTGGTTATTCCCCGTGTCCGGGTTGCCCGTTCTACGATACAATACGCCATCCTTAGAAAAGATGTCTCCGTTGTGTCTGGGGTCCTTAGCCATGGGCAGTTTTTTAAAGCAGGGCGCCAGAGTAGGGTCCTTTTGTTGCGCCTCCTTCAGTTCATTCGGCAACAAATTTGGCGCAGGCTCCCTCTCCTTCTTGGCTTGCCCTCTTGTGGTTACCGCTGCCACAATCGGCTCCTTAGGTCTCCCAATGAACACATATCTACATCCCAGGATAACTGGGTAGATCGGATCATCCATAATGGCCGCTTTTATAACCCCTCTGACAAAGTCAGAGTGTATTTCTACCAGTGCGATAGGAAGCGTCCTGGGTGCATCACTCCTGAAAACTCCACTAAGTTTGACGGTTTCCTCTGTCTCCTGACCTGGTTTGACTAGGTGCCTAGCGACAATACAATCAAAACTTAATCCAGTGTCAAAAAGACAAGTAGTAGAGGTACCGTTCAAAATTACAGTTCCTCGAGTTGAGGGTCGGTCCCCCTCAGGTTGAGAATCACTGACATTGACTCTACCTTTCGAGGCTGTATGCAAACATCCAATGCGGTTTGCACCGGTTTGTTTGCCCTGATCAGACGTTCCTGGTGTAGGGGTCTTCCCTTTTCCTTGACCTTGGTGGCCGCGCTGCCACGTAGGCTTGTTGGGTTGATCAGAATTGTTGTTGGGGGGTATCGGGTTTTGTAGAATTTCGATTTTTCCTGGGGGGGTTTCTGGGTATTGTTATCTCGTTGGTTATAATGTTGAGAGGAAGTGGAAGAATAGGATGCCTGCTCTAGATTCTGTTTTCGAGATGGCTCATCGGTGGGTTTACGTTTAGTGCTGGGAAGTTCGGCCATTGCATTGCTATAGCGTTCGGCTTTATTGAGTATGTCTTCAAGCCTGACTGCCCCCTGTTCAGCCAAAAATCTACGAGTTTCATTCGACAAAGTGGATTTTATCTGCTCCACAAGAACAAGTTCGAGGAGTCCCTCATATGAAAGAGGTAGGTCAGATAATTCAATGCACTTTGTCAGATAACCCGTGAGACGTGAAGAGAACTGGGGAAATGTTTCCGTGCTCTCTTTTCGGCTGTTTCTGAACAACTGCAGAAACTTTCGGGCAGTCATCTCAAACTGCTGTAGTAAGGCCTTCTTCAACAGGTCATAATCATGTTGATTCGGTCCCAGCTTTGTGTACACGTCATAAGCATTGCCTTTCAGTGACATTGAGAGTTTAAGCGCCCAGCGGGTACTCTCTAACCCATAAAGATTCGCGAGTCTCTCGAATTTTTCTAGGTAGCTGTCAATTTTTTCGTTAGGGCTAGGAAAAGATTCTAAAGAAAACGACATAGCAGTTAATTGGGCAGATTGAGTACTGGAGAGGTCCATTGATTGAGACTGGGGCGAAGACGGCTCTCCGTTAGTCGAAGTAGAGGCGCCCCGACTCTCTAGAGCCTTAAGCGCCAGTTGATGCTGTCTTTCCTTGTCTCTCTCTCTCTCTCTCTGCGAGTTTCCATCTCTGCTTCAATTTTCTTCTGTTCCAAAAGACGTTCTTCCGCTTCTTTCTTATCTGCCCTCTCCTGGGCTTCTCTCCTCTCTGTTCTTTCTTTCTCTTCCTTCCTCTCAGCTTCTGCTCTCTGTTGCTCCGCCTTCCTCTCAGCTTCGGCTCCCTGTTGCTCCGCCTTCCTCTCAGCTTCGGCTCTCTGTTGCTCCGCGTCATATATTTCCAATTCCTGGTTAATAAACGCGTTTGCAGCTTCTGCATCTAATCCTACCTCTTTCGCTTCCAGGATGGACCTCATCTTTATCCTCTCTGCCATTGTTAAAGAATAAGATGAAGTATGCCTAGAGAACTAGTAAGAAGCAACGCGAAAGGGAGGAACTCTGAACCGCTACGAGAAAAAAACCCAAGTATAAATTTACCTGTGTTACCTCCTACCTGTACTGTGCAAACTTATCGCTGCTATTATCTGGCAATTAAGGCTCTAAACGAAAGCGACTATGCCACTAAATGGTAAGTTACACTGGAAAAGAATCTACTATTACTAACAGTAGAGAAAAATTTATACAAAACAATTTAAAAGGAAAAAAAAAATTTTTCCCCTAAATTTTAAATCTCTGACAACAAACTCCGTCCCTAAAGTCAATTATTGAGATGAGACGTTGTTAACTTACTTTTTAAAAATCAGAACAATCCGTCTTTAGCTAAGCTCAACTCTTTTTAACTTCAAAAACCTTAGTGACTGTAAAACAATCACGCAATCCCAGCAACTCTTATAAAGAAAGAAATATAATTATCTCCGCCAGAGGATAATAAAAATAGCCAATATTTTTGTTTATCTGTACTTTCTACTGCTGTGGAGAGAAGACAACCTGTAAATATGCTGTGTGGACAACCCAAATACTTAAAGAACGTTTGTCTAGAGGTGTAATTATTTATTTATTTCCCTAATTCACAAAGACAGATCATTCACACTCTACCTAGTTATCTTATGAGATTCGCATGAAAGTTCAAATCTATATAGATAGAATGAGATATCGTCGCTGGCAGGGTTGAAAGCAGGTAATTTAATATCATGAGATTTAGTATTTGCCTTATTAGAAGTTGTTTGATTGCTTGTCTCATTTTGAGTATTACACATATTTACTACCTTTATTTTCTCCAGTTCCATAGCTAAGACTCTTTTCTCGTGTAATCTTTGGTTTGCCTCAGCTTGCATCCGAAGTTTCTGTTTTTCTTTTTCTATTTGCATTTGCTGTTGATTTTTTATTCTCTTCAGCTTCTAATTTCTTCTCTTCAGTTTCTAATTTCTGTTTTTCAATCTGCATTTGCTGTTGAATTTTTCTCTCTTCAGCTTCTAATTTTTGTTTCTCCATTTCCATTTTCTGTTTTTCAGCCTCCATTTGCATTTGCTGTTGCATTTTTCTCTCTTCAGTTTCTAATTTCTGTTTTTCAGCTTCTATCTTCTGTTTTCCCATTTCCATTTGAAATTTTCTCTCATCTTCCTGCATTTGAAATTTCATATTTTCAGCTTCCATTTTCTGTTTTTTTCTTCAGCCTTCTGCGCCTTGGCATATTCAAAAATTGCGAAATCTGTTACTTCCTCATTAGTCATCCCAAGGGATCTCCCTTGTTCAATGAAATAATCCAAAGTAGACATAATGCTGTATTATGAGGTATATAACGTATATAAATATACCTGTAGAAACTCACTCTATCCCAACTCAGTGGGTGACAAGTCCTTGCTCGAGAACTTGTATAATTACCTTATTTCTAAATAATACAATTAATCACCTATATATCTATTGTGCACTATAATATTGACAGTGTATTACAAACTAGATAATACAAACAAGAGAGACAAAGACAGGATATAAAGAACAAATGACAACGTACGCGGGAATCAACTAAAGTAAAAAAGAAGAAATAAAGTGAAAAAAATATTGCAAAGCTTGCAACGACAACTGCGAATAGTATACAATACAAATGACAAAACAGTGTATAAACGAATATAACTCAAAGATAGAAAGGGGAGGAAGACACTCACAAACAAATTAATCAAGAACTGAAGAACAGAGGAAAATATAACGAAAACAACACTAAGGCATCTCGTCACACCTAAACAAAAATAAAGATGACTAAATTCGGCGTAAACAGAGTATGCCCGGAATTATGTCATGGGATCTTTTACGAACGAACTTAGACACACAGTCCCTATAGAACGCTTTCGTAGGCCCTCGGTGAAGTGGGATATATCCTAGGAAAGTCTCCACACAACCTGCCCGCTGAAATATGACATATAAAACATAGAAACATATAACATGGAAAACAAGGAATATAAATAGTTTATGTACTGAGGAATGCTTAACTAACTATTCAGTGGCACATACAGTTTACAAAAACAAACAGCCACTTATCTTCAACAATGAGAAATCCTGGCCTGCACAACAGCAACAATGATGTATTAAGTAAATCCAGTCTGAAGAAATCCAAAGGTGATCGCTCCTGGAATTTCGAGGTAACAGCGGTCTTCAAACGGAACTCCAGACATCGGGTGCTGACATCATAAGCTGGCTGGAACACTGTGAGACTTGAGTTGGATAACATGTACAGTAGACTCCTTCATTAGTTGGTAACACCCCAAAATGCTGGCTCACCACTGATAAATATATATTGTTAGAGCTGTGATGGTTCAGGAAGGATGGTAAATGTTCTGTTATTGTAGGTGCGCTGATGAAGGCACATCAGCACTCGTCGGGCTTACAGGTAGCCGACCAGGTGTATGGGTGTATAGACATCAGTGAACGCGAATTCATGTAGTTCTAACGAAAGTCAACAATAGTCACTGTCGTAAATTTATTTTGAGAGAAAAGAGTCTTAGAAATAGTGGTCCGGTTTAGAGTGAAATGATGTTGGAAAACTCAGTGATAGAAAATGTAGAGATTAAATAGTTGCTTCACAGCGTGCTGGAGGAGAGTAAAGACAGACTTATTTACGACAAATCGTTTCTCTCAATCTTCTCTTCCGCTCTCCTGGTCAAACAATTATTTGCCAGTTTTCCAGACACACCTCTGCGCGCACACCGATTTGGTGTTTTCAAACACACAGACGACGTAGATACAAACTATATTAAACGAATAGGGGAAAAGTTGGGCTTTGGGTATCTCTAACACAGTACTCAATGAGTTTATGTGATTTTATTCACCTTAAACATCAATCACTAACAAATATCAGGTATTACATAAATTATCATAAGTACACAAATGCAAATAACAAGTTTGGGAGGGGTGAAGAAGATTGGTATCGACTAAGCCCTTCCCGCTTATTAGACAAAGATAAACCCAGTCCAGAGATAGATAATATCAGGAACACGGGTACGTTAACCTAACAGTGAAGTTAATTGCTCTGAAGGAGGTGTTACAAAGTTAGGTATAGGTGATAGAAAAAAACCTGTTCTTCCCAGCTGTTCTTCCTTTTACTAAGCAAATGGAAAGGAGGGGGGTTTAAAACAGAGTTAACCAATTATCACCTCCCCCTTAAAGGAACAGTGCAGGGAGTACAGAAAAATGATATTACGAGGCACGAAAGTTAACAGAAGGGTTACAAGAGAAAAAAAGATTAAATTTCCTGTCATTAATGCACACGCGTGAGGATCCACACTCATATACTCACACACTTACCGAATGCAGCCTCAGACGATCCATAAAAGTATATAAAACAGCAAGTATTCTCTTGACATGTGAACTGTTTAGTCCTTCGATGTCCCGCCCCAGATGTTTGCGAGATTTTGCTGGTAACAAATATTCTCACTTATCGCAAGACTTGAAGACTAAGAGTTCTTGTGTTTTTTATTATATAAAAAAGGAGTCTAGGGGATGGCACTGACACAGTTCGGCACAGGGGTGAAAATGAAGTGGTCTATTTTAATCTTCCGCTATGGTAAAATTCCTTCAATGCGTGATGATAGTAACTGACCGGAAAGTTTTATTAAATCCAATTGAGGAAAAACTAGGCTCAGTCACAGTCAGGAAAATATGTACTCTCTCACAGTAAACAGTAAATATAATATCGCTACTGGCGATGATTACCTTCCAGTTTATCTTACAGGTTTGTAATGGTAATTTGATGATTGTTCTTTACAATGTTCTTGGGTGGGCTTTATTTCGTTTAATTCTGACAGCTAGGTCGCAAAGGACCGCCACAAGATTATATTTAAAAGAAATGTTTCTTCAATATGACTGGAAGTTTATAGGATGATTTCTTTATTTCTTTCTTTATTTAGCTGGGACCGCAGGTTACGATCACTCTGTGTGAAAGAAAAAAGACATGTAACATACCGAAAAATCAAGCGCGATAAATTTCCCCTTAAGCCTATAATACACTCGAGTATTTAATTACGTATTTAATAAACACTGCGCGAATTCTAGTGGTTAAAAACACACATCTATAAAACTATTACTTAGCTGAATTTATTAATTATAAATTCCTTCGCGACTTTAAAAGTTAATTTAAGCATTTATTATCTTTTGAAATAATATAATAGATAGATCATTATATTTACAACTGGAACTATTGAAATGGTTTAATTTAATAGATTTAAATTAACACAAAATCCATTGAAATAGAATGACTGAAATAGACCACTGATCACTTTACACAATATATTACCGCTTTGCACAGAATAGAAATCACTGCAAATATATATATAAAATCCAGGGGAAAATCTATAACAAGATTTCAATAAAGCTAGTGCTTCTGTAAAGGTCTGGCCAGCGAGTGATAAAGTGTCTATTCTTCATGGTCTATTTATCTAAAATGGAATGTAAGTTGAGTGGGACATGAGGAACTTGACAGTTTTTTTTTCATCTCAGGAACTGTTGGGGATCTGACCGCCAAATCAAAGGAAGAAGCCGCCCCCTGGTCTTCGTATCTCCGCTCGCTGCTGCCCGTTTCGGCTTCCCCCGTTCGCTTTCTGCGCGATCGGTTCTGCGTTTGACACCGATACGCGAAAATAGCGCCAAGCAACTGCGTCTCGTATCAGGGACCACTACTGTCTTTGATAGCGCCGATAGTCTCCCCTGAAATCCCTCAGTCTGTCTCTTTGATCGTGGTCGCATTATCTGTTTGATTCTGGCAACGCCCCCCACTGGCCAAGTTAATGAAAATAACTGCCTATGATTGTTCAAGAGATGTTAGTGGGCGTGATTTAATCTCTCCTTAAATCAATGCGATGACCAGAATAAACGATAGGTAAATTCTCCGCATATTAATCAGCAAACGTGTTTGCCCTCTGTGTGGAGCAGTTGCATAGCTAATGAATCCACGTGAAAGAAGTCCCGTTTTTACAAGAAGTTACAACAAAGTTCAGGGTCAGCCGAGTTCGTCCATCACAGTCACACACACACCAACGTACATGCCGGAGTCAGGAAAAAGGTTGAAACTCCTAATCGTTCTACACTGTTTTAATACTCCACAGTCACGAGGACATCACTAAGTACATTGTCACAGGTACAGTACACAGCAAAATAGGACACATCTCATAAGCACCAAATCCATAGGCAGTTAAGTGCATAGCATACAAAATCCCAGGCACAATAGCTGCATAAGTACAGCAGTTCATAATGATAAAGTTTCCTGGTCCAAATTTTCCCTACAGTAAAGGGAACTGCCTATATCGCAGGACAGTAATATCTGTATCGTCAGACTCAACATAACTCATGGGAGAAAAACATCTTCCCTATAATAAAAATCTGTCGACCTTCACAAATCTCCCTCATCGGAGATATCAACACATAACGGCCTACCCATGGCCCGAAAGAAATCTTTAACAACGTATGTTCTGCAGAATATATTTAAGCCTTTATATCCACGGCTTTTTGAAATCTTAGCTGTTGCGTGAGAAATTCTCGCAACATCGTTCTATTACAATATATATTTTGTAACGCAAGGGCAACAACTGCTTGAAATTTATAGTCACTTTTCTCGGTAAGCAGTTGGTTCCTCGCGTTGGTATTGAATGCAGTTAAGTTTGCTATGCTAGGCCGTTTTCTCAGAAAACGGTTGGCAACCTGTTGGGTTATCCTTTTAATGTAATCATTCTTACGCTGGTTCGTAGTAAAGGTCCTTGCGTCTTAAGTTCTGAGCTGTGGTCATTTTGCGCTGGACTGCGCATGACTGGTCTTGCTTCTTGGTCGATCGATTTCCGCCCACCAGTCGAGTGAGCGATTTTGAATAGCTAGGAAGATGCCTCGCTGAGAGGGGATCTCCGCTATTTTTTTGTTCTGTCAGGAATGTGAAGTCCTCTTAATGGATATTTCGTTTATTCGAGATAATACCTCTAGTGTATTTCCACATGCCGGGAGGCGTAATATTTCTGTGTATTTCCTGAAGGCAAGGTAAATTAACTTTTCATTAACTCTATCGATTTTTGGTCGTGAGCGATTTTTGATTCATAGCCTGTCTTCGAAAGTCGTCGTCACGAGATGTTTTCCCAGCTCACGTGTTGCTGTATTGTACTGCATCGGTTGATGCATGTCCC
Organism: Oreohelix idahoensis; assembly: GCA_024509875.1. Classification (NCBI taxonomy): domain Eukaryota; kingdom Metazoa; phylum Mollusca; class Gastropoda; order Stylommatophora; family Oreohelicidae; genus Oreohelix; species Oreohelix idahoensis. The sequence goes on along the minus strand of JAMPIV010004270.1, from coordinate 26,123 downwards.
AAGGACCATTACTTGCTACTTTGTTAAATGAACTAGGTTTGGAAAACCTTTATTATCTAGATGATATTTTTGAGGACATTATTTATACTTCGGCAGACGTGTCTGTCTTGCTGAAGTCAGACTAAGGAGAGTGAACTGATCTCATACATCTGGTTATCTTCTGGCTAAGATAGAAAGGGATGGAGAATTTTCCCGACTACATTACAGCCTTATAATGTATTGACATGCCTGTGAATCACCTTTATTATGATGCTGTCTACCGTCCATTGCTATACTGACATTGTTGCTGTGATAATGACTGTCTGATGTACCTACATATTCGCGTATACATTTTGTCACTGTGGCGTCCACAATAAATGATACAGAAAAACGTCACTAGCTGTTACAAGCATCATTGACTTTATACGTCGTGAGTTAACTGACGTCCTTGTATGGATTGCCCTGTTTTTGTATGATCATTGTTTGACTGTACATCATCTACACACTACACAAAACCAGACATGCGGATACCATCCATCATCATATGGCATCACGCATCATTTGGTGGCCATAAGCTGGTTTGATCTGGTACCAGCAAACACGGGGTCCCTTACCCACTTCATTTTCAACAAGAATTCATCAGCATCCTTCAAGAAATTAACATTCTTCAATACAGTCAACATCTTCAAAATTTTCAAAGTACTCGGCGTTGCCCGGTAAAAGTCAAAATTTCAATTTTTTTGACGGAAACAAGAATTTGACAGTACCCGGCGTTGTTACATGTTGCCGGATAACTCGGACTGCTGTTATCTTTTACGCAAGTCAAGCAAGTTGCTGCTGTCAAGGTTCCAGTGCTGTCGTTTTTTGTGAAGGTCAAGTGCCGGTTGAAACGGGTTGTTTTCTGAAGAAGGCCAAGTACCGATTTCCATCAACTTACTTTTGGATTAGAAGGTCAAGTGCCGAAACAACTCAACACACAGTATTTCAGAAGCTCTTGTACCATCGTGTTAGCAGTGGAAGCAGTTCAGATGTGCCATCATCGTTGGAGCTTCGCTCTTTAGGACGTTGATTGACATCCGTTTTTTCTGCTGTTCTACGATTGGAAGCCTATAAGTTAAGTGGCCTGTTTGTATGTAAACTGTGCCCTTATACTTCTGCTGAGTCTTCTGTGTATCATCTCCTTCTATATGTTATATGTCTTTATGTTATTTGTATATTTATATGTTTATATTTCTGCGGGTTCTCGGTTGGGTGGTGTCTCCGTTAGATTATGCCACGTCATAGAGGTCGTCTATTGTGAGCGTTTTCTGTAAGGTTTGCAAATTTCCGATACTGGAATTTGCTAAGCGACTTCTGTTGCTATTTATGTTAGCTGTGATGACATGTTTTAATATTGTTTTCGTTATTATTTCGCATTCTTTAGTTTTGTTTTGATTTGTTTGTATTTGTTAGCCTACTCTTGTCTATAATTTAGTTTCATACAACATTTTTGTTTATACACTGTGGTGTCATGTATTTTGTTTAATTCTATCGCAGATATCGTCACATTTTTTGTGATATTTCATTAATTTCTGCTTTATTTTTAGTTGATTTCTGCGAACGTTTTTGTATTGTTGCTGATCTTTGTTATTGTTTACATTGTTATTGTTTACATTGTTTGCATTGTTTACATTTTCAATGTTTACATTCTGCATGTGTTTACATAGTCATTGTTTACAGTTATAGTAATTAGTTAATGGGCTATGCTAATGCACTGTTACTACTACACTGATGATAAATGAATGATGAATAGTGTCGTGCACTATTGAATGAGAAGTGCACTTATGATCAAGAATTGAGTGTTGATATTTCATATACAAGTTCTTTGATTGGAGACTTGTTTCCCACAGAGACTGGGATAATATAATGTGATGTGAATATACAAGTGCTTAATTAAGACTTGTTACACTTAGGTTTGAAATAAATTAGTTAATTATTTCAGGTTTTGGACTCATATGTTAGACAACATGTCTACATTTGAGCACTTTATTGAGCAGGGTAAATTGCTTGGGAAGACTGGTGATAAGTTAGAAGAATTTGCAACTGCTCGATATGATAAAGCAATGAAGCTGAACAAAAGAAACTGCAGATGCAGGTGGATGAAAAAAGATTCCAAATGGAAATGGAAAAACAAAAAAGGGATCAGAAGCTGAGGAGAGAAAACTCCAGCTACAGCTAGAAGCTGAAAATAAAAGACTTGAAAAAGAGGCTGAAAATAAAAGACTTGAAAAAGAAGCTGAAAATAAAAGACTTGAGAAAGAAGCTGAAAATGAAAGACTTCAAATGCAGGCTCAAGCTGAAGAAAGGAAGTTACAAAGAGAGTCTGATGAGAGGAAAGCAAAAATGGAACATGAAGAAAAGGTCTTAGCTTTAGAGTTGGAAAAATTGAAATTGACGAGCATGAGTAATGGTAATGATTCAAACAAGGGTTCATCTTCTGGTAAGGCTAATAATGATACTTTTAAGATTAAGTTACCAACATTTAGTCCTTCCAGTGATGACATAATGTTCTATCTGGACAGATTTGAACAAGCATGTACAGCTCATAACATAGACAAAGCAAAATATGTTTATCAGTTATCAGGGATACTGACAGGTAAAGCTCTAAGTATATTAAATATGGTGGATGAACCTGACAAGAACAATTATGAGGTTGTCAGGGCCGCTTTGTTAAAGAAATATCAGCTTAACGAAGACGGCTATCGTCTACAATTTAAAAACATGTTACCTGAAAATGGAGTTGAATTCTCCGAGTTTATTGCAAGAATACGCATTACTTTCTCACGATGGGTTGAACTATCTAAGACGGAAAAAACTTATGAAGGACTTATGGACTTAATACTTAGAGACAAAGTCATGTCGTCTGTCAATGAGTCTTTCCTTGCTTTCCTTCATGAACGTAAACCTAAAACAATAAAAGAAATGGAAGATTTCTGTTGCCAATACGTAACTGCGCACCCACACATAACCATGGGTAACTCTAAGGTGAAAGAAGGTTTACCAGTTGCTTCGGCAGCTCCGTATGGTCAAAACTTTGCTCGTAGATTCCAACAAAATTTTGATAGAAAGAGTAGCGGTAATTTCTGTCAAAATCATGGAAATCAATTTCATGGTGATTCTTCTTCGAAGAATTGGAGACAACCTGATAGTACTCGTTACTATCACCCTAATAATTATAGGCATTTCAAAAGAGGATATGGTAATAGAGGTTATTCCTGCCGAAGACCTCAAAACCAAACAAATAGATGTTCGCATCAATGTGAACATGATAGTAATCGTGGAAACTGGAATTCGAACCAGGATAACAATTACAATAGAGACAATAATAACTGCAGAGATAATAATAACTCTGATAACTTCAGAGGTAATAATAGTCGGGGTAGATCTCAACACAAAAAAAAGAGATATCAGCAGGCTAATGCTGTACAACAGGAAACTGAGGGAGCCTGTAATCATGTTGTTGATAGTAAAAACTTTGACGCTGTCACTGGTTCTGCTTTTGACTTTGAGAGAGCAAACAAATGCCCCCAATGCAGTACTTTATTCGAACCGGGTACCATAACTACTTTGAGTTGTGGTCACCCACTTCCCGCTCTTCCTGCTGCTGTTGCGCATGACGGGAGGGGTTCTTTAATTCTACATAAGGGTCTTGTTAATGATACTCCGGTCTCACTACTTTTCGATTCCGGATGCACCACTATTGGTGTTAGACAATCGCTTGTAGATCCATCTTGTGCTACAGGAAGGGTTATTAAATGTGTCACATTTGGCGGCACTCTAGAAAAATATCCTACTGCTGTAATTCGCATTGCCACTCCTTTCTTTACTGGAGATGTGCATGCTTGTCTCTTACCTAATCCTATTGCGGACCTTATTATTGGTCGTATTCACGGAGTTAGGGAGTGTACCCCACAGCAGATTGCTGCTTGGGAAGATAATAACATGCAAGCTACAAATGCAGTAGTTACAAGAGCACAAGCTCTACAAACACCCGAAACTTCACTGAATAGTGATAATGAAGTTGATAGCCAAGATAGTCACTTAGTAATCACTCGTGACTCTTTCATAAAATTGCAAGAAGAAGATCCTTCTTTAAAAAAATTCTTCGTTCTTGCGAAGAAAGGTGATCCGAATCAGGATACAAATAGAAAATCTTGGATTGCAATGAGAAACGGCGTACTTGTACGTATGGTACAAGATTCGACTACGTCGGCACATTCGCAAATTCTTGTTCCCAAGAGCATGAGAGTGCAAATATTACAACATGCTCATGACTCGCAATGTGCTGGACATATGGGTTTTTCCCGTACGAAGTCGAGAGTCCTTGCGGCTTTCTTTTGGCCTTTTGTCAATAAGGACATTCGTATTTACTGCCGATCATGCAAGGTATGTCAGGAGGTCAAATCTAGAGGACCACGACATGCTCCGCCTATCCAGGCTGCTGACATTCCTATTCGGCCGTTTCAGAAAATGGCCATAGATATTATTGGCCCTTTTAAGGTCAAGTCGGCCAGAGGACATCAGTTTATCCTTACATGTGTCGATATGTGCACACGTTGGCCAGAGGCTATTCCTCTTAAGAGCATATCTACTACAGATATCGCAGATGCTCTTTGGTTGATATTTTCTCGCTTGGGGTTCCCCAGAGAAATATTGTCAGACCATGGCACTCAACTCATATCTGACACTATGTCACAGGTAATGTCTACCTTACATATTGAACGATCTCTCAGTAGTATCTACCATCCTATGTCTAATGGGTTAGTTGAGCGTCTGAATAGAACGCTCAAGACTTTGCTTGGTAAGATAACTGAAGATCATCCTCAAGATTGGGACAGGGTTTTACCCGCGGCTCTCTTTGCCTATAGAGAAGTCCCTAATGAACACACAGGATTTTCTCCCTTCGAACTTGTCTTTGGCGCGCGTCCACGCGGCCCTATGTCTTTATTACACGATCTCATCACTGCCGATGATATTAGCGATGAAACTCAATCCTCATATGAGTATGTCATTGCTCTTAGACAAAAGATCATTGAGGCATGTAAGCTAGCAACTGCTTCATCAGAAATTGCTAAAGAGAAGGCAAGGCAGTTTGCTAACAAGAATAGATGTCTACGACAACTTTGTCCAGGTGACAAAGCATTCGTCCTACTCCCCAGTAGGGAAAATAGACTTCTTATTGCATGGAAAGGTCCGTATGCAATAGTCTCTCGGATTTCCGATGTTGACTATGTGGTCGATATTGATGGAAAGCATAAAACTTTCCACATAAACATGCTTTCGGAATTTCACGAACGTCCGGACTATTTGCTGCCTATTTTCCAGGCAACGGATGATGCTCCTGCACCTCACGGTCATTATTCATCCCTGTCTGTCATACAGGATGAGGAAGCTACCTTCTCTGATGTCAACCTTCCCGTTCCAGTGGTTCCATTACATTCCACGGAATCTTGGAAAAACGTTTCTGTTTCTCCTAATCTTTCTGGTGACGAACATCGACAAGTCTCGTCGATGTTACAAACATTTCAGGATGTTCTCACTGACATTCCTGGACACACAGATGTCATAGAACATGACATAATTCTTACCGACAATAATCCAATTAGGGTTAGGCCGTATCCTATTCCTATACACTTTCAGTCGCAAGTGGAAAAGGAATTGGATGAAATGATTCAATTAAATATAATTGAACCATCGACTTCACCATATTCTTCTTCCATGGTTATTGTCCGGAAGAAGGATAAGAACATACGAATTTGCGTTGATTATCGCAAATTGAATCAGGTCACAAAGTTCGATGCTGAACCGATGCCTTTGTTAGAAGATCTACTGATTAGACTTTCTAATTCTAGATTCTTCACTAAACTTGACTTGTCTAAAGGTTATTGGCAAGTGCCTTTAGCAGAGCATGCCAAACCTCTTACTGCTTTTTCTACACCTAGGGGTCTATTTCAATGGAATGTTATGCCTTTTGGTCTCATGAACGCCCCTGCCACTTTCGTTCGCATGATGCGTCGAATTCTGTCACATCGTTCGGATGTCATCGCATACTTAGATGACATCTGTCTCTTCAGTGATACCTGGGAAGATCACTATTTAGGGTTATATGACTTACTGTCCACTCTACGTGAGAATAATTTGACAGCAAAACCTTCTAAAGCTTTTGTTGGTTTTGGTGAAATCTCTTTCCTGGGTCATCGTGTTGGTCATGGTCTCTTGAAGACAGAAGACCACAATACTTCCAAAATACTGAACATCTCTGTTCCTAAAACGAAGAAACAAGTTAGGAGTCTCTTAGGTTTAATTCAATTTTATGGGAGATTTATTCCAAATTTATCTTCGATCATGGCACCTCTCTCAACATTGTTGAAGAAAGGTTCGCCTAATCTGGTCCGTTGGTCTGAAGAATGCCAATCTTCACTAGACCAAATCAAGAATATATTTTCTTCTCCTCCCATCTTAAGATTACCTACTCTTGATAGGACTTTTGTTCTTCGGAGTGATGCTTCATCCACTGGGATTGGAGCAGCACTGATGCAAGAATATGCAAATACTCTGCATCCTGTTATGTACATTTCTAGAAAACTAAATGCGGCAGAGAGGAACTACTCGGTTTTAGACCGTGAGTTGTTAGCGATGGTTTGGTCAATTCTAAAGCTACAAAGATTCCTCCTGGGCGCACATTTCATTCTAGAGACTGATCAGAAAGCTCTTACAGCTATTCAGACTAAGAATTTGAAGAGTTCGAGATCCACTCGATATGCTATAGCTCTTCAACCTTTTCACTTCACGGTACGAGCTATCCGTGGTGCGGATAATGTGATGGCTGACATTTTGTCTAGATGCCCACATGACTCCAACTAATACTTCTGTCCTATATTTCCATATATTACAGAGTCATAACACACCTATATTTCTACAATAGATTAGCACATCTGTACTTACTTTATATGTACACACTATCGTGCTTTGTTGTCATCTTCTTCTGTTCGTTTTTTAAGATGATAGAGGAGGACTGAGTAGTTAATATAAGGGCCGTTAGTTTACTAAACAGCCACAATTATGAATAATGTATTGTACCTTATGAAGCATATTAGTTATTAATTAGCATTATATTGCTTGTACTTTCTCAGAATGTCATTGTTGAGCTGAGGACTTACCTTACTAGTATCAAGCATGACGAGTTCTAGATTGTGTACTTACCCTCGGAATACCAGAGCATATGTCCTGGATCGTCATGTAGTTTAACTTTACTATGTACTTATGTCATTACATGTCAAATAATGTACTATTTAAATTTTCCTATCAGATTTGTACATCCATATTTTTTAAAGACAATATTAGAGTATGCTATTTAATGATGATTATGGTAACTTGCATACGTATATTGTGTTTACATGCTAACGTGATGTGTCTTGGTGACACCTCCCCGATGTGAATATTTTGTGAGACATATTTATTTTTCTGTTGAGGTATATCCTCACCAGACACTCTATATTTAGCCTCATGTTAGGCAATTTAATTAATTATCAGCGCATAATTCGTGCGTTTTGAGCCGCTTATCGCATGCTCTTTGATATTTAAAAAAAAAAAAATATGTTCCACATTTTTTTTTTTTATCGGGAGGAGGTGGTGATATGTTGCGTGAGAAATTCTCGCAACATCGTTCTATTACAATATCCTTTTCACCAAAACAATTCTCTATATCGGGACACGCTGACCATAATCGTCAGTCCCTTCTCTAAGCTATCTCAGCATTCGAATGTCACGAAAAATCTCCCCGCCTAAAAAACCGCTTAGTAAAAAATTTCATCCCCGCGCAAAAACACCGCTGAGCCGTGAACTCAACTCATCTAGAAGGTTCGAGAGGATTCCCGATCCTATAAGTAGCAACTCAAGGGTGATAATAAAAATCCGGCCTGTACTTACAAGTATTTTACTGATAAACTCCCCTTCACTAGAATTAGGACTTAACACCGTCATTGCACTATTCCTGACCGATTAGCAGGCCATGCTCGCTAGCAGGTCTTACATGTTGTGTCCATTTTTATTAATTTTCTCGTGTGTCTTATTTGGCTCTCGTTTTCTTTCCTTTCCCCGACGAAAGCCTTGTGGCCGCAACGTTGACAATTTTCTACGTCTTTTGTTATAGTAAGATGCGTTACTTTTTTTAAATTCACCCACCCTGCGTTAAATTGCAACGGAAACAAGTACGAAGAAAAGAAGAAATGTTTGATGACAATTGAGCTTGGAAGAGGAATGTAAAACAGAGAAATGAGAAAGAGTAGATGACCAACAATAGTTTGGAAGATCAATATGGAATAGAGGGAATGAGAAAGAGTGGATGGCTAAAACTAGTTTGGGAGAGGAATGTGAAATAGAAAAATGAGGTAGGGTGGATGACGATAGATAACTTGAAAGACTAATGTAGAATAGAGGAATGAGAAAGGGTGGATTACCAAAGATAACTTGAAAGAGTAATGTGGAATAGATGAATGAGAAAAAGTGGATGACTAAAGAGTAATGTTGGTATACGGGTAATGAGAAAGGGTTGATGATACAAGAAAGCTTGTAGGAGATGTGAGAGAAGAATGATAAAGGGTGAATGACCGACGATAGCACGAAGGAGTAATATGGAATAGGAGGAATGAAAAAGAGGTAGAGGACCAAAGCAGGAATATGGAATAGAGAAAAGAGAATGTTAGACGACCAAAGGAAGAATATGGAATAGAGAAAAGAGAATGTTAGACGACCAAAGGAAGAATATGGAATAGAGAAAAGAGAATGTTAGACGACCAAAGGAAGAATATGGAATAGAGAAAAGAGAATGTTAGATGACCAAAGCAGGAATATGGAACAGAGAAAAGAGAATGTTAGACGACCAAAGGAAGAATATGGAATAGAGAAAAGAGAATTTTGACGACCAAAGGAAGAATATGGAATAGAGAAAAGAGAATGTTAGACGACCAAAGGAAGAATATGGAATAGAGAAAAGAGAAGGTTAGATGACCAAAAATAGCTTGAAAGAGGAATGTCAAGTAGCAGCAAAGTGATATAAACCATTGCTGCACACCGTTCAACATTTAGATTGAGACCGAGACGGGGTAAACTTTCTCTGTTAAACTACACGTTACTTTATGCAATTTAAAAAAAAGTAATTATCACTTGTAAATTGTGTGATTTCTGTCCCGAATGTCTCTCACGTTTTGTCATTGAGCATTACTATTTTTTATACGACGTAAATTCATTCGTTCATTTATTCATTCACTCAGTTATCGCCCTTCAGCTCCCTAAATAACCTAGGTCTTAACAAAACAATTCAAGCAAAGTTTCTCTGTCCCTTACCGTTCACTTAAAGTCCTTTCATGTTTTCCTCATCCTTTTCATTCCTTTTTCCAGTTTTCTTCTCCAGCTATACAGGTTGTAAATACACACAATTCACAGTGACCCTCGTTCAGTAACTCCGTTGCCAAGAACCATACTTAATACTAGCAAATATACCCGGCGTTGTCCGGGTTGTAAAGTAACCACATTTTTAATATGATTTTCACTAGTTAACAAAGACACATAAGAACTGGATAAATAGTTATGTATTCTTTATCATGGCATAGTCAGATATTCTCAGAAAGATACTTATACATAATTAGGTGGAGGAAGAGGAGAGGAACTGCAGTAAGATGTGGTATAAGGCATATGGATATGAAAAAAACACCCTAAAATAGGTAATTCGTCTTACTAGGACAAAAGATAAAGAAATTCTTCACCTTTTGTCCTAGTAAGACGAATCACCAATTTTCGATTTTTTGTTCATATCCATCACCTTATACATAATTAAGAATGAGTACCGTAACATTGTTACTGAACACCTCTGGATAAACAATGCAGCGAGTCTTTACAGTGGGGTATAAACAAAAAGATTGTGTGATATTCCTTCTTTCCTTTATTTTTATACACGTTTGATCTGGCGAGCTAATCCAGCTGTTCCCAAACTTGTTCCTTTGGGCCGCACTTTTGGAATGAAAATAAGCTCGCGTGAAACCTAATTTCTTCTTGATAAGAAATACCTTCAAAAACAAAAAAACAACTCCTAGCAGTGCTTTATTAAATAGATTACATTATTTTTAACTATTTAGTATTATTATTAAAATCTATTTGATATAAAATAAATTATATTGCTGAATAAAATCAGGAAACTTCTGGAAAGTTCTACGGGTTTCTATACATATATTGTCCATATTATATCAAATGTAACAAAATAAATAAGAAAATGCCTTCATATTTATTTTTAGCATATTACATTTTTTTTAGAATGTCTCTAAATCCTAGATTGTCTTTGAATCTTCCCGCCACACCTGTTATCTTCTTTAGCCACATAGTGTGGTGCACAGCGCAGTTTGGGAACCCCTGAGTTAATCCGTGCGTTTTTATTTTTCAACCAAATGTGTAGTGTTTTCCTCCAGTCATCCGCAAGTTACCGTTTTATTTCTGTCTTTTCGTTGTTGTTAATTTTTTTAAATTTTAATTATTGTTTTTTTTATACGTGTTTACATTTTTCTGGCGAAGTACGTTCATTTAAACCTAGCGCGAAGTCCGTCAGTTATAACAGCGCTATTGCCAGACAAAGTAAGTGAACTCTTGTCAACTCAAGTGCAGAATAGATAAATACTAAGCCCTGAAAAGGGCTACTAGTTTCTATCAGCCAGCTTTTCCAACAAAAATGACAACATCAATAACCCACGACGTGAGGAGCAGGGTTTCTCCCAACGAACGTTACCAGTAGTTCCAAAGAACACACCAGACTCACCAAGCACTTAAATTAAACTCCACATATGTGCCTAATTCCCGCAACTGTACACATCCATAGGAGACAGTTGAGCACGTGATACTTACTTGCCTAGGCCTGTCTACAGAAAGAAGACAGCTTTGCCGGGCTCCCCAACACTGGGCCACCTGAACATTTACCATTTATTAGGCAAACTTTCTGAGCTTACACCAATTCTGAATAAAAATTTTCATGTTTTTGGACTTTCCGAAAGTCGTTTAAACGACAAAATAGCAGATGATGAAATTGGCCTAAATGACTTTAAAACAGTTCGGCGAGACTCAAGTAGAAAGCTAGAAACAGGTATAGTAGTATATATTTCCACTTCTATTAGTTATCGCCACAGAAGCGATTTAGAGACAGCAGAGACCGAGTGCATATGGTTAGAAATAAAACTACCGACTCAGGGACAATTTCTAGTCGGGTATCTTTATAGAAATCCCAGTGCAGGAGCCATCTGGTACGAAGATTTCACCACTATGATGGATAAAGTATTTACCACTGCCAAAGAAATTATTCTTCTAGGCGATTTCAACATCGACATGCATAACACAAACCAAACGTTGGAAAACATCATACTATCTTACAACTTAAAACAAATAGTCAACCAGCCTACCAGGGTAACAAATGCATCATCCACAACAAGTGACCACATCTACGTCACCTGTGCAGAAAACATTATAGAATGCTCTGTTCCTACTGTCGCGATAAGTGACCACTATCCTATATGTTGCACGTGGTCAAAGAATAAATATAAAGCTCCAAGAAATAAACATATCAGTATTAAATTTAGAAGTTTTAAAAATTTCAACCGTGAACTATTTTTACATGATTTGCGAACTGCACCTCTTGCCAGTGTTTACCAGATTTCTGATTCCGATGACGCCATTGCCCATTGGACACGTATCTTTCTTTGTGTGTTTGATAACCACGCACCAACTAAAGAAGTTCGTGTGAAACGACAGGTCAAATCTCCTTGGATCACACAAGCAGTGCTAGACGCCATGAGGCAGAGAGATCAAGCTCACAAAAACAAGGACTTTAACATACACAGAGCACAGAGGAACAAAGTGCAATATTTAATTCGTAGTGAAAAAAAGAAATTACTTTAAAAATTTGGTTCAGAACAAAACAAACAGTAAAGATATATGGAAAGCAATCAACACTTTAGCGAGCAAGCGAAATCTGTCAGTCTCGTCAACCCCTAACACTTCATTTACTTGCACAGACTTCAGCAATTACCTTCAGGCAGAAATAAACAGTCTTAAATCTACAATACCAAATTCACCTTGTGACTTAGGCAGGCTGTCAGTATTTTGTGAGAACAAATGTACCAACACAATCCCATCCAACATTCCGTTTATGACAGTTAATGAAGTATATAACTATCTTCTAGGACTTAAAGATAATAACTCATCAGGACTTGACGGAGTCAGTAATCGAATACTGCGTTATGCGGCTCCAGCTATTAGTGATTCGCTTACATACATATACAATTAATGTATCGCACGGAGTTACTTTCCGTGGCACTTTAAAGTCGCTAAGGTATATCCTCTCATAAAACCTGGCTCTTCCGACAATAATAACCTTGGTAACTATAGGCCAATCTCCTTAATATCATCGCTATCCAAACCACTAGAAAAACACATACATAAAATAACACTACAACACTTAGTTAACAACGGCTTGCTAATTGATAGTCAGTCGGGGTTTAGACCTAAACATTCATGTCACACAGCTCTAAGATGATTGACAACTGTCACTTAAATATTAATAACGATAACATATGTGGGGCAGTTTTTGTAGACTTTAAAAAAGCATTTGATATGATAGATCACGCTATTTTAATTAGAAAACTAGAAACATCAAAAGTAAACCTTCAACTAGTGACGATAATTAAATCATTCCTGTCAGACAGAAAACATGTAGTTTCTTACAATAACTCTTGCTCAAACCCAACCGTAATAAATACCGGCGTTCCTCAGGGCTCTATTCTTGGGCCTCTACTTTTTGCCATATACATCAATGACCTTCCACTACACGTCTAGCACGCATCCTGTGACCTATTTGCTGATGACTGTACTGTCTACACGAGTGATACAAGTTGCAACACACTCGAACTATCGTTACAAAAAGATACAGACAATCTGATTAGGTGGAGCATCGGAAATCGCATGCTAATTAATATAATTAAAACAAAGTGCATGTTAAAATCAACTAGACAAAAATTACAAAATTCAGAGAAAACAACACTTCAGTTCTATATTGGTACTTTACCAATTGAAAACGTTTATGAACATAAAACTCTAGGAATAGTCGTTGACCAGCATCTAAATTGGAACTCACATGTTCATGCACTGACCAAGCAAACGGCACAGAAAGTTTACCAGTTAGCTAAAATCAAACATTTCCTAGATGAAGATGCACGTAAATTGTTCTATATATCTCACATACAAACAAACCTTGACTATTGCTCCACAATCTGGGATGGTTGTTCTATGTCCAACACAAAAAGACTCCATTCACTACAAAAGCGTGCAGTGCGTCTAGTTTCTGACAACTGCCAAGCACAGTGTGAAGATCTATATAAAGATCTCAAAATACTGCCTCTAAGAAAGCGCTTTCTGTTCAACAAAGCTAAATTTGTTCACAAAATCCTGTCACAGAATGCTCCAGCATATCTGTGGCCAATGTTCAAATACAGTGAAAGACGCAGTCAACGCCTTAACAAAATACAAGTGCCCAAGCCTAGGCTTGACTTATTCAAGAAAAGCTTAGCTTACTCTGCTGCTCATCTCTGGAACTATCTTCCACATTATCTGAAAGATAACAACCTCAGTCCCTATTCATACAATCGTAAACTTTTCGATTATTTTATGAGTTCTGATTATCTGCCCCCCTAATTTGATTATTTTTCCGAACAAATGATATAATATCGAATGTAGGTTTAATGATGATGATGGTGTTTTTCAACATATTTTGTTTCATGGTGATACTTAGTTTGTATTTTTCAACATACTTTATTTCATGTTTATAATTAGATACTGTGAATGTGAGTATGCTATTATTTTACCTTTAAAACGTTGAATTCCTTGAATTGATGGGTAAAATGTATGTGAGAATAAATGAAATCAGTATAAAAGACGAGAGAAAGGAAGGGCAGAATGTCAGACGGGTGTTGCGTGATAAATTCTCGCAACATCGTTTTATTTCAATATCTGTTTTATAACGCAAGGGCAACAACTGCTTGGAATTTATAGTCACTTTTCTCGGTAAGCATTTGTCTTCTCGCGTTGGTATCGAATGCAGTTAAGTTTGAGCTGTGGTCGTTTTGCGCTGGACTGCGCATGACTTGTCTTGCTTCTTTGTCGATCGGTTTCCGCCCACCACTAGTGGGGTGAGCGATTTGGAATGGCGAAAGAGATGCCTCGTTGAAGAGGGGATCTCCGCTATTTTTGTTCTGTCAGGGATGTGTAGTCCTCTTAATGGATATTTCGTTTATTCGAGATAATACCTCTAGTGTTTCCCACATGTCGGGAGGCGTGATATTTCTGTGTATTTCATGAAAGCAAGGTAAATTGACTTTTTCATTAACTCTATCGATTTTGGGTCGTGAGCGATTTCGATTCATAGCCTGTCTTCGAAAGTCGTCGTCACGAGATGTTTTCCTAGCTCACATGTCGCTGCATTGTACTGCATCGGTTGATGCAGGTACCAAGGACCATTACTTGCTACTTTGTTAAATGAACTAGGTTTGGAAAACCTTTATTATCTAGAGGATATTTTTGAGGACATTATTTATACTTCGGCAGACGTGTCTGTCTTGCTGAAGTCAAACTAAGGAGAGTGAACTGATCTCATACAACTGGTTATCTCCTGGCTGTTATAGAAAAGGATGGAGTTTTTCCACCTGACTACATTTACAGCACTATGAAATATAACATGCATCTGACTCATCATTGTAATGCTGTCTACCGTCTATTGCTGTATTGAATGTTGCTGTGATAATGACTGTTTGATGTGCCTACACATTTGCGTAACCATTTTGTCACTGTGGCGTCCACAATAAATAATGAAGAAAAACGTCAACGGCTGTTTCAAGACTCATTGACTTTATACGTCGTGAGTTTACTGACGTCCTATGTGGATTGCCCTGTTATTGTTGCATGAACATTGTTTTGACTGAACACATCTACACACTACACAAAACCAGACATGCGGATACCATCCATCATCATATGGCATCACGCATCATTTGGTGGCCATAAGCTGGTTTGATTCTGGTACCAGCAAACACGGGGTCCCTTACCCACTTCATTTTCAACAAGAATTCATCAGCATCCTTCAAGAAATTAACATTCTTCAATACAGTCAACATCTTCAAAATTTTCAAAGTACTCGGCGTTGCCCGGTAAAAGTCAAAATTTCAATTTTTTGACGGAAACAAGAATTTGACAGTACCCGGCGTTGTTACATGTTGCCGGATAACTCGGACTGCTGTTATCTTTTACGCAAGTCAAGCAAGTTGCTGCTGTCAAGGTTCCAGTGCTGTCGTTTTTTTGAGAAGGTCAAGTGCCGGTTGAAACGGGTTGTTTTCTGAAGAAGGCCAAGTACCGATTTCCATCAACTTACTTTTGGATTAGAAGGTCAAGTGCCGAAACAACTCAACACACAGTATTTCAGAAGCTCATGTACCATCGTGTTAGCAGTGGAAGCAGTTCAGATGTGCCATCATCGTTGGAGCTTCGCTCTTTAGGACGTTGATTGACATCCGTTTTTCTGCTGTTCTACGATTGGAAGCCTATAAGTTAAGTGGCCTGTTTGTATGTAAACTGTGCCCTTATACTTCTGCTGAGTCTTCTGTGTATCATCTCATTCTATATGTTATATGTTTATATGTTATTTGTATATTTATATGTTTATATTTCAGCGGGTTCTCGGTTGGGTGGTGTCTCCGTTAGATTATGCCACGTCATAGAGGTCGTCTATTGTGAGCGTTTTCTGTAGGGTTTGCAAATTTCCGATACTGGAATTTGCTAAGCGACTTCTGTTGCTATTTATGTTAGCTGTGATGACATGTTTTAATATTGTTTTCGTTATTATTTCGCATTCTTTAGTTTTGTTTTGATTTGTTTGTATTTGTTAGCCTACTCTTGTCTATAATTTAGTTTCATACAACATTTTTGTTTATACACTGTGGTGTCATGTATTTTGTTTAATTCTATCGCAGATATCGTCACATTTTTTGTGATATTTCATTAATTTCTGCTTTATTTTTAGTTGATTTCTGCGAAAGTTTTTGTATTGTTGCTGATCTTTGTTATTGTTTACATTGTTATTGTTTACATTGTTTGTATTGTTTACATTTTCAATGTTTACATTCTGCATGTGTTTACATAGTCATTGTTTACAGTTATAGTAATTAGTTAATGGGCTATGCTAATGCACTGTTACTACTACACTGATGATAAATGAATGATGAATAGTGTCGTGCACTATTGAATGAGAAGTGCACTTATGATCAAGAATTGAGTGCTGATATTTCATATACAAGTTCTTTGATTGGAGACTTGTTTCCCACAGAGACTGGGATAATATAATGTGATGTGAATATACAAGTGCTTAATTAAGACTTGTTACACTTAGGTTTGAAATAAATTAGTTAATTATTTCAGGTTTTGGACTCATATGTTAGACAACATGTCTACATTTGAGCACTTTATTGAGCAGGGTAAATTGCTTGGGAAGACTGGTGATAAGTTAGAAGAATTTGCAACTGCTCGATATGATAAAGCAATGGAAGCTGAACAAAAGAAACTGCAGATGCAGGTGGATGAAAAAAGATTCCAAATGGAAATGGAAAAACAAAAAAGGGAATCAGAAGCTGAGGAGAGAAAACTCCAGCTACAGCTAGAAGCTGAAAGACTTCAAAAAGAGGCTGAGAATAAAAGACTTGAAAAAGAGGCTGAGAATAAAAGACTTGAAAAAGAGGCTGAGAATAAAAGACTTAAAAAAGAGGCTGAGAATAAAAGACTTGAAAAAGAGGCTGAAAATAAAAGACTTGAAAAAGAAGCTGAAAATGAAAGACTTCAAAAAGAGGCTCAGGCTGAGGAAAGAAGATTACAGAGAGAGTCTGATGAGAGGAAAGAGAAAGCAAAAATGGAACATGAAGAAAAGGTCTTAGCTTTAGAGTTGGAAAAATTGAAATTGACGAGCATGAGTAATGGTAATGATTCAAACAAGGGTTCATCTTCTGGTAAGGCTAATAATGATACTTTTAAGATTAAGTTACCAACATTTAGTCCTTCCAGTGATGACATAATGTTCTATCTGGACAGATTTGAACAAGCATGTACAGCTCATAACATAGACAAAGCAAAATATGTTTATCAGTTATCAGGGATACTGACAGGTAAAGCTCTAAGTATATTAAATATGGTGGATGAACCTGACAAGAACAATTATGAGGTTGTCAGGGCCGCTTTGTTAAAGAAATATCAGCTTAACGAAGACGGCTATCGTCTACAATTTAAAAACATGTTACCTGAAAATGGAGTTGAATTCTCCGAGTTTATTGCAAGAATACGCATTACTTTCTCACGATGGGTTGAACTATCTAAGACGGAAAAAACTTATGAAGGACTTATGGACTTAATACTTAGAGACAAAGTCATGTCGTCTGTCAATGAGTCTTTCCTTGCTTTCCTTCATGAACGTAAACCTAAAACAATAAAAGAAATGGAAGATTTCTGTTGCCAATACGTAACTGCGCACCCACACATAACCATGGGTAACTCTAAGGTGAAAGAAGGTTTACCAGTTGCTTCGGCAGCTCCGTATGGTCAAAACTTTGCTCGTAGATCCCAACAAAATTTTGATAGAAAGAGTAGCGGTAATTTCTGTCAAAATCATGGAAATCAATTTCATGGTGATTCTTCTTCGAAGAATTGGAGACAACCTGATAGTACTCGTTACTATCACCCTAATAATTATAAGCATTTCAAAAGAGGATATGGTAATAGAGGTTATTCCTGCCGAAGACCTCAGAACCAAACAAATAGATGTTCGCATCAATGTGAACATGATAGTAATCGTGGAAACTGGAATTCGAACCAGGATAACAATTACAATAGAGACAATAATAACTGCAGAGATAATAATAACTCTGATAACTTCAGAGGTAATAATAGTCGGGGTAGATCTCAACACAAAAAAAAGAGATATCAGCAGGCTAATGCTGTACAACAGGAAACTGAGGGAGCCTGTAATCATGTTGTTGATAGTAAAAACTTTGACGCTGTCACTGGTTCTGCTTTTGACTTTGAGAGAGCAAACAAATGCCCCCAATGCAGTACTTTATTCGAACCGGGTACCATAACTACTTTGAGTTGTGGTCACCCACTTCCCGCTCTTCCTGCTGCTGTTGCGCATGACGGGAGGGGTTCTTTAATTCTACATAAGGGTCTTGTTAATGATACTCCGGTCTCACTACTTTTCGATTCCGGATGCACCACTATTGGTGTTAGACAATCGCTTGTAGATCCATCTTGTGCTACAGGAAGGGTTATTAAATGTGTCACATTTGGCGGCACTCTAGAAAAATATCCTACTGCTGTAATTCGCATTGCCACTCCTTTCTTTACTGGAGATGTGCATGCTTGTCTCTTACCTAATCCTATTGCGGACCTTATTATTGGTCGTATTCACGGAGTTAGGGAGTGTACCCCACAGCAGATTGCTGCTTGGGAAGATAATAACATGCAAGCTACAAATGCAGTAGTTACAAGAGCACAAGCTCTACAAACACCCGAAACTTCACTGAATAGTGATAATGAAGTTGATAGCCAAGATAGTCACTTAGTAATCACTCGTGACTCTTTCATAAAATTGCAAGAAGAAGATCCTTCTTTAAAAAAATTCTTCGTTCTTGCGAAGAAAGGTGATCCGAATCAGGATACAAATAGAAAATCTTGGATTGCAATGAGAAACGGCGTACTTGTACGTATGGTACAAGATTCGACTACGTCGGCACATTCGCAAATTCTTGTTCCCAAGAGCATGAGAGTCCAAATATTACAACATGCTCATGACTCGCAATGTGCTGGACATATGGGTTTTGCCCGTACGAAGTCGAGAGTCCTTGCGGCTTTCTTTTGGCCTTTTGTCAATAAGGACATTCGTATTTACTGCCGATCATGCAAGGTATGTCAGGAGGTCAAATCTAGAGGACCACGACATGCTGCGCCTATCCAGGCTGCTGACATTCCTATTCGGCCGTTTCAGAAAATGGCCATAGATATTATTGGCCCTTTTAAGGTCAAGTCGGCCAGAGGACATCAGTTTATCCTTACATGTGTCGATATGTGCACACGTTGGCCAGAGGCTATTCCTCTTAAGAGCATATCTACTACAGATATCGCAGATGCTCTTTGGTTGATATTTTCTCGCTTGGGGTTCCCCAGAGAAATATTGTCAGACCATGGCACTCAACTCATATCTGACACTATGTCACAGGTAATGTCTACCTTACATATTGAACGATCTCTCAGTAGTATCTACCATCCTATGTCTAATGGGTTAGTTGAGCGTCTGAATAGAACGCTCAAGACTTTGCTTGGTAAGATAACTGAAGATCATCCTCAAGATTGGGACAGGGTTTTACCCGCGGCTCTCTTTGCCTATAGAGAAGTCCCTAATGAACACACAGGATTTTCTCCCTTCGAACTTGTCTTTGGCGCGCGTCCACGCGGCCCTATGTCTTTATTACACGATCTCATCACTGCCGATGATATTAGCGATGAAACTCAATCCTCATATGAGTATGTCATTGCTCTTAGACAAAAGATCATTGAGGCATGTAAGCTAGCAACTGCTTCATCAGAAATTGCTAAAGAGAAGGCAAGGCAGTTTGCTAACAAGAATAGATGTCTACGACAACTTTGTCCAGGTGACAAAGCATTCGTCCTACTCCCCAGTAGGGAAAATAGACTTCTTATTGCATGGAAAGGTCCGTATGCAATAGTCTCTCGGATTTCCGATGTTGACTATGTGGTCGATATTGATGGAAAGCATAAAACTTTCCACATAAACATGCTTTCGGAATTTCACGAACGTCCGGACTATTTGCTGCCTATTTTCCAGGCAACGGATGATGCTCCTGCACCTCACGGTCATTATTCATCCCTGTCTGTCATTCAGGATGAGGAAGCTACCTTCTCTGATGTCAACCTTCCCCTTCCAGTGGTTCCATTACATTCCACGGAATCTTGGAAAAACGTTTCTGTTTCTCCTAATCTTTCTGGTGACGAACATCGACAAGTCTCGTCGATGTTACAAACATTTCAGGATGTTCTCACTGACATTCCTGGACACACAGATGTCATAGAACATGACATAATTCTTACCGACAATAATCCAATTAGGGTTAGGCCGTATCCTATTCCTATACACTTTCAGTCGCAAGTGGAAAAGGAATTGGATGAAATGATTCAATTAAATATAATTGAACCATCGACTTCACCATATTCTTCTTCCATGGTTATTGTCCGGAAGAAGGATAAGAACATACGAATTTGCGTTGATTATCGCAAATTGAATCAGGTCACAAAGTTCGACGCTGAACCGATGCCTTTGTTAGAAGATCTACTGATTAGACTTTCTAATTCTAGATTCTTCACTAAACTTGACTTGTCTAAAGGTTATTGGCAAGTGCCTTTAGCAGAGCATGCCAAACCTCTTACTGCTTTTTCTACACCTAGGGGTCTATTTCAATGGAATGTTATGCCTTTTGGTCTCATGAACGCCCCTGCCACTTTCGTTCGCATGATGCGTCGAATTCTGTCACATCGTTCGGATGTCATCGCATACTTAGATGACATCTGTCTCTTCAGTGATACCTGGGAAGATCACTATTTAGGGTTATATGACTTACTGTCCACTCTACGTGAGAATAATTTGACAGCAAAACCTTCTAAAGCTTTTGTTGGTTTTGGTGAAATCTCTTTCCTGGGTCATCGTGTTGGTCATGGTCTCTTGAAGACAGAAGACCACAATACTTCCAAAATACTGAACATCTCTGTTCCTAAAACGAAGAAACAAGTTAGGAGTCTCTTAGGTTTAATTCAATTTTATGGGAGATTTATTCCAAATTTATCTTCGATCATGGCACCTCTCTCAACATTGTTGAAGAAAGGTTCGCCTAATCTGGTCCGTTGGTCTGAAGAATGCCAATCTTCACTAGACCAAATCAAGAATATATTTTCTTCTCCTCCCATCTTAAGATTACCTACTCTTGATAGGACTTTTGTTCTTCGGAGTGATGCTTCATCCACTGGGATTGGAGCAGCACTGATGCAAGAATATGCAAATACTCTGCATCCTGTTATGTACATTTCTAGAAAACTAAATGCGGCAGAGAGGAACTACTCGGTTTTAGACCGTGAGTTGTTAGCGATGGTTTGGTCAATTCTAAAGCTACAAAGATTCCTCCTGGGCGCACATTTCATTCTAGAGACTGATCAGAAAGCTCTTACAGCTATTCAGACTAAGAATTTGAAGAGTTCGAGATCCACTCGATATGCTATAGCTCTTCAACCTTTTCACTTCACTGTACGAGCTATCCGTGGTGCGGATAATGTGATGGCTGACATTTTGTCTAGATGCCCACATGACTCCAACTAATACTTCTGTCCTATATTTCCTATATATTACAGAGTCATAACACACCTATATTTCTACAATAGATTAGCACATCTGTACTTACTTTATATGTACACACTATCGTGCTTTGTTGTCATCTTCTTCTGTTCGTTTTTTAAGATGATAGAGGAGGACTGAGTAGTTAATATAAGGGCCGTTAGTTTACTAAACAGCCACAATTATTAATAATGTATTGTACCTTATGAAGCATATTAGTTATTAATTAGCATTATATTGCTTGTACTTTCTCAGAATGTCATTGTTGAGCTGAGGACTTACCTTACGAGTTCTAGATTGTGTACTTACCCTCGGAATACCAGAGCATATGTCCTGGATCGTCATGTAGTTTAACTTTACTATGTACTTATGTCATTACATGTCAAAGAATGTACCATCTAAATTTTCCTATCAGATTTGTACATCCATTTTTAAAGACAATATTAGAGTATGCTGTTTAATGATGATTATAGTAACTTGCATACGTATATTGTGTTTACATGCTAACGTGATGTGTGTTGGTGACACCTCCCCGATGTGAATATTTTTTGAGACATATTTATTTTTCTGTTGAGGTATATCCTCACCAGACACTCTATAATTAGCCTATTGTTTGGCAATTTAGTTAATTATCAGCGCATAATTCGTGCGTTTTGAGCCGCTTATCGCTTGCTCTTTGATATTGAAAAAAAAATATGTTCCACATTTTTTTTTATCGGGAGGAGGTGGTGATATGTTGCGTGATAAATTCTCGCAACATCGTTTTATTTCAATATCTGTTTTATAACGCAAGGGCAACAACTGCTTGAAATTTATAGTCACTTTTCTCGGTAAGCATTTGTCTTCTCGCGTTGGAATCGAATGCAGTTAAGTTTGAGCTGTGGTCATTTTGCGCTGGACTGCGCATGACTTGTCTTGCTTCTTTGTCGATCGGTTTCCGCCCACCACTAGTGGAGTGAGCGATTTGGAATGGCGAAAGAGATGCCTCGTTGAAGAGGGGATCTCCGCTATTTTTGTTCTGTCAGGGATGTGTAGTCCTCTTAATGGATATTTCGTTTATTCGAGATAATACCTCTAGTGTTTCCCACATGTCGGGAGGCGTGATATTTCTGTGTATTTCATGAAAGCAAGGTAAATTGACTTTTTCATTAACTCTATCGATTTTGGGTCGTGAGCGATTTCGATTCATAGCCTGTCTGCGAAAGTCGTCGTCACGAGATGTTTTCCCAGCTCACATGTCGCTGCATTGTACTGCATCGGTTGATGCATGTACCAAGGACCATTACTTGCTACTTTGTTAAATGAACTAGGTTTGGAAAACCTTTATTATCTAGAGGATATTTTTGAGGACATTATTTATACTTCGGCAGACGTGTCTGTCTTGCTGAAGTCAAACTAAGGAGAGTGAACTGATCTCATACATCTGGTTATCTCCTGGCTGTTATAGAAAAGGATGGAGTTTTCCACCTGACTACATTTACAGCACTATGAAATATAACATGCATCTGACTCATCATTGTAATGCTGTCTACCGTTTATTGCTGTATTGAATGTTGCTGTGATAATGACTGTTTGATGTGCCTACACATTTGCGTAACCATTTTGTCACTGTGGCGTCCACAATAAATAATGAAGAAAAACGTCAACGGCTGTTTCAAGACTCATTGACTTTATACGTCGTGAGTTTACTGACGTCCTATGTGGATTGCCCTGTTATTGTTGCATGAACATTGTTTTGACTGAACACATCTACACACTACACAAAACCAGACATGCGGATGCCATCCATCATCATATGGCATCACGCATCAACGGGCCTGGGTGCTTAATTCTCAACCCTTTGAAAATAAAGTTCGTTCGTTCGTTCGTTCTTTACAGCACCAATCAACAGGTACAGAACACAAGTAAATTCTTCAACTTTGCATTGGCTGCGATATAACGACAAGTTCAGCAACCCTGGTTATTCAATAGCAACAATCAGCCAGCATGGTGGCGCCCAAACACGGACTACTGCTGAAAGGACTCCTGGCACTCGCAACGTTGATAAATTCTAAGCCCTGAAAAGGACTACTAGTTTCTATCAGTTAGCATGATGAGGCCCTGATAAGGACTGTTAGCTACGCCCGCTTTGCAGGGAGTGTGATAGGAACTGGTCAAGAAAATGTGATAAAAACTTACTTCCCTTATTTTTTTTAAACGCTGCACCAATTTTTATCTCCCCAATTTGTTTAGTGTCCTGCCCACGTGACGTGTAAAGCGTTCTACACCACAGTATAATTCTTCAGATCGACTTAAAGCTAACAACTTAAAAGTCAGGTCCTGCACGCGTTAACATCACTGCTTTATTGAGTAAACCTATCAACTTGCTGCAAAAATCGAACTTAAAGTGGGCATTTAAACTCCACGCACTGATTGATAGTCGAATAGCCAAGCACAATGTATAGACGTTTACGGCTTTTTCCTGCTATAGACTGAGCAATTTTAAAACTACCAGGCTATTGATGAAACCGGGTAATAAAATTCAGTCGTCACCGGATGGATTAGACATTAAACAAATGATGAGGCCGGGGGAAAAGGGGGTTCTGGAATAATGGGTTGCTTGTTTGCATCTTCTTGCGATGTCTGAACTGTCAGGGGTGAGCAAGTTTCATAGTTTTCTTGTGCTACGAATAAACTCACACCCTGTCAACAACTGCCGGGCTGGTGGTTGTTATTCGCCTGGAGGGATACAGTTTTAGTTCAAGGTTATCGCTGACAGGTACATGCTTACACGTACGGATGCATGCGCGCGCAGACTCGCAGACTCATATAAACATAAGGTCACCAGCATTTATATAACTATTCATTGTTATTTTTGATCAGAATTGACATCATTGCACCCCGGGCAAACCCATAGGCGTTTAGTCTCCCTCAGCAAATGTCGAAGGGCATGGATGTTAACTGTTCCTGTAGCGTGCTGGTTATATACACGACGGATGCATCCTCTCATACGTCCATCCCTGCAAGTCTTACGTTTAATGTAATGCTATCAACAGGTTTCTTCAGTGTGTATCCTATCTATCACCAGCGTCTTCTTCTCAACACTTGTTGCATGGCGTCTGGTTCTAGTCATCAGTTCCACATTGGTGACTTTGTTGTATACTTCAATCCTTCTATTTTACGCAAGCACCCATTTTCAAATGTCTGTATTTTTTTTTTTTTTTTTTTTTCTTCACCATGTTTGAGAGCCATACAGTAGGACTGACTTGACATTTGAGTTGAAGATTCTAATTTTTGTATTGAACCTAGTAGCAAAACGGGCGAGACACGCCGGAATTGCCACGTAAACCAGTGTCTTTATGATAAATTATGAATTGCACACCAGTACTTCTGCTATAACTTTATGATTAATATCCCGAACGGAAACTTTTTTCTAGATTTGAACAGCAACAACAAATACACGTAATTATGGCAGTGGGAAATCATTATCTTTGGTAATTGACGAGGAAACAAGGATTTTGTCGAAAAAAAATCGCACAACAGCATTAACATTCCACACAAGTTACAAGAAGAAAAGTTAACGCCGTCGCGGATACCGAGAAGGAAAGGGTTAGATATAGGTTGGGTATACAAGCCCGCTCAGATTCAATTCTGAATTCTAAATATTTCATAGCTGACAAGACGTCCAGCGGACTGACACACGCTTGTCGAAGCCACATAACCACAGCCCATAGATGAGAAAAGCAAAGCTGACCTGCTTGTGAGCAAATTTGCATAAAGTGTGAGCTCAGATCCATAATATTGTGTCTGAAGGGTTCTTATCTGAGAGAGTCACAACAAACGCTTCTGATAAGAAGCATAAATACCACAGTCTGTGATTCAAGGACCATCTCTGCATATTGCCGGATAGTAGCATTGTGGCTATCTGTCTAAGTGACATAAGTATCTCGGACATCAACATCGGATGTATGGCGAGAAGTGTCTGCAGTGAAAGGATCTAAGTTAGATAAATACTCATTACTTTAAATAAACAAGATCCAGAAGTCACAAATTGCCCGAAACGATGAACTAAGACATTGACACCTTATAATTTTCCAACTTGTGATTTGTGTAAATACATATCTGCAATCTTAACCAACCTTCTATTTTAATTAATAAATGTACAGATATATTTTATAAATCGCAGTTGATTCATTTTCTTAAAAATCCAGTTCGAAATGATGTTATTGTGTGAAAAATCAGAGGCACATCTCCAATCCAACCTGCAAGTCTGGAAGGAAGAGCTGGAGAAGAGAGGGATGGTCATACGCAGCTCTAAAACTAAATCCATGGTGATATCACGAGAAGAAAGAAGATATCAGATTAAGCTGGGAGCACAGGTCATGGAGCAGGTCGACCACATTAAATATTTCGGAGCTATTATAGACCGAAAGGGAGGCATCAAAGAAGAGTTGGCCACTCCAAAAGCAGCAGCTGGGAGACTTTTTCAGGCCATAAATCGAGGATTCCTCTGCAAGAGAGAGGTTGGTAAGAAAACGAAGATGGCTGTATACCGCTCCACCTATGTCCCAGTCTTGACATATGGATGCGAATCATGGGCAATGATTAC